>JAVIAB010000102.1:1977592-2217592 GCA_032433765.1 Megaustenia siamemsis
GTCAGGCATTAACAACATCAATCAAGGAGTGACAAGAAGATCAGGCATTAACAACATCAATCTAGGAGTGACAATAAGATCAGACATTAACAACATCAATCAAGTAGTGAAAAGATGATCAGGCATTAACAACATCAATCAAGGAGTGACAAGAAGATCAGGCGTTAACAACATCAATCAAGAAGTGACAATAAGATCAGACATTAACAACATCAATCAAGTAGTGAAAAGATGATCAGGCATTAACAACATCAATCAAGTAGTGAAAAGAAGGTCAGGCATTAACAACATCAATCTAGGAGTGACAAGAAGATCAGGCATTAACAACATCAATCAAGGAGTGACAAGAAGATCAGGCATTAACAACATCAATCAAGAAGTGACAATAAGATCAGACATTAACAACATCAATCAAGTAGTGAAAAGATGATCAGGCATTAACAACATCAATCAAGTAGTGAAAAGATGATCAGGCATTAACAACATCAATCAAGAAGTGACAAGAAGATCAGGCATTAACAACATCAATCAAGTAGTGAAAAGATGATCAGGCATTAACAACATCAATCAAGAAGTGACAAGAAGATCAGGCATTAACAACATCAATCAAGAAGTGACAAGAAGATCAGGCATTAACAACATCAATCAAGAAGTGACAAGAAGATCAGGCATTAACAACAACAATCAAGAAGTGACAAGAAGATCAGACATTAACAACATCAATCAAGAAGTGACAAGAAGATCAGGCATTAACAACATCAATCAAGAAGTGACGAGAAGATCAGGCATTAACAACATCAATCAAGAAGTGACGACAAGATCAGGCATTAACAACATCAATCAAGAAGTGAAAAGAAGACGTTCGAAATGGCTAGCCCATGTTCTATAAATGGAACAAGCAAAGCATCCACATCTAGCATTAACATGGACACCAGCTGGTAAACGAAGGGGAGAGAGACCATTGGGGGCAAGGCGACGAACCACATATGATGAAATTGTAGATGCTGGTAGGTTTTGGCGAGAGTTGTTCATACTTGCTTCAGACCTGGTTGGGCGGAGATCTCTTGTGGGTGTCCTAAGCTTCAGACCTGGTTGGGCGGAGATCTCTTGTGGGTGTCCTAAGCTTTAGACCTGGTTGGGCGGAGATCTCGTGTGGGTGTCCTAAGCTTCAGACTGGGTTGGATGGAGATCTCTTGTGGGTGTCCTAAGCTTCAGACTGGGTTGGGTGGAGATCTCTTTTGGGTGCTCTAAGCTTCAGACCGGTTGGGCGGAGATCTCTTGTGGGTGTCCTAAGCTTTAGACCTGGTTGGGCGGAGATCTCTTGTGGGTGTCCTAAGCTTCAGACTGGGTTGGATGGAGACCTCTTGTGGGTGTCCTAAGTTTCAGACTGGGTTGGGTGGAGATCTCTTTTGGGTGCTCTAAGCTTCAGACTGGGTTGGGTAAAGATCTCTTGTGGGTGTCCTAAGCTTCAGACTGAATTGGGTGGAGATCTGTTGTGGGTGTCCTAAGCTTCAGACTGGGTTGGGTGGAGATCTCTTTTGGTGCTCTAAGATTCAGAATGGATGGGGTGGAGATCTTTTGTGGGTGCCCTAAGCTTCAGGCTCGATTGGGTGGAGATATCTTGTGGGTACCCTACTCGATTGGGTGGAGATCTCTTGTGGGTGTCCTAAGCTTCAGGCTCGATTGGGTCGAGATCTCTTGTGGGTGCCCTAAGCTTCAGGCTCGATTGGGTCGAGATCTCTTGTGGGTGCCCTAAGCTTCAGGCTCGATTGGGTGGAGATCTCTTGTGGGTGCCCTAAGCTTCAGACTCGATTTGGTGGAGATCTCTTGTGGGTGCCTTAAGCTTCAGACTGGGTTGGGTGGAGATCTCTTGTGGGTGCCCTAAGCTTCAGATCGGGTTGGGTGCAGATCTCTTGTAAGTGCCCTAAGCTTCAGATCGGGTTGGGTGCAGATCTCTTGTGGGTGCCCTAAGCTTCAGATCGGGTTGGGTGGAGATCTCTTGTGGGTGCCCTAAGCTTCAGATCGGGTTGGGTGCAGATCTCTTGTGGGTGTCCTAAGCTTCAGACTGGGTTGGGTGGAGATCTCTTGTGGGTGTCCTAAGCTTCAGACTGGGTTGGGTGGAGATCTCTTGTGGGTGTCCTAAGCTTCAGACTGGGTTGGGTGGAGATCTCTTGTGGGTGTCCTAAGCTTCAGACTGGGTTGGGTGGAGATCTCTTGTGGGTGTCCTATGCTTCAGACTGGATTGGGTGGAGATCTCTTGTGGGTGCCCTAAGCTTCAGACTGGGTTGGGTGGAGATCTCTTGTTGGTGCCCTAAGCTCCGACCGGAGTTCCGTGGATTAAGAAGAAAGATTGACTAATTTAAGAGTTGTCATATCATCATCATCATCATCATCATCATCATCATCATCATCATCATCATCAAGTACCATGCCTGCTGGCGTAGGTGATCATATCTCTCCACAACTTTCAATCTCGACAGTTATTTATAATTTCTGTTGTTGACCTTCTGCCAAGCCATTCTCTTAAACTGTCTGGTATTTTTTCTCTTTGCTTCCCTCTATCTCTTCGTCCCTCAATTTTCCCAGTTGTTACAATATATTCCAGCTGTTCTCTTCTCATTACATGGCCAAAAAATTTAGATTGTTTCTTCCTAATATTGGAAATTAGCTCTCTTTTTGCTTTGACCTCTCTCAGAACCTCTTCATTACTCTTCTTAACTGTCCATGGTATTCTCAACATTCTTCTGTAAAACCACATTTCTACAGACTCCAGTGATTTTCTTTGTCTGTTGCCATGCTGTCCATGATTCACACCCATATGTTAAGACTAGGTCTATATATAGCATTTTAGAACTCTTTTTCTTGTTTCCACTGTCAAAAATTGATTGTATAGTATCTTCCTAATTTTTTTTTTAGAAAGTTGCTTTTGCCTGAGCCATTCTGCATCTTACCTCTGTTGTACATCTACCATCTGAGGTTAACAAAATGTCCACCCCAAAAAAAGCTGTCATATGAGAGTATTTCATATCGTTTATTGAACAGCGTTCTAGAAAAGCTCGAGATATTGAGCTGAATATTAACTTTAAACATCAACGAATGTTTGTACAGAAGCAAGTTAAGATCACTTCTTGCTTTCTAGTGGTAATATCTAACTCTCTTCTCGCCGATATTGTCTCCCCTTGTTTCTGTCCCCAGACAATATTTCAGATTCTCGTATTGGTCTTTCTTTATATTTTCGTCCCTTTTATATTCTTTTCATCATTATCATCTAATTATTTTTTAAATCCTTCCTTCTTTCTCTTTGTCTTCCCGTTTATCTACTTCTTGTCTCCTTTTCATTCTTCCATTCCTCAAATATTTCTTCTTATATTCATTGTCCGACTATTTTATTTTTTTTTTAGTTTACTGTTCATTCTTTCTATTATTATTTCTTTCCTCAGTTATTATTTTACTTCAGTCTTCCACGTTCTTCTCCATCATCTTGTCTTCTGTTCTATTCTATTCTATTCTGTTATTTTCTATTCTATTCTATTCTATTCTATTCTATTCTATTCTATTCTATTCTAATCTATACTAAACTATTTTATTCTATTCTATTCTATTCTATTTTATTCTATTCTATTCTATTCTATTCTAATCTATTCTATTCTAATCTAATCTATTCTATTCTATTCTAATCTATTCTAATCTATTCTAATCTAATCTAATCTAATCTATTCTATTCTATTCTAATCTATTCTATTCTATTCTAATCTATTCTATTCTAATCTAATCTATTCTATTCTATTCTAATCTATTATATTCTATTCTATTCTAATCTAATCTATTCTATTCTATTCTAATCTATTCTAACCTATTTTATTCTATACTAATCTATTCTATTCTAATCTATTCTATTCTATTCTATTCTAATCTATTCTATTCTAATCTAATCTATTCTATTCTAATCTATTCTATTCTATTCTATTCTAATCTATTCTAATCTAATCTAATCTAATCTAATCTAATCTATTCTATTCTATTCTATTCTATTCTATTCTATTCTAATCTATTCTATTCTATTCTAATCTATTCTATTCTATTCTATTTTATTCATGGAACCAATCTTACTTCAGTTAGGAATGAAGTCCTAATATCCGCTCCATCATTTGTCACATTTCTCAAAATGATCATCCATAGGTGCCGTCTCCGCATCGAAGGTTGGCTATCATGGAGCGTCATTCTACTCTGTCTCTTGCTTTGATGGTGCAGATTGTCATAGGCTGACTTGTCCATCTTTCGATATTACTCGTCCGTGTTAGTCTTGGTCTGCCTTTGGCTTTTCTACCTTATATTTTCCCTCTTAAGATTACTTTTAGTAGGCTGTTATGTCTTTTAGCATGCCCGAAAAGTCTCAACATGCGTCGATAAATATTATTCACAAGGTCGATCCGTGCGTGCCCTACCCAACTGCACAGGCGACGTTACAAATAGAAGACAAACAGATCAGGTATATGGGGCATCTTATCGTCGTGTTCCTTCACTATCACGCGTTCACACCTTTAGCATTATACAAATGTTGAAACCATTCAGTTGACGGCTGCCTGTTGCTGAATTGTCAACGTTGTCGCCTAGAGCAGTCTGTACAGACTTCTGGTTTGTTCGGCTTCATGTTACCCAGGATACATCTGCAATTGTTAATTTCATCCAATCAAAATAATGGACAGATTTTCATTAATGGATGCTTAAGCAGAATAAAAGGATGGAAATGGCAGGACAAAATGACTAACATAGAATTATGGAAATGTACCAGTCAAACACCAGTGGATAAAGAGATACAGCGAAGACGATGGCGCTGGATAGGACACACACTGCGGAAGCCAACTGAGAGTATTACACAACAGGTCCTATTTTAGAATCCCCAGGGGAAAAGACAAAGAGGAAGACCAAGGAATTCTTGGAGAAGACAGATAGAAACAGAGATGAAGATGATGGGGAAGACATGGAATGATCTTAAAAGAATTAAAAGAAACAGAACGACTTGGAAAGTGTTTGTTGAAGACCTGTGATCCACAGGGAGCTGAAAGGGGGAAGAAGAATAAAAAGAAAATAAAGGACAGTCTTCATGCCAACGCGGTTCTACAAATAGAAGACTTTTTTGGTAAACTCCAGAACAACAAGAAAAACAGGCACTTCTATTCCCTGCTTTACTGCCTATTATACCCGTTCGGGTGTCGGTGACTACGACGGAGATGAAATATGGAGCGATTGATAAGAAGCGATAAGATTAGAAATGAAGAACTGAAAACAAGCTGGGAATAATTGTCGGCATAGAGTACACAAAGAAACAACAAGTATAAAATGGTTTGGTTACGTGATAATGTACAAACATCAAAACACAATACAACGAGCCTTCAATAAACGTTGGGTGAACACCAGATCCAAGGGCCAACCACGAAGAAGATCGAAGTGGATGTAATATTAGAAACATTAGGAAACATAACAACAGGAGAAGGCACAAGAAGAACGGGAGACCACAAACTATTTCGTTCATTTCCCGTGGAGCATAATTCTTCAACAAACACATTCCAAGCCATTCTGTTTATTCCCTTTCTTTTAAGATCATTCCATGTCTTCCTCATCATCTTCATCTCTGCTTCCATCTGTCTTCTCAAAGAATAATTTGGTCTTCCTCTTTGTTTCTTCCCATAGGGATTCCAAAAAAGAGCCTGTTGCGTAATACTCTCAGTTGGCTTCCACAGTGTGTGTCCTATCGAGCACCATCCTCTTCGTAGTATCTCTTTGTCCACTGGTATTTGACTGTTAATTACTGTTAAGTTTTACTGTGATGATTGTGTCCATCCATTTCCATTCATTAACTCTGACAGTACGGAAGATTTTTTTTCAATTTAACGGGAGAGATTTCATAGACAAAATCTTTTTAAATATAAATCTATATGTTTATATTTATCTAACACTTAACATATTATATATGAATGTTTAGATAATTAAACAAGGAATTAGATTTCACCAATACCAAGATGATACAAGACATGTAAACAGAATGTGGTTTGATGACAGTTTACACTAATCAAATTGAGAGTGACGCACTGTGTGGCTAAACGTACATGACAGAAATCTGCATGGCGCATGGGGTGTCGAAACGGACGGAAAGAGTTAATGAAGGTCTGTTCCTTCATGATTGTGATTTTTGTTGTTCTCTATGTTTCACGGCTAAATAATAAAACTGACTTAACATTGGAGTTGACAATTGATGGTTTAATTTATTAACGGCTGCACATGTCAATTTTTGTGTGTGGAGATTAGCGCATTGGTTAACCGATTCAGTTGCGTTTATTTGTTTGTTTGTTTCTTTCTTTCTTTTCTTGTTTGCTTTTGGAGGACAATGTAGTGAGGAACGTAATGTGCACTCTCTTTTCAATGGAAGTATTTTGGAATTGTCGTCTAGGCAGCCGCTTATGGCGTGCACGGAGGTTGACGTTGTCAACATAATTTACCAACTGCTTTCATTAGGAAATTATGTGACATAAAAGGGGGCGGATATGGGTATTCCTGACTGCAGTAAAGCTAAAAAGATTAGAAAAGACGAGATTTGTATAAACAACTACCAATAAGTGCATTGAGAGAAAGATTAAGAAGGAAGAGGGAAAAAGAAAAAAAAATAAGAAGCTGAAGAATTTCTTCCTCTTCTTCTTCTATCCTTCCTCTGCTGCCGTTGGCGTCGAGGGAGAAACAATCTGCGATTCTTTGCTTTTCTGTTGGCCTCTTCTGATGTTATCCCTCCTAGTGACTCTAGTATTCCCTTTATCCATCTCTTTCTCTGTCTTCCTCTTAATCTGGCGTTTTCGTAGCGTTTATTTAAGGCTCTTTGAGTCATTGTTAGTTCTTTTTGTCTTGCTATGTATAAGAAAGTGATGAGAGAAAAGTAGGTAAAGAAAGTGATGAGAGAAAAGAAGTATAAGAAAGTGATGAGAGAAAAGAAGTATAAGAAAGTGATGAGAGAAAAGAAGTATAAGAAAGTGATGAGAGAAAAGAAGTATAAGAAAGTGATGAGAGAAAAGAAGTTGAAGAAAGTGATGAGAGAAAAGAAGTATAAGAAGGTAATGAGAGAAAAGAAGTATAAGAAAGTGATGAGAGAAAAGAAGTATAAGAAAGTGATGAGAGAAAAGAAATATAAGAAAGTGATGAGAGAAAAGAAGTTGAAGAAAGTGATGAGAGAAACGAAGTATAAGAAAGTGATGAGAGAAAAGAAGTTGAAGAAAGTGATGAGAGAAAAGAAGTTGAAGAAAGTGATGAGAGAAAAGAAGTTGAAGAAAGTGATGAGAGAAAAGAAGTTGAAGAAAGTGATGAGAGAAAAGAAGTTGAAGAAAGTGATGAGAGAAAAGAAGTTGAAGAATGTGATGAGAGAAAAGAAGTATAAGAAAGTTATGAGAGAAAAGAAGTATAAGAAAGTGATGAGAGAAAAGAAGTTGAAGAAAGTGATGAGAGAAAAGAAGTTGAAGAAAGTGATGAGAGAAAAGAAGTTGAAGAAAGTGATGAGAGAAAAGAAGTATAAGAAAGTGATGAGAGAAAAGAAGTTGAAGAAAGTGATGAGAGAAAAGAAGTTGAAGAAAGTGATGAGAGAAAAGAAGTTGAAGAAAGTGACGAGAGTATAGAAGTAAAAGAAAGTGAAGGAAAAAAAAAGTAAAGAGCCCCCGTCACGCCAAGTGGCGTATAGGGAATATGGTGTTAGTGACCATAAATGTGACAGACCTTCGGCACATGCTTTTTTGGGGTAATGTTTTCGGTATTACGACCGTGCCGCTTCACTTTCCCAGAAAAAAATCCGGTACCCATTTAAAGGCTGGGTGAACCCGGAAGCCGTCGGTTGGGATCGAACCCTACCACTTGTCCTTTGTAGTCCAGTTCACTAACCACTGACCTATCGCGGCTACCAATAGTGAAGAAAAGGTAGAAGATTAAAAAAAGGAAGAAAGTTGTAAAGGTGGAAACAGAAGTAAAGGAGAAAGATGATATCGAAGGTCTCAACTAATCAAGTCCTGCAGCAATTATAGGAAATCATTTGCAGGCAAATTTGGAAGCTTTCACGTGTCTAAACTCGGCGTGACTTGTCTCAGCAAATAACACTTACGGCATCAATGTCATTTCTCTGAGAGAATTTCTCCTGAATTATTACCATGTTAATCGCTTCAACTCCTTGTCCATGTTCTATGATTGTCAAAAGCAATTATCATGACGGACGCTCTGTCAATTATTTGAGACGTCCAGTAATATTCCTGGTATGAGCAGGTGAGATATACATACATACATACATACATATATATATATACAGAAAACGTACAAAGCAAATAAACTTACGGAAAGACAAGAAAACCAACGACGTTTCGACAAAAGCCTTCATCAGGTTCAAAAGAAAAGTATACAAAGATAAACACGGCAGACAAATGCTATTCTAAAAAAAAATAAAGAAATAGAATTACAAAAGCCAAGCACTGACTTTAAAAATGGCTGAAATAACGGTGGCCAGGATTTACGTAACTGTTGGTTACATAGTTAGTTGACAATTTGGGCAGGTAGGCTTTTAATGGACACAAATGAGCCAAAAAATGAGAAATTAGTAAGGGGGTCTCATAGGGATGGATAAAAGAGGATGACACATATAGTACACGTAAAGAGAGAAAAAGAAGGAAGGAGAAAAACATTTACTTTCTTTACTGACCGCTTGAAATGTTATTTCTTTCTTCATTACTTTATATTCCTTTTGGTAAGATTGTTCATTTTGAATCCGTGGTTTCTTCGTGGTTATACCCTCCCTTGGTCTCTTGGCAGTGAGATACCATTTCTAGTCCTCTCTCTGGGCAGTAAGATCCCACGTCAAGCCATCTCTCTGGGCAGTGAGATCTCATGTCTAGTCCTCTCTCTGGGCAGTGAGATCTCATGTCTAGTCCTCTCTCTGGGCAGTGAGATCCCATGTCTAGTCCTCTCTCTGGACATTTAGATCCCATGTCTAGGCCTCTCTCCGCGCAGTAAGATCCCATGTCTAGTCCTCTCTCTGGGCAGTGAGATCTCATGTCTAGTCCTCTCTCTGGGCAGTGAGATCCCATGTCTAGTCCTCTCTCTGGACATTTAGATCCCATGTCTAGTCCTCTCTCCGCGCAGTAAGATCCCATGTCTAGTCCTCTCTCTGGACATTTAGATCCCATGTCTAGTCCTCTCTCTGGGCAGTAAGATCCCAAGTCTAGTCCTCTCTCTGGGCAGTAAGATCCCATGTCTAGTCCTCTCTCCTGGCAGTAAGATCCCATGTCTAGTCCTCTTTCCTGGCAGTAAGATCCCATGGCTAGTCCTCTCTCTGAACAGTAAGATCCCATGTCTAGTCCTCTCTCTGGGAAGTAAGATCCCATGTCTAGTCCTCTCTCCGCGCAGTAAGATCCCATGTCTAGTCCTCTCTCTGGGCAGTAAGATCCCATGTCTAGTCCTCTCTCTGAACAGTAAGATCCCATGTCTAGTCCTCTCTCTGGGCAGTAAGATCCCATGTCTAGTCCTCTCTCCGCGCAGTAAGATCCCATGTCTAGTCCTCTCTCTGGACATTTAGATCCCATGTCTAGTCCTCTCTCTGGGCAGTAAGATCCGAAGTCTAGCCCTCTCTCTGAACAGTAAGATCCCATGTCTAGGCCTCTCTCTTTGCAGTAAGATCCCATGTCTATTCCTCTCTCCTAGCAGTAAGATCCCATGTCTAGTCCTCTCTCCTGGCATTAAAATCCCATGCCTAGTCCTCTAGCAACAAAAGACATGACGCGTCGCTTGTTTGTAGTTAGGATCTTTGCTACTGCGCACCACACAAACACGTAAACACTCCAGTATCCCCTCTGAGAACCTCGAGAAAGCCCGACAAGAAATCCTGGCCGATATTCGAAAATAAATGTCTAAGGAAAATACTTGGCATAGCGTGGAACGAATTAAAAACAAACGAGGAAATTAGAGAAATCGCCAATCAACCAATAATATCTCCAGTAATAAAGAAAAGACGATGGTAATATGTTGGACATGTGATGAGAAGAGATAATAACCGAATAGCAAAGCAAGCCCTCATATGGGAAACAACAGGTAAGAGAAAAAGAGGAAGACCCAGGGAGACACTGAGAAGAACATTGATGACAGAGGCAAGAGCAGCAGGAATCGGCTCCCTCAATGAGATAGAGCTGCTTGCACAAAACAGGGACAAATGGCGAGATTTGATAAAATATCTTTATAAGGATTGAAAACTGCTAGAACAAAAATTCAGATAAGAGGAGTATCTTGGTCTACGCCCTATGAGCCGGCTACGGCTCGAAAGATCAATAGATAGATAGGTAGGTAGGTAGGTAGGTAGGTATATATAGATAGATAGATATATAGATAGATAGATAGATAGATAGATAGATAGATAGATAGATAGATAGATAGATAGATAGATAGATAGATAGATAGATAGATAGATAGATAGATAGATAGATAGATAGATAGATAGATAGATAGATAGATAGATAGATAGATAGATAGATAGATAGATAGATAGATAGATAGATAGATTAGATAGATAGACATTTTTGAAAAACCGCTACTGGTGTGCTTTGAACTCAGGTCCTTTCCGTCTTGAGGCTGACGTCTCAGCTCTAGACTACCAAACCCCTAAGGAGATCCCACGGGGCTCGCATTAGTCAAAGAACCCTTGAGAATTAAACGTCGAAATGAGTAGGACATAATAGCCGCAGTCCGGGCACAAAATTGTTACTAATATCCAACCGGGTGGTAAATGAATGTATTGGACTGAACAGTATCTGTATCGAATGTTTGTCGTAAATTAGCGACGCATCACAACCAACGCTCACTTAACGACTATTCACTTTCATATGTCCACTCTCGTACGAATTTACCAGTCATCTGAACATTTTTACCAGTTCCATATTTATCTTTACAAAGCGGCCCCCTTTAAACTTTACCCATTTTCATTTTATCTTTTATCCTGTAAATCTGTTTCTATGATGTAAACTAATTTACATTTCTGTTACATCCAAAGATACCAGCTCGATCTCCTGTTTTGAATTATCGACCTTGGCGAATAGCTCTCATGACCAGGCTCTGTCTCAACTGTGAAGTAAATATACGGAGAAACGATCTCAGTGGCGCAAAGAACAGAGTGGAGGACAGATCTTGGTGTCTTTGTTAAGATCTGTGATATAAGGAACGAGTAAATGAGTTTGAGGGGGTTTGGCAATGTTTTAAAGAAAGATAGATAAAGAGAGAGAAAGAGAGAGAGAGAGAGAGAGAGAGAGAGAGAGATATAAACGATAGAAGATTTGTCGCTGAATGTATAAAAAGAACTGTCAAGGAATCTTCAGGGGAAAAAAGAAAGATTTAAGGAAGATGTAAGTGTGTGTTATTGAAGGATGAATAGAATCAGCTCAATAGGGTGTCAATACAATGGAGATGATTTTAAAGACGTTAAGAGTGGTATTAGAGGGGAGGGGGGGAGCGAGACGATAGAGGATTGAAGAACGAATAAAGTAATATTGGCCAGTGGTTTTCAAACTTTGATGAAAGGCCCTCATTGGTTACGTAAACTCTAGATCGCTGCTAAGTCTGTTACATAAACACAAAATAAAGAACCATGTGAGATATAAATACAAATTCACCGTCCTTGTGAACTTAAGCGAATCATTTCAGAGGAAGAGGTATGTTTACAGCACTCGGAAAAAAATGACAAATAATCAACAACAGAAAAAGATATGGAGCAAGGCAGGATCGAACCCGTACTCAGTGGCACAGCGCCTTGCCACGAAAAGCGCCTTTTCAAGTGCTGTAAAAATACCTCTTCCTCTGAATTGATTCGCTGATTATCGCCTCGGAAGTTTCCCTCTATAATAATATTCATTTATTATTATTTGTCTCCTTGTCAATTATAAATATAAATTCACTGTTCTTATGAACTATAAATACACATTCACTGTTCCTATGAACTATAAATACAAATTCACTGTTCCTATGAACTATAAATACAAATTCACTGTTCCTATGAACTATAAATACAAATTCACTGTTCCTATGAACTATAAATACAAATTCACTGTTCCTATGAACTATAAATACAAATTCACTGTTCCTATGAACTATAAATACAAATTCACTGTTCCTATGAACTATAAATACAAATTCACTTTACCTGTGTACTATAAATATAAATTCACTGTTCCTATGAACTATAAATACAAAATCACTGTACCTGTGAACTATAAATATAAATTCACTGTTCCTATGAACTATAAATATAAATTCACTGTACCTATGTACTATAAAGACAGTAAAATCTAGTCTGAAAGCAGAATTCAACTGAGAGATTACGCTAATTCTAGACAAGTAATAAGGAAGAGTAATAAAAGTAAAGGCCAACACAAAACGGAAACTACTAAAAAACAGAAAGAAACAATCAACATTTATCGGGCACATCATGAAAAGATGAAAGTTGGAATACTTGGTTACAACTGGCAAAATACAGGGAATGAGAGATCACGGACGACAAAGAGAGAAAATATTGGATAGCTTGGTGTCATGGCATGGAAAACAGTCAACAACAGAACTGATACGATGTACTGTAGATAGAAGATTGTGGAGGGGCATGATCGCCTACGCCAACCGATATGGTACATGATGATGATGAATAAGGAAGAAATATAATCCGTGATAAGACTCTTACTCGTGCCGTGGATTTATTTACTATATAGCTAGATATGACACTACTTCAATCACACCAGCTGCTAATACTACCACCACTAGTACTACTACTACTTTTAACACTACTACTACTACTTTTAACACTACTACTATTACTTTTAACACTACTACTACTACTTTTAACACTACTACTACTACTTTTAACACTACTACTACTACTTTTAACACTACTACTACTACTTTTAACACTACTACTACTACTTTTAACACTACTACTACTACTTTTAACACTAATACTACTACTACTTTTAACACTACTACTACTACTTTTAACACTACTACTACTACTACTACTTTTAACACTACAACTACTACTTTTAACACTACAACTACTACTTTTAACACTACTACTCCTACTTTTAACACTACTACTATTACTTTTAACACTACTACTATTACTTTTAACACTACTACTATTACTTTTAACACTACTACTACTACTACTTTTAACACTACTACTACTACTTTTAACACTACTACTACTACTTTTAACACTACTACTATTACTTTTAACACTACTACTATTACTTTTAACACTACTACTATTACTTTTAACACTACTACTACTACTTTTAACACTACTACTATTACTTTTAACACTACTACTACTACTTTTAACACTACTACTACTACTTTTAACACTACTACTACTACTTTTAACACTACTACTACTACTTTTAACACTACTACTACTACTTTTAACACTAATACTACTACTACTTTTAACACTACTACTACTACTTTTAACACTACTACTACTACTTTTAACACTACAACTACTACTTTTAACACTACAACTACTACTTTTAACACTACTACTACTACTTTTAACACTACTACTATTACTTTTAACACTACTGCTATTACTTTTAACACTACTACTATTACTTTTAACACTACTACTACTACTACTTTTAACACTACTACTACTACTTTTAACACTACTACTACTACTTTTAACACTACTACTATTACTTTTAACACTACTACTATTACTTTTAACACTACTACTACTACTTTTAACACTACTACTACTACTTTTAACACTACTACTACTACTTTTAACACTAATACTACTACTACTTTTAACACTACTACTACTACTTTTAACACTACTACTACTACTACTACTACTTACTACTACTTTTAACACTACAACTACTACTTTTAACACTACACTACTACTTTTAACACTACTACTACTACTTTTAACACTACTACTATTACTTTTAACACTACTACTATTACTTTTAACACTACTACTATTACTTTTAACACTACTACTACTACTTTTAACACTATTACTACTACTTTTAACACTACTACTACTACTTTTAACACTACTACTATTACTTTTAACACTACTACTATTACTTGTAACACTACTACTACTACTTTTAACACTACTACTACTACTTTTAACACTACTACTATTACTTTTAACACTACTACTATTACTTTTAACACTACTACTATTACTTTTAACACTACTACTACTACTTTCAACACTACTACTACTACTTTTAACACTACTACTACTACTTTTAACACTACTACTACTACTTTTAACACTAATACTACTACTACTTTTAACACTACTACTACTTTTAACACTACTAATACTATTTTAACACTACTACTATTACTTTTAACACTACTACTACTACTACTTTTAACACTACTACTACTACTTTTAACACTACTACTATTGCTTTTAACACTACTACTACTACTACTTTTAACACTACTACTATTACTACTATTACTACTTTTAACACAACTATTACTACTTTTAACCCTACTACTACCATCGCTAAATAACACCAGGGCTAAATCTAAGAACAGCAACATGTTATGTCTTCTCAACATTCCTATATGGTACAGAAACATGGACATTAGAAAAAGAAAACAGAACAGAGAATTGAAGCTTTTGAAATGTGGATATATAGAAGAATAGGTAGAACTGGATGGAAGGAAAAGAAAACAAACGATGAAGTCTTAAAACAACTAAAAATGAAAAGAGAACTGCTAAACACAATTCAAGCAAGACAAATGCGATTTTTGGGCCATGTTAAAAGACACAACAGCCTACTAAACGTAATCCTGGAGGGGAAAATACAAGTTAAAAGAGGCAGAGGCAGACCAAGACTAACATGGACGAGTAACATCAACAGATGGACAAATCAGGCTATGACAACCTGCACCATCAAAGCAAGAGACAGAGCAGAATGGCGCTCCATGGTAGCCAACCTTCGTTGTGGAGACGGTACTTGATGATGATGATGATGACTACCATCGCCACTACTATATATACTACTACCACTACTACTTATAATATTACTACTACTACCACTACTACCAGTACTACAACTACTACTTCTGATACCGCTACCACCACCACTACTACAACTACTGGTACTACTACTTCTATTTCTACTATTGCTACTACTACTAGCACTTTACTTCTAATTTCACTACTACAACCACTACTACAACTACTGTCACTACTACTACTACCACTACTACAACTACTGAAAGAACTACTTAAAGTAGCAATAAGAAAAATAATACGTTTTATTACAACTACTACATTTACTATGACTACTACTAGTTCCGCTCTATCACAGTAAGTTCTGCAATTACTGCTACACATACTTCTACAATTCCTACTACAATTATTGCTACAACTACTAATATAATTACTGCTAGAATTATTGCTACAACTACTAATATAATTACTGCTACAATTATTGCTACAACTACTACTACAATTACTGCTACAATTACAACTATAATTACAGCTGAAAATACGTTTAAATTCTTCTATAACTAGTACCGTTAATGTAATTAGAAGGGAATCGCTGTAATATATTGTGACAACTGGAGAAATTAGGGACGAGGAGATAGAGGGAAGCAAAGAGAAAAGATACCAGACAGCTTAAGAGAATGGCTTGGAAGAAGGTCAACAACAGAAATGATGTGGTCAAATGTGAGACTAATTCGGGTAGATACAGATCGCACCATATGTGGTCAAAATGTAGGACGGATACGGGTATATACAGATCGCACCATATGCGGTCAAAATGTTGGACGGATACGGGTATATACAGATCGCACCATATGTGGTCAAAATGTAAGACGAATACGGGTAGATACAGATCGCACCATATGTGGTCAAAATGTTGGACGGATACGGGTATATACAGATCGCACCATATGTGGTCAAAATGTAGGACGGATACGGGAAGACAATGAAATCATTCCACCATCGCTTTATCTCAGTAAAACTTCAACCCCTTCCTAACTCCCACCCCTAATTTAAAAACAAACACGATTAATAATTCATGAGAACTGATTTAAAACATACATGTATGCCTAAAACGTGTCTTTCAAACCTGATACATGACCACACACAAAAAAAAAACATGACAAAAGTAATAACAATGGGCTAACTACTTCCGACAGTCTCTACAAAAAAATTGCCTGGCTCAGCAATCTCATATCTTCATTTTGTAAGTTAGCGATAACAAAGGCTGAAGTCTTCTATTTATCTCTCTGTAAAATCGAATGAGGGAGAAATCGATAAATGCCTTCTCCAATTTATCGTGAGAAGAACTGAGGCTAATTATTTCTCCTTTCGACTGAAAGTTCTGTCATGACACAGATATTTCGGAAACCCCGGGGGCAAAGAGAGAAGAAACCCTGGAGGTACACAGTATAGATGAGTTGAGATAGATTTGGTAGATGACACACCACGGGGAATCTGTTTGTTGAAAGGAATAAATCGAGAGATAGATCTAACTTTTATTGCGCACATGACAACACAAATGTCATTCAGATTAATTTATTTTGAGGATCATCGTCATCATCATGTGCCACGCCGGTTGGCGTAGGCGATCATGTCCTTTCACAATTTTCTATCCACAGTACATGGTATCAATTCTGTTGACTGTTTTCCATGCCATGACACCAAGTTATCTAGTGTCTTCTCTCTTTTTCGTCCGCGATTTCACTTTCTCTGTATTTTGCCAGTTGGAACCAAGTATTCCAACTTTCCTCTTCTCATGACGTGTCCAAAAAATGTTGATTGTTTCCTTCTGATATTTTTTCGGAGCTCTCGTTTTGTGTTGGCCTCTTTGAGAATGTTCTCACTGGTTTTTTTAGCTGTCCTGGGAACTCTCAATATTTATCTAAGAAATCCCATCTCTGCGGCCTCTAGTCTTTTTATGTCTTTGTTTACTGTCCATGATTCGTTTCCCAATGTCAGAATTGATTCTATATAGCACCGAAGATAATTGATTCTATATAGCACCGAAGATAATTGATTCTATATAGCACCGAAGATAACTGATTCTATATAGCACCGAAGATAACTGATTCTATATAGCACCGAAGATAACTGATTCTATATAGCACCGAAGATAATTGATTCTATATAGCACCGAAGATAATTGATTCTATATAGCACCGAAGATAACTGATTCTATATAGCACCGAAGATAACTGATTCTATATAGCACCGAAGATAATTGATTCTATATAGCACCGAAGATAATTGATTCTATATAGCACCGAAGATAATTGATTCTATATAGCACCGAAGATAATTGATTCTATATAGCACCGAAGATAATTGATTCTATATAGCACCGAAGATAATTGATTCTATATAGCACCGAAGATAATTGATTCTATATAGCACCGAAGATAATTGATTCTATATAGCACCGAAGATAATTGATTCTATATAGCACCGAAGATAATTGATTCTATATAGCACCGAAGATAATTGATTCTATATAGCACCGAAGATAATTGATTCTATATAGCACCGAAGATAATTGATTCTATATAGCACCGAAGATAATTGATTCTATATAGCACCGAAGATAATTGATTCTATATAGCACCGAAGATAATTGATTCTATATAGCACCGAAGATAATTGATTCTATATAGCACCGAAGATAGAAGGATAGAGAAATAGATACTCGATAGCTGACATTTTCTTATCATTGTTTAAATCTTCCTTAATAACTGCGGTTTTGTTTCGTACCATTCGCTCTAAATATAGTGTAACATGGACATAAGTTGAGTCGTGGAGGGGTTTACGACGAAATGCGTAGATTAAAAGAAAAATAGTTTTTTTGCCTTTTTGAGGTGAAGCTCTTTCTCCTCAACACCGGACTGTGTTCTGAGTTATATTGAAGGGTTGGGGGACTGGTTGGTCTCAAGGCAAGACGTCGGCCTCGAGACAGAGAGGTTGTGGGTTCAAATCCCGGATCCACCGGTTGGGATATTCATTTATGATTTCTCTCTGCGGTAACCCCGCCTGGTCTCAGCAGCGAGGCCCGGCTTGAAACGTCAATTACTCATGGACGGAAAAAATATGAGTACATCCGAAGACGTAGTTATCTGCATGTGCGGCGATGGACCCGTGTGCACTCGGCTGCCAGGGAAAAACAGATTAACACGCAAAATTCAGTTCATCGTCTCTAGGGACTTCATCAGAGGTAAAAGCTGGCGAACGCAAGAAAAAACAAACTATATATTAAAGGGCATATGAGTTTTAGTTGTGGGTAGGTTGCACTGCTGTCTCCGTGGAGATTTTTCAGTTCAGCGTGGTGACGCGTCTATAGTAGAAATTAGGCCATGGGCTGCAGGGAATCACCAAAAGTTTGTGACGTTTTCATCCATGTGAGTAGGGGCAGTTGTAAGACAGCATCATCCGTCTATAGCCGGCATAACTGAAGATGTCAGAAACTTTGTGTAATTCCTGATTTCCCTCTAGCTAGCAGGTTTTAAGTAAACTTACAGCGAATCATAGGAGGAAGAGGTATGTATTACAGATCTCAGAAAAAATGACAAATAAACAACAACAGAAAAAAAACAAAGAACAGTATAAGTTCCGACGCAGGATCGAATCCGTACTCCTTGGCACTGCGCCTTGCCACGAGCAGCCGACCGCTAGGGAACACTGCTACTTAACAAACTAAAACATTAGATATTGTGGACAAGTTTACCTACCTAGATGTGTATGAACTTGGAGTATATTAAGACCTAGTAAAGTAAAAAGAAATGTAAAGTACCCCCGTCACGCCAAGTGGCGTATAGGGAATATGGTGTTAGTGACCATACATTTTACAGACCTTCAGCACATGATTTTTGGGATAATTTGGTCGGTATTACACCGTCGCCGCTTTACTTTCCCAGAAAAAAAATTCGGTACCCATTAAGGCTGGGTGAACCCGGAAGCCGTCGGTTGGGATCGAACTGTTCATTTTTAGTCCATTTCACTAGCCACTAAGCTATCGCGGCTCACATCAAGAAGACCTAGGCATGATTTAAAATGTTTTCAACCCTGTGCATCCGACTTCAGCACAGTTTATTTCTATAGCTCTCTATTTGCTATTTCTCACTGATCGCTACTCGTTCTGTCATTCTGACTGACTTGTTCCCGATGGCTTTATTAGAAGGCCACGTGGAGCTGTGATAAAGCTGATGTAGGGGACAAGCTCATAATTGCAATTGATTCTCATTCTTTAGTTTCGAGCTCCTCCTCATTTTCTAATCTTATAATTTTATATATCTCTACACCCATCCTACCTCCCCTCATGTAGCACATGTCTCTACACCCATCCTACCTCCCCTCATGTAGCACATGTCTCTACATCCATCCTACCTCCCCTCATGTAGCACATATCTCTACACCCATCCTACCTCCCCTCATGTAGCACATATCTCTACACCCATCCTACCTCCCCTCATGTAGCACATATCTCTACACCCATCCTACCTCCCCTCATGTAGCACATATCTCTACACCCATCCTACCTCCCCTCATGTAGCACATATCTCTACACCCATCCTACCTCCCCTCATGTAGCACATATCTCTACACCCATCCTACCTCCCCTCATGTAGCACATATCTCTACACCCATCCTACCTCCCCTCATGTAGCACATATCTCTACACCCATCCTACCTCCCCTCATGTAGCACATATCTCTACACCCATCCTACCTCCCCTCATGTAGCACATGTCTCTACATCCATCCTACCTCCCCTCATGTAGCACATATCTCTACACCCATCCTACCTCCCCTCATGTAGCACATATCTCTACACCCATCCTACCTCCCCTCATGTAGCACATATCTCTACACCCATCCTACCTCCCCTCATGTAGCACATATCTCTACACCCATCCTACCTCCCCTCATGTAGCACATATCTCTACACCCATCCTACCTCCCCTCATGTAGCACATATCTCTACACCCATCCTACCTCCCCTCATGTAGCACATATCTCTACACCCATCCTACCTCCCCTCATGTAGCACATATCTCTACACCCATCCTACCTCCCCTCATGTAGCACATATCTCTACACCCATCCTACCTCCCCTCATGTAGCACATATCTCTACACCCATCCTACCTCCCCTCATGTAGCACATATCTCTACACCCATCCTACCTCCCCTCTTGTAGCACATGTCTCTACACCCATCCTACCTCCCCTCATGTAGCACATATCTCTACATCCATCCTACCTCCCCTCATGTAGCACATATCTCTACACCCATCCTACCTCCCCTCATGTAGCACATATCTCTACACCCATCCTACCTCCCCTCATGTAGCACATATCTCTACACCCATCCTACCTCCCCTCATGTAGCACATATCTCTACACCCATCCTACCTCCCCTCATGTAGCACATATCTCTAAACCCATCCTACCTCCCCTCATGTAGCACATATCTCTACACCCATCCTACCTCCCCTCATGTAGCACATGTCTCTACACCCATCCTACCTCCCCTCATGTAGCACATATCTCTACATCCATCCTACCTCCCCTCATGTAGCACATATCTCTACACCCATCCTACCTCCCCTCATGTAGCACATATCTCTACACCCATCCTACCTCCCCTCATGTAGCACATATCTCTACACCCATCCTACCTCCCCTCATGTAGCACATATCTCTACACCCATCCTACCTCCCCTCATGTAGCACATATCTCTACACCCATCCTACCTCCCCTCATGTAGCATATATCTCTACACCCATCCTACCTCCCCTCATGTAGCATATATCTCTACACCCATCCTACCTCCCCTCAAGTAGCACATATCTCTACACCCATCCTACCTCCCCTCATGTAGCACATATCTCTACACCCATCCTACCTCCCCTCATGTAGCATATATCTCTACACCCATCCTACCTCCCCTCATGTAGCACATATCTCTACACCCATCCTACCTCCCCTCATGTAGCACATATCTCTACACCCATCCTACCTCCCCTCATGTAGCACATGTCTCTACACCCATCCTACCTCCCCTCATGTAGCACATATCTCTACACCCATCCTACCTCCCCTCATGTAGTACATATCTCTACACCCATCCTACCTCCCCTCATGTAGCACATATCTCTACACCCATCCTACCTCCCCTCATGTAGCACATGTCTCTACACCCATCCTACCTCCCCTCATGTAGCACATATCTCTACACCCATCCTACCTCCCCTCATGTAGCACATATCTCTACACCCATCCTACATCCCCTCATGTAGCACATGTCTCTCTCTCTCTCTCTCTCTCTCTTTTCTTATATTACCATCTGTCTTCTCATATCTCTGCCCGCCTCTCCCAACACTTGATCATCTAACATGTAGTTATAGATAATTGTGCTTCACCGTTTGTTGTCGTTGTCCCTGTATTCTGAAGAAGGCTACTGGCCGAAACGTCAATATTGTGTTGTGTTCCTTCCTTGTGAAGCTGCCACCATACCTTGGAGTGTTTATAACACCCCACTACTGGCTGCTACAGCTGATATAGACACGACACAATATCTAAAGATGTTTCTTTTTGGTAAAATTGGAATAGCTTGCATCGGACCAGTGAACCAGAGATATTCCAGAGATGCACTATTTTTAGATCATGGATTGACTCAATAAAGATAAGGAGAGAGAGGGAGAGAGAGAGAGAGAGAGTCACTATAATTACACATTCTTGGCTCAATCACTACAGATGACTCACTATGTCAGCATCATCATTGAGTGTCGTCTTCGCATCGAAGGTTGGCTGCGCTGGAGCGCCATTCCACTCTGTCTTTTATTTGGTAGCTTAGGTTGTCATAGGCTGACGTGTCCATCTCTTAATGTTAATCGTCCGCGTTAGTCTCGGTCTGCCTTTGCCTCTTTCTGTCTTTTAACATGCCCCAAACATCTTTTTTGTCTCGTCTGAATTGTGTTTAGTAGTTCTCTTTTTATGTTTAGTTACTTCAAGACTTCTCGTTTTTGTTTCCTTCTTTTCTTTCCATCTAAATCTTCCTATTCTATAAATCCACATTTCACAGGCTTCAATATTTTTGTGTTCGATATTCTTGCCTATTGTCCATGTTTCTGCACCATAACAAATGTTGGGAAGATATAACATCTTGCTTTTTTTTAGTTTTAGCCCTGGTGTTATTTGTTTTGATGATAGATGTAGTCACAAACGGGGAGGCAGAGACCATTGGTACAGACCTATACATTAACTCCGCTAGTATAAGGATATTTAATATATACTGTCCAAATGACAAATTACTGAAGCTGGAGTCAACAGAAATAACACCATCAAAGTGTCTGGTAGTAGGAGACTTTAACAGCCACTCTGCAAGATGGGGATATAAGGAATCCAATGTTCGAGGTGAAGAAGTGGAAGAATAGGAAATAGACAACAACCTATTCCTCATAAACTCTAGGGAGGACCCCCAACCTTCTACTCAAGAAGATGGAAAACAACTTCCACTCCCGACCTAGCATTTGCAACTGGAGACATATCTATCAAAATAACCAGAAAAGTGCTGAACTAACTTGGAGATAGTGACCATAGACCAGTCAAACTTTCAGTGGTTCTTGCTCACAAACAGGAGTTGCAAATACCTCTTCCCCGCTGGAACTATAAGAGAGCAGAATGGACAAAGTTTGCAAGGCTCACTGATGCATATACTGCGCCTATCAACACCCACGAAAAGAAGGTCAATAATATGATAGAGCGTTTAACAAATGGCATCATGAGAACTGCTAAAGAATCCATTCCTAGAGGAGCAAGAAGAAACTACAAGCCATACTGGAGCAAGGAAATACAAAGACTAGAAGAGGAGCTGGACTCTCCCAGAGAACTAGCTGAAACATCACACAGCACAGAGAGCAACATTGCCTACAAAGCAGCCTCGGCCAAATACAGACAGGAGGTCATGATATCAGCAAGACAGAGCTGGATAGACAAAACAGAGAGCCTTAATCTAGACAAAAATGATCATAAACTATGGAAACTTGCGAAAGCTCTGAGCGACGAAAACAACTGCCGACCTCCAACATCATTAGCACACAATCAGAACATCCTCACAGGCAAAAGGGCAGGAAATCTACTGATAGAGACTTACAAAAACATTAGTAGAATAAACATTCCAGTAGACAAACAGAAAGCTGCAAGACGGGAAAACCAAGATGCAAAACACATGCCTTTAGCACCAGAAGAGCATCAGACGACCATCTTTACCCCAACTGAATTAGATGTTGCCCTCAAAGGATTGAAGCTCAAAAGTTCCCCTGGTAAAGATGGAATCTCCAACGAAATGCTCCTAAATCTGGGACAGAAAGCCAAGAGCCAGCTTCTAAGGATAATAAATGCTAGCTGGAAGAGAGGTCATGTGTCGGCAATCTGGAAAGAAGATATTATGGTGCCTATCCTCAAGCGTGGAAAAGACCCACTAGACCCAAGTAGCTATAGACCAATTAGCCTACTGAGCTGCCTGAGTAAACTCATGGAAAGGCTGGTTAACAGAAGACTTATGTGGCATTTGGAGACAAAACAACAAATCGTACCACAACAAAGTGGTTTCCGTCAGCACAGATCAACTGAAGACCTGGTCACCTACATTGCACAGGAAATAGAGGATGCTCTACAAGAAAAGAAACACACACTGGCAGTGTGGGTCGACATGGAGAAGGCTTCTGATAGGGTTTGGCGAGAGGGTTTAAAGAACAAGCTTTTTAGACTTGGCATCCAGTGTCGTTTATTCAATTGGGTCTCTCAATACCTTCAGGATAGAACGACCAGAGTACAAGTTCAAGGTCAACTAGGTAAGAAGGTCTCTATCGAACAAGGTGTCCCACAAGGCGGAGTCTTGTCCCCAACACTCTTTTTAATTTTCATAAATGACATCGTAATGGACATTCCACCCAGAATACACTCAGCAATATACGCAGATGATCTGACGTTATGGGCTCGCGAGGAAAGTATGTCGGTGGCTGGACCCAGGATGCAAGATCCCCTAGGTGAACTTGAGAAATGGACGAACACCTGGTTCTTACCAATCAACGGAAAAAAAAACTACATATACAATTTTCAGCCTATCAAGAAACACACTCTCTGCAAACTTGAAGATAAAAGACCATACACTACATATTGACCAAAACCCAACATATCTTGGTGTCACCATGAATCGCAGAATGACTGGGAAAAATCAGATAAACAGAGCAAGGAAAAAAGCCAGAAAACGAACAAATATTATGAAGAAATTGGCAGGAACGGACTGGTGGGCAGACAGAAATATTTTGAAAAGACTATACGTAGGAAGAGTCAGACCAGTTCTAGAGTATGGAGTCGCAGCCTGGGCTATGGCGTCCAAATTACACCTTAGCAAAATTAACAGAACACAGAACCAAGCTGCCCGTATCATCACTGGTGCTATGAAATCTACACCTATCAAGACTCTAGAAACAGTTTACAACCCTTAGATGACAGACGGGTCACTAAAGTATTGCAACAAGCGGAGAAATATAGAAGGCTTCTTAGCCACCCCATGCACCTAAGAATAACTGGTTACGGAATTGTATGACTAAAGAGGGGCAACTTCGCTGCAATTGCCAATGAACTAACTACTGGAGACCCAGTACTTTCCCAAACAATATCGAAACCCTTGGGCCCATCTGATATGTCTCCTCATGGAAAACATAAAATACCAGAACTTAAGGAAAATATGACAGGAATCATGAAAAAAGGAACCCAATCAGACACAGAAAGAAAACACGTAGCAGAAAAACGCATACACGATACCTACCCACACTCTTGGTCCCACATATACAAAGATGGCTCTGCTACAAATGCCACCAGAAATGGAGGGGGAGGTGTGTTCTTGACGCTGAATAATCAGGACGAGATCACCAAGTCAATAGCTACTGGAAAATTCTCAAACAACTTTAAAGCAGAAACTGAGGCCATCAGAGATGCTGCAACACTGGCTACTCAACATAAAAATAACATGTACAATAAATTGGTGATTCTGACTGATGCACTGTCAGTATTATCAGCTCTAAAAAGCCCCAAGAACAATGAACTAGATGACTTGAGAACTACCCTGGACCAACTATGCAATAACTTCCAGAGAGTAGTCATTCAGTGGATACCATCACACTGTAATATACACGGGAACGAACGCGCAGACAAATTAGCTAAAGAGGGAAGGAGATTACCACAAGAGAACTATCCGCTAAGTTATGATGAAGCCAAATCCATCCTCAAAGGTCAGTTCCAAGAAAAATGGAAACGAGAACATCCAAAGCATAACGAGAGTGACGGATACCACCAACTATCAAGGAGGGATCAAGTCATCATACTTCGCCTACGCACTGGCCACAATAGAATGAGAAATCACATGTTTACCAAATTCAAAATAGGTACAACCAGCCTATGCCACTGTACACTGGACAATATGACTACAAAACATGTTCTACAGGATTGCCCCAAGTACAGAGACCTGAGGAGAGCAATGTGGTCCACGCCCACCTTCCTGGAAGAGAAACTATATGGGGCAATCGATTCGCTTAAACTGACAGCTGCCTTCATGAGAGAGTCTGGAATCCTACTCTGATTGAGTCTTGATCGCAGAGAGAGAGAAAAAAAACAATTTTAAAACAAACATTTAAAAGAAACATTTAAAACACATAAAAACACATTTAAAACTCACAATTCAAACACGCATTTAAGACACACATCGAAAACACACATTTCAAACACATATTTAAAACACACATTTAAAACACACATCGAAAACACACATTTTAAACACATATTTAAAACATACATTTAAAACACACATTTAAAACACACATTAAAACAAACATTTAAAATAAGCATTTAAAACACACATTTAAAACTCACTTTTCAAACACGCATTTAAAACACACATTTAAAACACATTTAAAACGCACATTAAAACAAATATTTATAACACACATTAAAACACACATTAAAACACACATTAAAACAAACATTTATAACACACATTAAAACACACATTTAAAACACACATTAAAACACACCTTTAAAACACATATTTAAAACACACCTTTAAAACACATATTTAAAACACACATTAAAACACACATTAAAACACACATTTAAAACACACATTAAAACACACCATTAAAACACATATTTAAAACGCACATTAAAACAAACATTAAAAACACACATTTAAAACAAACATTAAAAACACACATTTAAAACAAACATTAAAACAAACATTAAAACACACATTAAAAACAAACATTAAAACAGACATTAAAACACACATTAAAAACACACATTAAAACACACATTTAAAACAAACATTAAAACACACATTAAAAACACACATTAAAACAAACATTAAAAACACTCATTAAAAACCACACATTTAAAACAAACATTAAAACACACATTAAAAACACACATTAAACCACACATTTAAAAGAAACATTAAAAACACACATTAAAACACACATTAAAAACACACATTAAAAACACACATTTAAAACACACATTAAAAACACACATTAAAAACACACATTAAAACAAACATTAAAAACACACATTAAAACAAACATTAAAAACACACATTTAAAACACACATTAAAAACACACATTAAAAACACACATTTAAAACAAACATTTAAAACACACATTTAAAACAAACATTTAAAACAAACAAAACAACATAAACGGTTTCAGCGACTACATTGTGTATGCAAAAACAGGAAGACATGCCGCCATTTTGATTTTTCTTCGTCGACTGGTGGCAAGGTCGAACTCCAGTGCGAACGAAGTCGGCTGCGTGGGCGACAATTTCAATCAACATCACCGAAAGAAGATTGCTCAAAGTCACTTCCAACTTTAATTTACTCGAATAAATAGAAGACACATAGAAACCATTTGTAAAAAATCCCAAAAATCTGATTTAGTTTTGGCGCTCACTGAAGGGCCCTGCGGCCAGTGCCGCCATCTTTACCGGAAGTCCATGGGATGGATTGATGGAATATTAGAAACAATTGGAAACATAGCAAGAGAGGCCAAGATAAGAGGTGAAGACAGCAAACCGTACCTCCGATGACGCTTTATGAATACAAATATGGAAGGGAAGATGAAGAGAAAGAAAAGACGAAGAAAAAAGAAAAAAGAAGAAGAAGAAGGAAAAGAAGAAAAAGTAGAAAGGAAAAGAAGAAGTTGAAGGAGACGAAAAAGAAGAAAAAGTAGAGGAAAATGAAGAAGAAGAAGAAGAAGGAGAAGAAAAAGTAGGAGAAGAAGAAAGAAGAAGAATGTATTGTGATGTTCCAGAAATTTCAAAAGAAACTCTCAATATCTAAGTTACTTGCTGTGACATTTAGTTCTGATCTTCAAAATTTTACACGCACAACTGTCTTGCAAGACAATTAACTCTTTGTCTGTGTAAAAGTCTGTGTGTTTATCGCGCCAGTTAGATGTTTTCAGTTCCTGAATTGCTCCATGCATTTTTCTCTAAACCTCCATTCAATTTCCTTCTAAAATATTCTTTTTCTGCTAAAATTGTCCATAATTTGCATCCGTATGTAGAATCTGATATCCCCCCCCCCCCCCCCCTCATTATTTGCATATAACGTTAAATTTGTTTGACAATTTGTAATTCCGTCTCACGAACAATTTAGCAATTTAGTGCTATTTAAAAAAAAATTATGAAATATTATTAAAGTAGACTAGGAAAACATCAAAAGAAGGAAATCACGACATGTATCTAGAGACACTAGAGACATCAATTTAACTATCCTAAGTTCGAAATACTGTCATAGACTCCTAACTCACGATATCTTTGAAATGTAGAAAGCTGTACTCATAGTGGGTACGCTGTATCGACTTTGCTATAGTACGTAACATAGACTTCAAATCCTACAGGCAATCAAAGGGAAAGACAGGGTACAAGTGTCTCAAGTCTGGGCTAATTTTAGGAGACAAAGCGAGGTTAGATCGATACGCAATTTAGCAAGTGCACATTCTGCGGTTTACGTCAAGAACTAATGGCCCCCAAAACTTTTTTTTATTTATTTTATTTTTTTTTTATTTTAGCGGAAGGGAAATCCAGACGCGGACATTAATATTTGAACGTAATTTTTAATAGGAAAAAAAAGCGTGGGGCGAGGAATCTTGTAGTGTCTTGTAGTAACAGGGAGTAATACACAGCCTCGACAGTGGTGGTTGTTACAATCATCATCCCTGCACACTGGACAAACCCATAGGTGCTTGGATATCAACCTCGAGAATCTCGAGAAAGTCCAATGAGATTCCTAACCCACGTGAACGAACTCCGTGGCACGGCCTGAGAACCACGGTGTGAGTAGATTTCTCCTGACAATTTGTCTCGGCAGCGGCCATATCTATGGCCGACTCTTTTCGATTTCAACTGCCAAGATTTCTTTAACGTGCGCAAGTGCACACGAGACGTTCTGTTATTTCCGTTATCCGAGAGGGCTGGACATCGGATCTCGCTACCCAAGAGATCAGGGGAGGGTAACGTCATCAAGAAAACTTTATTAAGAAAAATTAATTTTTTCCTATTTTTGAACAATCGCCTCCACTTCTGTTGGGCTTTAGCCCCAGGTCCTTGCCGTCCTGAGCCTGACATCGTGGATCTAGACTACTCAGGCCAACTACCCACCCCCCCCCCCCCACCCTTTACGCCTAACAGTGGTGGGAGTACACTAAATACAGATGTAACGGCAGTCATATAGCAATTGTGGGTAGTAATCAAATTCTAATGTATGGAAGTGAATCATGGAATGTAGATAATCAAATATAGGCCAAGACGTCCTTCAGAAAATTGAGCTGATTTCGGTCGGTGACCTGACTGTGTTCGTTAACATTAGTAACATGACTGTGTTCGTTAACATCAGTAACATGACTGTGTTCGTTAACATTAGTAACATGACTGTGTTCGTTAACATTAGTAACATGACTGTGTTCGTTAACATTAGTAACATGACTGTGTTCGTTAACATTAGTAACATGACTGTGTTCGTTAACATTAGTAACATGACTGTGTTTGTTAACATTAGTAACATGACTGTGTTCGTTAACATTAGTAACTTGACTGTGTTCGTTAACATTAGTAACATGACTGTGTTCGTTAACATTAGTAACATGACTGTGTTCGTTAACATTAGTAACATGACTGTGTTCGTTAACATTAGTAACATGGCTGTGTTCGTTAACATCAGTAACATGACTGTGTTCGTTAACATCAGTAACATGACTGTGTTCGTTAAAATTAGTAACATGACTGTGTTTGTTAACATTAGTAACTTGACTGTGTTCGTTAACATTAGTAACATAACTGTGTTTGTTAACATCAGTAACATGACTGTGTTCGTTAACATCAGTAACATGACTGTGTTCGTTAACATTAGTAACATGACTGTGTTCGTTAACATTAGTAACATGACTGTGTTCGTTAACATTAGTAACATGACTGTGTTCGTTAACATCAGTAACATGACTGTGTTGTTTAACATTAGTAACATGACTGTGTTTGTTAACATTAGTAACCTGACTGTGTTCGTTAACATTAGTAACCTGACTGTGTTCGTTAACATTAGTAACCTGACTGTGTTTGTTAACATTAGTAACCTGACTGTGTTCGTTAACATTAGTAACATGACTGTGTTTGTTAACATTAGTAACCTGACTGTGTTCGTTAACATTAGTAACCTGACTGTGTTCGTTAACATTAGTAACCTGACTGTGTTCGTTAACATTAGTAACATGACTGTGTTCGTTAACATTAGTAACCTGACTGTGTTCGTTAACATTAGTAACCTGACTGTGTTCGTTAACATTAGTAACCTGACTGTGTTCGTTAACATTAGTAACCTGACTGTGTTTGTCAGGATCAGCCAGCAACTACGTACCTAGCCTGCATGTTTCATGAACATTCTCTTGAATCAGCAAAAGTTTGTGTGTTTAGCCAGACCATCGCTTTGTTCATATCATCCATCCATCCATCCATCCATCCATCCATCCATCCATCCATCCATCCATCCATCCATCCATCCATCCATCCAACCATCCATCCATCCATCCAACCATCCAACCATCCATCCATCCATCCAACCATACATCCATCCATCCAACCATCCATCCAACCATCCATCCATCCATCCAACCATCCATCCATTCAACCATCCATCCATCTATCCATCCATCCATCGATTCATCCATCCATCCATCCATCCAACCAACCATCCAACCATCCATCCATCCATCCATCCATCCAACCATCCATCCAACCATCCAACCATCCATCCATCTATCCATCCATCAATCCATCCATCTATCCTTCCATCCAACCATCCATCCATCCATCCAACCATCCAACCATCCATCCATCCATCCATCCAACCATCCATCCATCCATCCATCCATCCATCCATCTATCCATCCATCCATCCATCCAACCATCCATCCATCCAACCATCCATCCAACCATCCATCGATCCAACCATCCATACATCCATCCATCCATCTATCCATCCATCCATCCATCCAACCATCCAACCATCCATCCATCCATCCATCTATCCATCCATCCATCCATCCATCCATCTATCCATCCAACCAACCGTCCATCCATCCATCCATCCAACCATCCATTCATCCATTCCTTCGTCCATCCTATCTGTCTATCTGCCTGCCTGCATGTCTGTCTGTATGTATGTCTGTGTCGGTCTGTGTCTGTCTGTGTCGGTCTGTGTCTGTCTGTATGTCTGTGTCGGTCCGTGTCTGTCTGTATGTCTTCTCTCTGTAGTATCTGTCTGTCCATCATGTCTGTCGTATGTCTCTTTTGCCTGTCTTATTTGTTTCTCTTGACTATCCTATCTGTCTTTCCTGTCTGTCTGTTTGTCTGTCTGACTTATCTGTCCTGTCTGTGCGACTTGTCTGTCCTCTCTTTCTCTGTCGATTCTGTCTTTCTGCCCCATGTGTCTGTCCCCTCTGTCTGTACTGTTTGATCTGTCTGCCCTGTCTGTCACATCTGTCCCACAGTCCCAGATGGATTTCCCATAGTCTACTATATTCAGTACAGTCTTGAAGTATGTGTTCAGCAGTCTGGGACACCTGTAGTGTTGTATCAATGGACCAATGGATTTCCCTCAGTCTACTATATTCAGTACAGTCTTGAAGTATGTGTTCAGCAGTCTGGGGCGCCTGTAGTGTTGTATCAATGGACCAATGGATTTCCAATAGTCTACTATATTCAGTACAGTCTTGAAGTATGTGTTCAGCAGTCTGGGGCGCCTGTAGTGTTGTATCAATGGACCAATGGATTTCCCATAGTCTACTATATTCAGTACAGTCTTGAAGTATGTGTTCAGCAGTCTGGGGCGCCTGTAGTGTTGTATCAATGGACCAATGGATTTCCAATAGTCTACTATATTCAGTACAGTCTTGAAGTATGTGTTCAGCAGTCTGGGGCGCCTGTAGTGTTGTATCAATGGACCAATGGATTTCCCTCAGTCTACTATATTCAGTACAGTCTTGAAGTATGTGTTCAGCAGTCTGGGGCGCCTGTAGTGTTGTATCAATGGACCCAATGGATTTCCCTCAGTCTACTATATTCAGTACAGTCTTGAAGTATGTGTTCAGCAGTCTGGGGCGCCTGTAGTGTTGTATCAATGGACCAATGGATTTCCAATAGTCTACTATATTCAGTACAGTCTTGAAGTATGTGTTCAGCAGTCTGGGGCGCCTGTAGTGTTGTATCAATGGACCAATGGATTTCCCTCAGTCTACTATATTCAGTACAGTCTTGAAGTATGTGTTCAGCAGTCTGGGGCGCCTGTAGTGTTGTATCAATGGACCAATGGATTTCCCACAGTCTACTATATTCAGTACAGTCTTGCATTTCTTGACAAAGAGGACGAAAAGGAAGATATTAACGAAAAAGAATAAGAGAAAAAAAAAGAAAACAGAAAGTGATGATAATGAAGGAGAAAGAGGCTGGGCAGAAGAAGAAGATAACAGAGGAGAGGGATAAGGAAGAAGAAAAAGTAGAAGAATTAGAAAGAAATGGAATGGATAGAAGATTATAACGGTAAAGGAGCAGGAAGAGTAGAGTGCAAGGAGGAAGAAAGGAAGGAAAGGAGGAGGGAGGGAACGAAAGGAGGAGGGAGGGAACGAAAGGAGGAGGGAGGGAACGAAAGGAGGAGGGAGGGAACGAAAGGAGGAGGGAGGGAACGAAAGGAGGAAGAAAGGAAGGAAAGGAGGAGGGAGGGAACGAAAGGAGGAGGGAGGGAACGAAAGGAGGAGGGAGGGAACGAAAGGAGGAGGAAGAGAAAGAAAGGAGGAAGAAAGGAAGGAAAGGAGGAGGGAGGGAACGAAAGGAAGAGGGAGGGAACGAAAGGAGGAAGAAAGGAAGGAAAGGAGGAGGGAGGGAACGAAAGGAGGAGGAACGGAAGGAAAGGAGGAGGGAGGGAACGAAAGGAGGAAGAAAGGAAGGAAAGGAGGAGGGAGGGAACGAAAGGAGGAGGAGGGAACGAAAGGAGGAAGAAAGGAAGGAAAGGAGGAGGGAGGGAACGAAAGGAGGAAGAAAGGAAGGAAATGAGGAGGGAGGGGACGAAAGGAGGAAGAAAGGAAGGAAAGGAGGAGGGAGGGAACAAAAGGAGGAGGGAGGGAACGAAAGGAGGAAGAAAGGAAGGAAAGGAGGAGGGAGGGAACGAAATGAGGAAGAAAGGAAGGAAAGGAGGAGGGAGGGAACGAAAGGAGGAAGAAATGAAGGAAAGGAGGAGGGAGGGAACGAAAGGAGGAAGAAAGGAAGGAAAGGAGGAGGGAGGGGACGAAAGGAGGAAGAAAGGAAGGAAAGGAGGAGGGAGGGGACGAAAGGAGGAGGGGGAACGAAAGGAGGAGGAAGAGAAAGAATGGAAAAAGGAGAAAGTGGAAAATAAAAATAGAAGAAGAGAAAAAGATACAGTTGAGAACTGAAGAAGAGAAAAAGATACAGTTGAGAACTGAAGAAAAGAAAAGAAGGTTTACCAAAGAAATCAACTAAAATAGGAGCCGGTGAAAAATTAAAGAAAAAAGCAAAACAATATAGAGGTATTGAATGGAACAGTTTTGAATATTTCAGGAATGCTTATGACTGAAATTGAAGACAAGACAAAGTAAGCGAAGAGGTAATTTCAATAATTTCACGAACTAACTTGAACAGTCTTGACTGCAATATTGATTTCATAAATCTTTACACACGAAGACAACTCTTGTCTGCTATTATCATCGATTATATCTCGATTCGTGGGCAGTGAGAAGTATCAGATTGTAAACAGCGATAAACATAATTCAGATTTTCAAGAAAAACAGAACAGAAGCAAATATAGTAGCAGAATTGATGGTTGGAGTATTGTATGCTGTTATACGTCACGCCAGTGAATGTGCTACGTAAATGTTTCGTGCGAATGTCAAAGGTAGATGAAAAGTAGATTAGCAATCTATCTATCTATTGACCTCTCGAGCCGTAGCCGGCCCATAGGGCGTAGACCAAGATACACCTTCTCCTATCTGAATTTTTTGTTCTAGCAGTTTTCTTTTAAAGATATTTTATCAAATCTCGCCATCTGTCTCTGTTCTGTGCAAGCAGCTCTATCTCATTGAGGGAGCCGAATCCTGCTGCTCTTGCCTCTCTCATCAATGTTCTTCTCAGTGTCTACCTGGGTCTTCCTCTTTTTTCTTACCTGTTGTTTCCCATATGAGGGCTTGCTTTGCTATTCGGTTATTATCTCTTCTCCTCACATGTCCAACATATGACCATCGACATTTCTTTATTACTGAAGATATTAGTGGTTGATTGGCGATTTCTCTAATTCCCTCGTTTGTTTTTAATTCGTTCCACACTATACCAAGTGATTAGCAATAGCAATACCAAAAAAATAATTGCCATGAAGAATAATCAAAATGCTAGAAAATATAAATGTAGATAGTAAAGATCTGAGGATTACTAATCATATGTACTAGAAAACAAGAGTCGGACATTAGAATTGAAAACAGACACGAAAATATCAACAGATAAGACAAGGAATGTGACAGGCGTGTGTATTGTAACTAGATCTGTTTTCGTTACACAGTGAAAATATCTTAAGAATAATTGCTAACACGACTGGCATTAAGGTGGAGGAAAAACAAGGTAATAAACATGTATGCAGATGACATAGTATTGATAGGAGAATCTCAACAAGATCTACAAAATATATGGGATACAGTTGTGATAGAAAGTGTACATAACGGCCTGACCATAAATATAAAAAAAGGACAGAAACTTTGATAATATCGAAGGAAGCAAACACAGAAGCATGTAGAGGAAAGCTAAATGGAAGAATCCTGAAACAAGTGAGAACACTGAAATAGCTACGATCAAAGATAACATCAGATAGCAGATACGCTGTAGACATTAGACGCAGATTAGGACAAGCAAAGACAGAATTCCATGGAATGAAAAACATCCTTTGTAACAAATCATTGACAATTAATGTTAGAAAATGTGTCCTAAAGTGCTACATCGAACCTGTTCTCCTATATGGAAGTGAGTCATGGACAATAAGTAGGATAACACAAAGAACATTAGAGGCATCTGAGATGTGGTTTATCAGAAGAATATTTAAAACGAGCTGGAGAAACCAGAAATATAATCAAAATCATAAGGAAGAGACAATCTACATTTATTGGGTATGTGATGTGAAAAGAAGGCATTGAGAATACTATAACAACAGGCAGAATGGATGGAAAGAAGGCATTGAGAATACTATAACAACAGGCAGAATGAATGGAAAGAAGGCATTGAGAATACTATAACAACAGGCAGAATGAATGGAAAGAAGGCATTGAGAATACTATAACAACAGGCAGAATGAATGGAAAGAAGGCATTGAGAATACTATAACAACAGGCAGAATGAATAGAAAGAGGGCATTGAGAATACTATAACAACAGGCAGAATGAATGGAAAGAAGGCATTGAGAATACTATAACAACAGGCAGAATGAATGGAGAGAAGGCATTGAGAATACTATAACAGGCAGAATGAATGGAGAGAAGGCATTGAGAATACTATAACAACAGGCAGAATGGATGGAAAGAAGGCATTGAGAATACTATAACAACAGGCAGAATGGATGGAAAAAAGGCATTGAGAATACTATAACAACAGGCAGAATGGATGGAAAAAAACAGCAGAGGAAAACCAAGAGAGAAAATATTGAACAATTTATCTAAATGAGATAATAACTGATCAGCGACTAAAATTATGACATGTATGAAGGACCGAGTGATGTGGAGAGAGATGATCGCCTACGCCAACCGGTATGGCACATGATGATGATGATGATATATCTTCTCGATAGCAAGATACGGTTGAGAATCATGGAGAATCACGTAAGCAACAAGGCACAATGAAGAACATCGATTCATTCGAAACAAAATGCCGCAGAAAAATCCTTAAGGTAATTTGGAAAATAAAACATGGCAACGAAGATATTAACAGATTTAAACATTTAAAAGATTTGGCTCATAAACACCATTCTGTAGCAAAAAATTAAATACTATGGGCACCTCAAAAGACACAATGGGCTGAAAGAACAATAATTGTAGGCATGATTTCTCGACGACGTCTCAGGTGAAGACAAGAAGAAAGTGGTTTCAAGACATCAAGGAGACCTCGAACATGACAACAAAAGAATTGGGAGATTTGGCTAGAGACAGAGATTCTTTCAGACGGGCTGTGGTGAATGTAACGTTCTGTGGGAGATCTGGCTAGAGACAGGGATTCTTTCAGACGGGCTGTGGTGAATGTAACGTTCTGTGGGAGATTTGGCTAGAGACAGAGATTCTTTCAGACGGGCTGTGGTGAATGTAACGTTCTGTGGGAGATTTGGCTAGAGACAGAGATTCTTTCAGACGGGCTGTGGTGAATGTAACGTTCTGTGGGAGATTTGGCTAGAGACAGAGATTCTTTCAGACGGGCTGTGGTGAATGTAACGTTCTGTGAGATATCTGGCTAGAGACAGAGATTCTTTCAGACGGGCTGTGGTGAATGTAACGTTCTGTGAGATATCTGGCTAGAGACAGAGATTCTTTCAGACGGGTTGTGGTGAATGCAACGTTCTGTGAGATATCTGGCTAGAGACAGAGATTCTTTCAGACGGGCTGTGGTGAATGTAACGTTCTGTGGGAGATCTGGCTAGAGACAAAGATTCTTTCAGGCGGGCTGTAGTGAATGCAACGTTCTGTGGGAGATCTGGCTAGAGACCTGAGATTCTATCAGACGGGATGTGGTGAATGCAACGTTCTGTGGGAAATCTGGCTAGAGACCTGAGATTCTATCAGACGGGATGTGGTGAATGCAACGTTCTGTGGGAGATTTGGCTAGAGACAGAGATTCTATCAGACGGGATGTGGTGAATGCAACGTTCTGTGTCAGATCTAGCTAGAGATATAGATTCTTTCAAACGGACGAATGTGAATACAACGTTCTGTGGGAGATCTGGCTAGAGATATAGATTCTTTCAAACGGACGAATGTGAATGCAACGTTTTTTTGGAGATAATTAGAGACAGAAATTCTTTTCAACGGACTGTGATAAATGCAATGTTCTGCTAGGGACACATTCTCGATGATAAAGAATAATTTGTTGACATGTGCACTGATGTTGTCTATCCCTCGCCATAGTGCTCGGTTAACTGCACACATCACATTTACTTCTTCAGCTGAACACAAACAAAACAGTAAAAAAACATGGGACGGAATTTTAGAATGAAATGAATAAAGAAACTAAGAGGTAAAAAGATACAACGAGTTGCCGTGAAGTGGAGCATTATAGAGAATGGTAGGCTAAATAGTCACTTTTACAGACAGTCAGACAAACAGACAGATATACACATTGTTTGAAAGAAAAAAATAGACGAAACAATGAGAGTACTCAACAAAAACACTAGAGAGACAAATATACTCGGAAACGATACATAAAGAAATAGAGAGGACAGATGAACGAATATACAAATATAAGATTGATAACAAGGCAGACCTAGTTTATTTTCCTCATTCTTCTTTTCTTCCAACTCCTGTTTTCTTCTTCTCTTCTTCTTTGCTTCATTTATTTGTCACCTTCGACTAATATGTACAAATAATCTGTATCTTTCCACTCGCTTTCTTTTATTTTTCTTTTCCTCTACTCCACTTTTCTTCCCAACATTCCCATTTTTTTCGCTGCACTTCCCTTCTCCTACTTGCCTTCCCTTCACCTCCGTTACTTCCATTTCTCCTCCTTGTCTTCCCTTCACCTCCGTTACTTCCCTTTCTCCTCCTTGCCTTCCCTTCACCTCCGTTACTTCCCTTTCTCCTCCTTGCCTTCCCTTCACCTCCGTTACTTCCCTTTCTCCTCCTTGCCTTCCCTCCACCTCCGTTACTTCCCTTTCTCCTCCTTGCCTTCCCTTCACCTCCGTTCCTTCCATTTCTCCTCCTTGCCTTCCCTTCACCTCCGTTACTTCCCTTTCTCCTCCTTGCCTTCCCTTCACCTCCGTTCCTTCCATTTCTCCTCCTTGCCTTCCCTCACCTCCGTTACTTCCCTTTCTCCTCCTTGCCTTCCCTTCACCTCCGTTACTTCCCTTTCTCCTCCTTGCCATCCCTTCACCTCCGTTCCTTCCATTTCTCCTCCTTGCCTTCCCTTCACCTCCGTTACTTCCCTTTCTCCTCCTTGCCTTCCCTTCACCTCCGTTCCTTCCCTTTCTCCTCCTTGCCTTCCCTTCACCTCCGTTCCTTCCCTTTCTCCTCCTTGCCTTCCCTACACCTCCGTTCCTTCCCTTTCTCCTCCTTGCCTTCCCTGCCTCCAGCTTGTCTTTCCTTCTCCTCCTTGCATCCTCCTTCTTGCCTTCCCTCCTCCTCCTTGCCTCCCCCGTCTTCTTGCCTGCCCCTCCTCCTCCTTGCCTCCCCCTCCTCCTCCTTGCATCCCCTCCTCCTCCTTGCCTCCCCCTCCTTCTTGCCCCCCTCCTCCTCTTTGCCTCCTCTCCTCCTTGCTCCACTCCTCCCCCTTGCTTCCCCCCTCCTCTTCCTTACCTCCCCCTCCTCCTTGCCTCCTCCTCCTCCTTGCCCCTCGTCCTTAATGCCTCCCCCTCCTTGTCTCCCCCTCCTTGCCTCCCCCTCCTCCTCCTTGCCTCCCCCTCTTCCTTGCCTCCTTCTTTACATACCCCCCTTCTACACTACACTTTTCCGTTCCCTATACCTTCTGCCTTATCTTTTCCATCGTTGACGTCTTTCTCTATTATCCTCTTCCACACACACACACACATATATAAACAGACACATTGAAATAAAGATACACAAGCCCACAGGCGTACAGATCATCATCAAGTACCGGCCTGCTGGCGTAGGTGATCATGTCTCTCCACAACTTTCGATCTCGACAGTTATTTATTATTTCTGTTGTTGACCTTCTTCCGAGACATTCTCTTAAGCTGTCTGGTATCTTTTCTCTTTGCTTCCATCTATCTCTTTGTCCCTCAATTTTCCCAGTTGTTACAATATATTCCAGTTCTTCTCTTCTCATTACATGGTCAAAAAATGATTGTTTCTTCCTAATTTTGGACATTAGCTCTCTTTTTGCTTTGGCCTATCTATCTATCTTTCGTTCGCCTGAAGTATTGTCTATATCTGCAATGTCGTTTCCTGTATAAAATTTTACTGTCTTTTGTAATTCTTGCAGTGGCCCATATAGTTTTGTCTGTAGTGTTGTATCTATGGGCCAATGGATTTTCCTCAGTCTACTATATTCAGTGCAGTCTTGAAGTATGTGTTCAGCAGTCTGGGGTGCCTGTCCACATGTACAAGTAGTTGAGGTGCCGATCTTGAATTTTGTGTACATGTGACTATGGAGTCGATTGTGTCCTGTTCTTAGGCGTATAATGATAACTTGTTCATATCTATTCATATTATGAAAGGCATCCTGATTTGGGGATAGTGGTCCTCTGATTGATTTGATTATCTGTTTCTTATGATGGTATGTAACTGGTGTATCTAGTTGTGTGCCTGTTGAACCTTCCTTTGCCAACTGATCTGCTTTCTCATTTCCTGGTATTCCACAGTGATACGGGATCCACTGCAGGGCAACCCTGTGGTGCTTGCAGAGTTCAGTCAATAAGGTCTGCAGATGTGGTAATTTTCTGGATTGTAGTGCCTGGAGTACTGATCTTGCATCTGTCAAAAACACTACAGGCTGTGGGCTAAGATTACTGTTCAGCAGTTTTTCTATTGCCAACTTTATTGCTTGTATTTCTGCATCATAATTGTGACAATATTTCCCTGTTGCTATTTTATTCATATCCCTAGTGTTATTTGGGTACTCTATATATGCACCTGCTCCCCCATTCTTTACTGCATTCTGTGCTGATCCATCTGTGTACACACGGATCCATAGGTCTTGTGGGTATTCTTCATCCAGGAAACTGAGAGTTATTGTTTTTCGCTGTAGACTATTTTGTTCCTCTTTGTCAACTATTCCTTTCACTTCTGTCCGTATTTGAACTGATAATCCTGAGTCATCTGTCCAGGGAGTCTGTTCTGGTATGGGCAGAAGGGGTTTAACAACTCTTGGCATGTCTGGTGTTTGTCTACTAATACGCTTGGCTTGGTGGATAAAGCTGCTTCTCTTAAGTCGTCCCAATGCAAGATTTTGGAATCTGTCCTTCATTGGATGTCTCGGCATGCATACAAATTTTTCTGCCTGTATCAGCACCTTTGTGTCTCTCCGTTCTCTCAGTGCTGGTATCCTCCACAATTTCTCCATCTCCAATATTGGTGTAGATTTCATTGCTCCTGTGATGACCCTAAGTGCCTGGTTTTGTACTTTATCCAGTTCTTGCAATGTGGTGTTTGATGCTGAGCACCATGCGGATGATCCATATTCTAAATGTGGGCGTATACTCTGTTGGTAAACTTTACTGAGTATTTTCCCACTCGCACCCCATGTGGTTCCACACAACTTTCTTAGAATAGCCAATTTCCTCCTTGCTTTTTGGGTTGCCTTATTTATCTGCTGTTTCCAAGATAGTTTGTTATCAAATGTAACTCCGAGATATGTAGCTTGTATGTCTTCTTTCACAGGCTCATTGTTTATGTAGATGGCTCCTGCTTTTTGTTTTGGGGAGAGTGTGAAAAGTGTAGTACTGCATTTGTCTGTATTGATGCTGATACACCATCTATTTGTCCATGAATTCAGTGCAATCATAGCTCTTTGTAGTAATTTGGAGGCCACTGTTGCATACTCCTCTGTGCACCACATTACCAAGTCATCTGCATACATTGCCACTTTGATGCCATGTGGTAGTTCAGTAACTAGGTCATTGATGTAGATCAGAAAAAGTGTTGGAGATAGTACCCCTCCTTGTGGAACGCCCTGGCGCAATAAGACCTTCTTACTCTTAAGACCATCCAGTTGCACTCTGGCACTCCTGTTATGCAGGTATGCTTTGACCCATTTGTACATCCTGCCATTTACTCCATAATTTCTCAGTTTCTCCAAAAGCCCTTCCTTCCATACCTTATCGAATGCTTTCTTTAGGTCTATCCATGCTGCTAGTACCAGTTTCTTTTCTTGAAACGCATCTTCAATTTCCTGGGAAAGATAGGTTGCTTGATCTTCGGTAGAGTAACACTGTCTAAAGCCTGCTTGTTGTGGTGCTTTGGCCTCTTTCAGAACGCTTTCATTACTCTCTTATATGCCCATGGTATTCTCAACATTCTTTTCTTAAAACCACAAATGAGAGAGATAGGGGCAGACAGAAATGTAAACAGACAAACAATTAACAGACAGACATATATCAAAACAGCAGGCAAGTCATACAGAAAGTCTGATATACAAACAAACAAGGCGTTGAGAGAAACACATTGAAAAAGCAATACTGAAATAAACGAAACTATCAACAAACAGACGGACAGAAGAAAAGAGAATACCTAAATAAACAGACTATCAACAAACAAACAGAAGAAAAGACAAACTGACCACATTTTTCCTCATTAAAAGCCAAATACAAATGTTCTTGGTTAGACATTTTTTTACATCAAAAACAAAATTTAATTATTTTGGTTTAATTAATTATCTTGCTGCTAAAAAATTGACTAACTTAATGACGGTCTAAAAAGTGTCCAATTAGTATGCAATTTGTACCTTTCTATGGCTAACGTTTCAAACTTTCCTTCACTGCAAATATTTGTTATATTTCAAGCTGTTATGTTTCAGTACAAAACGGCTTTGTTTCAATCTTCTAAACTTTACAAAAGAATTTAAAATAATTACGCGTGAAAGAAAGAGCAAAACATTTTAAAACGAACTAAAATATTGGCGACAAACCACATTAACCTTACTGGCTAAATCTGAACGTGCATAAAGGAAAATACATATAATTATGTGTGAAATTAATAAATTAAGAAATTAACTGTATTAACTAGGGAAGCAAAAAGGGCAATATACAAATCAATTTTTCTACCAACTCTGTGCTATCAGTGCCAGAATTGGACGCTGGACTCTAGAACAATAAGAAAGATAACGACCACCGAAATGAAATGTGTCAGAAGAATGACAGGAAACAGCTTAAGGGACAGAGTAAGAAACACTGACCTGAGGAAGAAACTCGAAATTGAACCAGCCATCGAATACATAAAGAACCAACAGATAAATTGGTTCGGCCACATAACAAGACAAAAAGAACTAACAATGACTCAAAGAGCCATAAACAAACGCTACAAAAACGCCAGATTAAGAGGAAGACCGAGAAAGAGATGGATAAAGGGAATAGTCACTAGGAGGATTAACACCGGAAGAGGCCAACAGAAGAGCAAAGAATCGCAGATTGTTTCTCCCCTCGACGCCAACGGCAGCAGAGGGAGGATAGAAGAAGAAGTAGAACTGTACATCTGTTATTTTTTTTTTTTATATATTCTATCTTCTTCTTCTTCTTTCCTTACTCATTTGCGTCGAGGGGAGATATAATTTGCGGAATTTTTCTCTTCTGTTCGCATCTGCTGCTGTTATGTTTCCTAGTGCTTGTAAAATTCCATCGATCCATCTTTTTTTGTGGTCGACCTTTGGGCCTGGTGTTCTCGCAACATTTATTGAAGGCTCGTTGTGTTGTGTTTTGATCACTCTGTCTTGTCACGAGGCCAACCCATTTAATCTGTTGTTTCTTTATATATTGGGAGCCGCGATAGCTCAGTGGTTAGTGTACTGGACTACAAAGGACAAGAGGTAGGGTTCGATCCATACAGACGGCTTACGGTTCACCCAGCCTTTAATGGGTACCGGATTTTTTTTTCTGGGAAAGTAAAGCGGCACGGGCGTAATACCGACCACATTACCCAAAAATCATGTGCCGAAGGTCTGTAAAATGTATGGTCACTAACACCATATTCCCTATACGCCACGTGGAGTGACGGAGGTACTTTACCTTTTTTCGTCATATATTCTATGACGGGGGCTATTCCTGTCTTTATTTATGATCTTATCTCTCAGACTGTTTCCTGTCATTCGTCTAACACATTTCATCACAGTAGTGGTTATTGTTCTTGCATCTAGGCTCTAGGACTGGCATTGGTAGCACAACGATCATTCGAAATATAATATTACAGAAGAGGAAACAATATTATCAAACAACTGAAACATCATCGCAAAACAGCTGTACCCTCTTTTATAATTCTGGAAGGGGGGTGGTTGTTCTCGAGGCAAGACGCCGGCCTCAAGACAGAGAGGTTGTGAGTTCAAATCCCGGCTGCGCCAGCTGGGATTTTTATTTATGATTTCTCTCTGTGGCGACCACCCCTGGTCTCAGCAGCGGGGTCCGGTTTGAAACGTCAATTACTCATCGACGGAAAAAAAATATGAGTACCTACTAAGACGGAGTTATCTGCCTGTGTAGCGGGAGACCTCTGTGAAAACAGAGCCAATGAAAAACGGATTAACACGCACAACTCAATTTCTAAACTCTAGGGACTTCAGCAAAGGCGAAATTGGGGAGCGAAAAATAAAATAATCCTGGAATGCACGAAATACTACAAGAAATATAAAAAAAATATATTGAGTTACAACATTTTATATAAATTACGCATCGAAACTAAAACATCGGTACAAAACAGCATTACCCACTTCAACTCCACTTGAGTTTTTTTATACTAAAATTATACACATTATTTAATATTTTGAAATTAGTAACAAAGTACAGTAACTGAAAATAACAACGGAAACTAGTTATTAACATTAAGAACAAAATGAAAATTCATTGAAAAAAAAAACCACATACTTTAGTTAACGTTTAGAATGAATATAAAACTTTCGTGTTTCAACATTCACACAAAAACGAGTGAAATACCTTCAGCTAAATTTGGACACACGAAGGTGAAATCGTGTACTGTTATTATTTGTGAAATAAGTAAGAAACATAAGACGTTGAATTCTCAGGGAAAGATAATTGCGTGCTAAGCTGAAATATTACTATCGGACGATCCGTTAAAGGTATGGGTCGAAACAAAGGTGGATCGTAAGCAGGTCTGAATGTCATGCTTTCGAAAACATGTCTTACAGGCATTTTCAAATATTAACCTTTCACACCCGGTAAATTTTTAGAAGTGAGAGTTGAACAGGATAAAAAGATAGGGAGAAATATTGGCCTCGGGGGGTGGTAGAGATGTTAACTATAGGGGTTTGGAGGTATGGGAGAGAGTTATTTTAGTTTTGGGGGAGGAGAATGTGGAGTTGGGAGTTAGGAGTGGAGGATGTGGAGGAGAGTTGGGAGTGAGGAGTGGTGGATGTGGAGGAGAGTTGGGAGTGAGGAGTGGAGGATGTGGAGGAGAGTTGGGAGTGAGAAGTGGAGGATGTGGAGGAGAGTTGGGAGTGAGAAGTGGAGGATGTGGAGGAGTGTTGGGAGTGAGGAGTGGAGGATGTGGAGGAGAGTTGGGAGTGAGGAGTGGTGGATGTGGAGGAGAGTTGGGAGTGAGAAGTGGTGGATGTGGAGGAGAGTTGGGAGTGAGGAGTGGTGGATGTGGAGGAGAGTTGGGAGTGAGGAGTGGAGGATGTGGAGGAGAGTTGGGAGTGAGGAGTGGAGGATGTGGAGGAGAGTTGGGAGTGAGGAGTGGAGGATGTGGAGGAGAGTTGGAAGTGAGGAGTGGTGGATGTGGAGGAGAGTTAGGAGTGAGGAGTGGAGGAGAGTTGAAGTGAGGAGTGGTGGATGTGGAGTTGGGAGTTAGGAGTGGAGGATGTGGAGGAGAGTTGGGAGTGAGAAGTGGAGGAGCGTTGAGAGTGAGGAGTGGTGGATGTGGAGGAGAGTTGGAAGTGAGGAGTGGAGGATGTGGAGGAGAGTTAGGAGTGAGTAGTGGGAAATGTGGAGGTGAATTGAGAGTGAGAAGTGGAGGAGAGTTGAGAGTGAGGAGTGGTGGATGTGGAGGAGAGTTGGGAGTGAGGAGTGGGGAATGTGGAGGAGAGTTGGAAGTAAGGAGTGGGGAATGTGGAGTGGAGTTGGGAGTGAGTAGTGGGAAATGTGGAGGTGAGTTGAGAGTGAGAAGTGGAGGAGAGTTGAGAGTGAGGAGTGGTGGATGTGGAGGAGAGTTGGGAGTGAGGAGTGGAGGATGTGGAGGAGAGTTGAGAGTGAGAAGTGGAGGAGAGTTGAGAGTGAGGAGTGGTGGATGTGGAGGAGAGTTGGGAGTAATTAGTGGGAAATGTGGAGGTGAATTGAGAGTGAGAAGTGTTGGAGAGTTGAGAGTGAGGAGTGGTGGATGTGGAGGAGAGTTGGGAGTGAGGAGTGGGGAATGTGGAGGAGAGTTGGAAGTAAGGGGTGGGGAATGTGGAGTGGAGTTGGGAGTGAGTAGTGGGAAATGTGGAGGTGAGTTGAGAGTGAGAAGTGGAGGAGAGTTGAGAGTGAGGAGTGGTGGATGTGGAGGAGAGTTGGGGGTGAGGAGTGGAGGATGTGGAGAAGAGTTGAGAGTGAGAAGTGGAGGAGAGTTGAGAGTGAGGAGTGGTGGATGTGGAGGAGAGTTGGGAGTGGGTAGTGGGAAATGTGGAGGTGAGTTGAGAGTGAGAAGTGGAGGAGAGTTGAGAGTGAGGAGTGGTGGATGTGGAGGAGAGTTGGGAGTGAGGAGTGGGGAATGTGGAGGAGAGTTGGAAGTAAGGAGTGGGGAATGTGGAGTGGAGTTGGGAGTGGGGAGTGGGATATATATAATGGGGAGGATGTGGAGGAGAGTAAGGAGTGAGTAGTGGGAAATGTGGAGGTGAGTTGAGAGTGAGAAGTGGAGGAGAGTTGAGAGTGAGGAGTGGTGGATGTAGAGGAGAGTTGGGAGTGAGGAGTGGTGGATGTGGAGGAGAGTTGGGAGTGAGGAGTGGAGGATGTGAAGGAGAGTTGAGAGTGAGAAGTGGAGGATGTGGAGGAGTGTTGGGAGTGAGAAGTGGACAATGTGGGGGAGTGTTGGGAGTGAGAAGTGGAGGATGTGGAGGAGTGTTGGGAGTGAGAAGTGGAGGATGTGGAGGAGTGTTGGGAGTGAGGAGTGGAGGATGTGGAGGAGTGTTGGGAATGAGGAGTGGAGGATGTGGAGGAGTGTTGGGAGTGAGGAGTGGAGAATGTGGAGGAGTGTTGGGAGTGAGGAGTGGAGGATGTGAAGGAGAGTTGAGAGTGAGAAGTGGAGGATGTGGAGGAGTGTTGGGAGTGAGAAGTGGACAATGTGGGGGAGTGTTGGGAGTGAGAAGTGGAGGATGTGGAGGAGTGTTGGGAGTGAGAAGTGGAGGATGTGGAGGAGTGTTGGGAGTGAGGAGTGGAGGATGTGGACGAGTGTTGGGAATGAGGAGTGGAGGATGTGGAGGAGTGTTGGGAGTGAGGAGTGGAGAATGTGGAGGAGTGTTGGGAGTGAGGCGTGGGGAATGTGGAGTAAAATTCGGAGTGAGAAGTAGAGGATGTGGTAATTGGAATGTGGAGGAAGGTTGGGAGCGCATCGAATAATTTCTGTTGTTGATTGTTTTCCATGCCATGACACCACCTTACCTAGTATCTTAGCTCTTTGTCGTCGGCGATCTCTCTTTCCCAGTACTTTTCGTTGTACCCAAATATTCCAACTTTCATCTTCTCATGATTCCCCTGAAATATGTCGATTGTTTCTCTCAGATGTATTTTAGGAACTCCCTTTTTATGTTGGCCACATAGAGAATGTCCTCGCTAGTCTAACCACTCCCTTTTTATGTTGGCCACCTAGAGAATGTCCTCGTTAGTCTAACCACTCCCTTTTTATGTTGGCCACCTAGAGAATGTCCTCGCTAGTCTAACCACTCCCTTTTTATGTTGGCCACCTAGAGAATGTCCTCGCTAGTCTAACCACTCCCTTTTTATGTTGGCCACCTAGAGAATGTCCTCGTTAGTCTAACCACTCCCTTTTTATGTTGGCCACCTAGAGAATGTCCTCGTTAGTCTAACCACTCCCTTTTTATGTTGGCCACCTAGAGAATGTCCTCGTTAGTCTAACCACTCCCTTTTTTATGTTGGCCACCTAGAGAATGTCCTCGCTAGTCTAACCACTCCCTTTTTATGTTGGCCACCTAGAGAATGTCCTCGTTAGTCTAACCACTCCCTTTTTATGTTGGCCACCTAGAGAATGTCCTCGCTAGTCTAACCACCCCCTTTTTATGTTGGCCACCTAGAGAATGTCCTCGCTAGTCTAACCACTCCCTTTTTATGTTGGCCACCTAGAGAATGTCCTCGCTAGTCTAACCACTCCCTTTTTATGTTGGCCACCTAGAGAATGTCCTCGTTAGTCTAACCACTCCCTTTTTATGTTGGCCACCTAGAGAATGTCCTCGTTAGTCTAACCACTCCCTTTTTATGTTGGCCACCTAGAGAATGTCCTCGCTAGTCTAACCACTCCCTTTTATGTTGGCCACCTAGAGAATGTCTTCGCTAGTCTAACCACTCCCTTTTTATGTTGGCCACCTAGAGAATGTCATCGTTAGTCTAACCACTCCCTTTTTATGTTGGCCACCTAGAGAATGTCCTCGTTAGTCTAACCACTCCCTTTTTATGTTGGCCACCTAGAGAATGTCCTCGCTAGTCTAACCACTCCCTTTTTATGTTGGCCACCTAGAGAATGTCCTCGCTAGTCTAACCACTCCCTTTTTATGTTGGCCACCTAGAGAATGTCCTCGCTAGTCTAACCACTCCCTTTTTATGTTGGCCACCTAGAGAATGTCCTCGCTAGTCTAAGTTGTCCAGGGAACTTTCAATGTCTAAGTTGTCCAGGGAACTTTCAATGTCTAAGTTGTCCAGGGAACTTTCAATGTCTAAGTTGTCCAGGGAACTTTCACTATTTTCTGGGAAATTCCACTTCAATGTTCGTTGTAGGCTGGATTCACACGAGTAATGGGGAATCTATGGACGCAGCCATTGCTGTGTGTGCTACTTCTCATAATGGCTTATCGTATATCCCTAGACCGGTCATACGCTAATGTTAACATTGCACGAAGATCTTACGGTCTGTTGTTTGATGTACGACGGGGATAATCCAACGACTTACTGTGTTTATATGTTCGGATTTGGAGTTAAAAAAGATGTCCTAAAGTCATCAAGCGGTATGCATGTTAACAAATATGACGATTATCATTTTCAGGGGACGTGAACTTCCGGGCAATATGGTGGATAGGCGGCAGGAACTATTGAAGGTTATGTACGAAAAGTTATCCTTGTTGCAGTTTTCTCATATTCCAAGTCCTGGCTTGTTGCAGGAGCTACTGAGTTAAGTGCTCTGTGCACACCGTGAGCTGTGTCTCATCCGTTTTGATCGTGTTTCGATATTTCTATTGTTTACGATGAATGATGATATCGTATGACAGGGAACAGTTGGCTGTGATCACATTCTGCACGGTTTCGCCTTATGTCTTTTGGCGTGTGCTGAGACTGCTAAGTTGGGGACTACAGTTACCTTTCTTTGTATGGGAGATGAGTTAGTAATTCGGTTGGTTCCACTGGCACGGGCGGTTGAGCAATTATGGATTTTAACTCGTTTACAGTGATACCGGGGCCTTCCATAACCATAACCATAACCATAACCATAACCATAACCATCCACTTCGATGGCTTCTAATTGTTTTTTTTTAAATGCGTTTCTCTGCTGTCCATGATTCACCTCCATAGGTCAGAATTGATTCTATATAACACCGATGAACTCTCTTTCCCACTTCTATTGGCATAGACGTATTACAAATAAAAAAAAAATAAAAAAAAGTAAAGTACCCCCGTCACGCCAAGTGGCGTATAGGGAATATGGTGTTAGGGACCATATATTTTACAGACCTTCAGCACATGATTTTTGGGGTAATGTGGTCCGTATTACGCCCGTGCTGCTTTACTTTCCCAGAAAAAAACCCGGTACCCATTTAAGGCTGGGTGAACCCGGAAGCCGTCGTTTGGGATCGACGTATTACACAAAACCGTTTTTATTTTCTGAATTGCTGCTTTGGCCTGAGCTATTATGCTTTTTATTTATGTTATGCATCTTCCATCTGATATTATTGTACCCAAGTATTTGTCGCATTGTGCTCGTTTCAGATTTGTCCTGTTTATTTTTATGCTGCAAGATGGTGATGATTATTTCTTCGATACGACGATTACTTCAGTTTTCTCACTGTTTAGCTGAAACTTTTCTTGTTGCTTTCTTTTGCTGTTATGTCTATCACTTCTTGTATTTCATTCTGTGTCTCTGTGTTATCAATCTATGTTACTTTATGTTACGATGATCATCAATGCACACCGGACGAACTCATTGGTGCTGCGAATTTCTGCTTGAACCATTCAGACTCTCCGAAGAGAACCCTGACCCACATGCACGAACTCCATAGCACGGCCTGGAATCCTGCGATGTGGGTTCATGTTTGCTGAAAATTGCGTCCGAGCAGAGGCTATTTTTGTTGGTCTCATCTCATCGATTGTCATTTATAAGGTTTTTTTAACGTACACGAGTTCACATGGGACCTCCCGAGAGGGCCAGACATCGGATCTCAGTACCCAGAGAGGGCTAGACATCGGATCTCACTACCTAGAGCAGTCTAGACATCGATTCTCGCTACCTCAGAGAGAGAGGGCTAGACATCGGATCTCACTACCTCAGAGAGAGAGGGCTAGACATCGAATATCACTACCCAGAGAGACAGAGGGCTAGACATCGGATCTCACTACCCAGACAGAGAGAGAGGACTAGACATCGAATCTCACTACCTCAGAGAGAAAGAGCTAGACATCGGATCTCACTACCAAGAAAAGTCTAGACATCGGATCTCACTACCAAGAAAAGTCTAGACATCGGATCTCACTACCAAGAAAAGTCTAGACATCGGATCTCACTACCTCAGAAAGAGAGCGCTAGACATCGGATCTCACTACCTCAGAGAGAGAGGGCTAGACATCGGATCTCACTACCAAGAAAAGTCTAGACATCGGATCTCACTACCAAGAAAAGTCTAGACATCGGATCTCACTACCTCAGAGAGAGAGGGCTAGACATCGGATCTCACTACCTCAGAGAGAGAGGGCTAGACATCGGATCTCACTACCTCAGAGAGAGAGGGCTAGACATCGGATCTCACTACCTCAGAGAGAGAGGGCTAGACATCGGATCTCACTACCTCAGAGAGAGAGGGCTAGACATCGGATCTCACTACCTCAGAGAGAGAGGGCTAGACATCGGATCTCACTACCTCAGAGAGAGAGGGCTAGACATCGGATCTCACTACCTCAGAGAGAGAGAGAGAGAGGGCTAGACATCGGATCTCACTACCAAGAAAAGTCTAGACATGGGATCTCACTACCTCAGAAAGAGAGCGCTAGACATCGGATCTCACTGCCAAGAAAAGTCTAGACATGGGTTCTCACTACCAAGAAAAGTTTAGACATCGGATCTCACTACCTCAGAGAGAGAGGGCTAGACATCGGATCTCACTACCTCAGAGAGAGAGGGCTAGACATCGGATCTCACTACCTCAGAGAAAGAGGGCTAGACATCGGATCTCACTACCTCAGAGAGAGAGGGCTAGACATCGGATCTCACTACCAAGAAAAGTCTAGACATCGGATCTCACTACCTCAGAGAGAGAGGGCTAGACATCGGATCTCTCTACCAAGAAAAGTCTAGACATCGGATCTCACTACCTCAGAGAGAGAGGGCTAGACATCGGATCTCACTACCTCAGAGAAAGAGGGCTAGACATCGGATCTCACTACCAAGAAAAGTCTAGACATCGGATCTCACTACCTCAGAGAGAGAGGGCTAGACATCGGATCTCACTACCAAGAAAAGTCTAGACATCGGATCTCACTACCTCAGAGAGAGAGGGCTAGACATCGGATCTCACTACCTCAGAGAGAGAGGGCTAGACATCGGATCTCACTACCAAGAAAAGTCTAGACATCGGATCTCACTACCTCAGAGAGAGAGGGCTAGACATCGGATCTCACTACCTCAGAGAGAGAGGGCTAGACATCGGATCTCACTACCAAGAAAAGTCTAGACATCGGATCTCACTACCTCAGAGAGAGAGGGCTAGACATCGGATCTCACTACCAAGAAAAGTCTAGACATCGGATCTCACTACCAAGAAAAGTCTAGACATCGGATCTCACTACCAAGAAAAGTCTAGACATCGGATCTCACTACCAAGAAAAGTCTAGACATCGGATCTCACTACCAAGTAAAGTCTAGACATCGGATCTCACTACCAAGAAAAGTCTAGACATCGGATCTCACTACCTCAGAGAGAGAGGGCTAGACATCGGATCTCACTACCAAGAAAAGTCTAGACATCGGATCTCACTACCAAGAAAAGTCTAGACATCGGATCTCACTACCAAGAAAAGTCTAGACATGGGTTCTCACTACCAAGAAAAGTCTAGACATGGGTTCTCACTACCAAGAAAAGTCTAGACATGGGTTCTCACTACCAAGAAAAGTCTAGACATGGGTTCTCACTACCAAGAAAAGTCTAGACATGGGTTCTCACTACCAAGAAAAGTCTAGACATCGGATCTCACTACCAAGAAAAGTCTAGACATCGGATCTCACTACCAAGAAAAGTCTAGACATCGGATCTCACTACCAAGAAAAGTCTAGACATCGGATCTCACTACCAAGAAAAGTCTAGACATCGGATCTCACTACCAAGAAAAGTCTAGACATCGGATCTCACAACCAAGAAAAGTCTAGACATCGGATCTCACTACCTCAGAGAGAGAGGGCTAGACATCGGATCTCACTACCAAGAAAAGTCTAGACATCGGATCTCACTACCAAGAAAAGTCTAGACATCGGATCTCACTACCTCAGAGAGAGAGGGCTAGACATCGGATCTCACTACCAAGAAAAGTCTAGACATCGGATCTCACTACCTCAGAGAGAGAGGGCTAGATATCGGATCTCACTACCAAGAAAAGTCTAGACATCGGATCTCACTACCAAGAAAAGTCTAGACATCGGATCTCACTACCAAGAAAAGTCTAGACATCGGATCTCACTACCTCAGAGAGAGAGAGAGGGCTAGACATCGGATCTCACTACCAAGAAAAGTCTAGACATCGGATCTCACTGCCAAGAAAAGTCTAGACATCGGATCTCACTGCCAAGAAAAGTCTAGACATCGGATCTCACTACCAAGAAAAGTCTAGACATCGGATCTCACTACCAAGAAAAGTCTAGACATCGGATCTCACTACCTCAGAGAGAGAGAGGGCTAGACATCGGATCTCACTACCAAGAAAAGTCTAGACATCGGATCTCACTACCAAGAAAAGTCTAGACATCGGATCTCACTACCTCAGAGAGAGAGGGCTAGACATCGGATCTCACTACCTCAGAGAGAGAGGGCTAGACATCGGATCTCACTACCTCAGAGAGAGAGGGCTAGACATCGGATCTCACTACCTCAGAGAGAGAGGGCTAGACATCGGATCTCACTACCTCAGAGAGAGAGGGCTAGACATCGGATCTCACTACCTCAGAGAGAGAGGGCTAGACATCGGATCTCACTACCTCAGAGAGAGAGGGCTAGACATCGGATCTCACTACCTCAGAGAGAGAGGGCTAGACATCGGATCTCACTACCAAGAAAAGTCTAGACATCGGATCTCACTACCTCAGAGAGAGAGAGAGAGGGCTAGACATCGGATCTCACTACCAAGAAAAGTCTAGACATCGGATCTTACTACACAGAGAGGGCTAGACATCAGATCTCACTACCCAGAGAGGGCTAGACATCATATCTCACTACACAGAGAGGGCTAGACATCAGATCTCACTACACAGAGACCAGTGGAGTGTAAAGCCATGAAGAAACCACAGATTCGATTTTTCCTTTCTTTAGAAAAACATTGCCACTGATGGAATTGAACCCCAGGAACCTTCCTGTCCAGAGGCGCATGTCTTACCCCTAGACCACACAGATCAATCATCAAGCTAATCAGACTGTATAAATAGATCAACTTAATGCCAACAGTAAAGATTTGAACGTGAAGTCAAGCGATGGATAAATAAGAGCCTGTCAGAACGTGCATCCAGGGACATAAACAAGAATAAAAATGCTAGGGATATGTTGTAGCCAATCGTCGATGAGGAGACAGCCAATGAAATGGCGAGAGATGATTCTGGAAAGATCTTGATTAATTTACAAGAAATGTTGCACAAAAAACAGACGGGACGTTATGTGTTCTAGGACACACACACACACATTTACAAACACATGAAACTCAAAAGAAATTCAAATTGACACACATATACAAACACACAGAAGGGCAGTTAGAGTTGGAGATTTACGGGTGAAGTCACGAAGTGAAAATTGAAGTGAGCATCCGAAGTGAAAATATGTAAATAGAGAGGGAGTGAGATATAGAGTGAGGGAGGGAGGGAAAGAGATAAACAGAGAGGATGGGAAGGAGGAAGGGAAAGAGATAGAGAGAGAGGGAGGGAGAGAGACAGAGAGATAGGGAAAAAGATAGAGAGAGAGTAAGGGAGGGAAAGAGATAGAGTGAGGAGAAAGGGAAGAAAGGAGGGAGTGAGGGAGGGAAAGAGATAGAGAGTGAGAGAGAACGATGGAGGGTGGGAAAGAGATTGATAGTGAGAGAGATAATATGGGGGAAAGTATGTGAGAGAGAAAGGGACAAAAATTAAGAGAGGGAAAATAGCGGCGGGGAGAGAATGTGAGAGAGAAGGGGAAAAAAGAGAGAGGGAGAAAGACAGTGAGAGAGAGAATAAGAAAGAGATAAAAAATTTGAAAATGAGAAAAAAAAAGGCCAGAAAGTGTGTGAGAGGAACGGAGATTGAAAGAAAATGAATAAATGAAGACTGAGGGAGAAAGTAATAGAAAAAGAGAGAATAAGGAAAAGAGGAAGGAATCATGAATGGGTAATAAAACAGTAAAAGCAAGATTTCTAATGCACACAATTGGGGACAAGTAGACAAAAAGAAATCTTTCTTGCCACTGACAACAAAGACGGCGGAGAGTGAGTGCAGTGAGTTTAGCCTCGTATTGATGCAGACCGCTGACGTTTATAGAAACAATCATAATAGATGATCACCGTTGCTCGTAGAAAACATGTTCCCCATGGCGAGAGCATCATCATGTTGCGTGACACGTGCTGAGAATTCCTATGCCACGGTCCGTCTGAAAGAATCTCTGTCTCTAGTCAGATCTCCCATAGAACGTTACATTCATCACAGCCTGTCTGAAAGAATCTCTGTCTCTAGCCAGACCTCCCACAGAACGTTACAATCATCACAGCCTGTCTGAAAGAATCTCTGTCTCTAGCCAGACCTCCCACAGAACGTTACGTTCATCACAGCCCGTCTGAAAGAATCTCTGTCTCTAGCCAGACCTCCCACAGAACGTTACATTCACCACATCACGTCTGAAAGAATCTCTGTCTCTAGCCAGACCTCCCACAGAACGTTACATTCATCACAGCCCGTCTGAAAGAATCTCTGTCTCTAGCCAGATCTCCCACAGAACGTTACATTCATCACAGCCCGTGTGAAAGAATCTCTGTCTCTAGCCAGATCTCCCACAGAACGTTACATTCATCACAGCCCGTCTGAAAGAATCTCTGTCTCTAGCCAGATCTCCCACAGAACGTTACATTCACCACAGCCAGTCTGAAAGAATCTCTGTCTCTAGTCAGATCTCCCATAGAACGTTACATTCAACACAGCCAGTCTGAAAGAATCTCTGTCTCTAGCCAGATCTCCCATAGAACGTTACATTCACCACAGCCCGTCTGAAAGAATCTCTGTCTCTAGCCAGATCTCCCATAAAACGTTACATTCACCACAGCCTGTCTGAAAGAATCTCTGTCTCTAGCTAGATCTCACACAGAACGTTACATTCACCACAGCCCGTCTTAGAGAATCTCTGTCTCTAGCTAGATCTCACACAGAACGTTACATTCACCACAGCCCGTCTTAGAGAATCTCTGTCTCTAGCTAGATTTTTCACAGAACGTTACATTCACCACAGCCCGTCTGAAAGAATCTCTGTCTCTAGCCAGATCTCCCACAGAACGTTACATTCATCACAGCCTGTCTGAAAGAATCTCTGTCTCTAGCCAGATCTCCCACAGAACGTTACATTCATCACAGCCTGTCTGAAAGAATCTCTGTCTCTAGCCAGATCTCCCACAGAACGTTACATTCATCACATCCCGTCTGAAAGAATCTCTGTCTCTAGCCAGATCTCCCACAGAACGTTACATTCACCACAGCCCATCTAAAACAATCTCTGTCTCTAGCCAGATCTCCCACAGAACGTTACATTCATCACATCCCGTCTGAAAGAATCTCTGTCTCTAGCCAGATCTCCCACAGAACGTTACATTCACCACAGCCTGTCTGAAAGAATCTCTGTCTTCAGCCAGATCTCCCAATTTCTCTGTTGTTATCTTCAAGGTTTGACACTTTATCAAACGTATAATATTTATATATTATTTATTGTCAAATAAATATTATATAAATAAAATATAATATTTATTTTGTGAATTGAAATATAATTCATTCATAAAAATGAATAATAAATTCATTATTTTGAATTATTTAATTCAAAAAATTATTTTGAAATAATATTCAAAATATTAATTAAAATGTATACATTTTTATCAAATGAATTGAAATGCTTCTTTGATGTGTACGAGATTGTCAATGATTCACGACTATATTATGGTAATATACAAATACCGTGCCCATGAATGTTTATGTTTATGTTCCGTCTGGAAAGTTTACTTCAATAATAAACACTCAATTATTAATTACCAAAATCTTCAATCTAACTCTAAAAATGACGAATCCTGGGATATTGTCTCTTTGTTGTTGATGGATAATACAAGTATTTTAGCCTATGTGTTTTGTGTGGTTTATATTTGACAACATAAAAGACCAGAGAAGAATTTTGTTTGTAAATTAATGTCCGCAGTGAGGGTGACATAAAACGCGTTAGTCACGTGACGATGGTCTGGATGATATGCCATTCATCAAGTTATCATTTTTCATCCTATTCCTTTCTGCCACAGCTTCCTTCCTTTCTTCTTTCCTTCCTCCCTTCTTTATTTCCTTCCTTCATACTATTCCTTTCCTCCTTGCTTCCTGCATAACTTCCTTCCTAGCTTCCTTCCTTCGTTCATTCAATTCATTTTTTCCACAGCTTTCTTATTTTCTTACTTGCTTCCTTCTTTCCTTCATTGCTTCCTTCCTAGCTTCCTTCCTTCTTTCCTCCATCTTATTCCTTTCTTCCACTGCATCCTTCCTTCCTTCCTTCCTTCCTTCCTTCCTTCCTTCCTTCCTTCCTTCCTTCCTTCCTTCCTTCCTTCCTTCCTTCCTTCCTTCCTTCCTTCCTTCCTTCCTTCCTTCCTTCCTTCCTTCCTTCCTTCCTTCCTTCCTTCCTTCCATCCTTCCTTCCTCCATCCTATTCCTTTCTTCCACTGCTTCCTTCCTTCCTTCCTTCATCCTATTCCTTTCTTCCACTGCTTCCTTCCATCCTTCCTTCCTTCCTTCCTTCATCCTATTCCTTTCTTCCACTGCCTCCTTCCTTCCTTCCTTCCTTCCTTTCTTCCACTGCTTCCTTCCTTCCTTCCTTCCTTCCTTCCTTCCTTCCTTCCTTCCTTCCTTCCTTCCTTCCTTCCTTCCTTCCTTCCTTCCTTCCTTCCTTCCATCCTATTCCTTTCTTCCACTGCTTCCTTCCTTCCTTCCTTCCTTCCTTCCTTCCTTCCTTCCTTCCTTCCTTCTTCATCCTATTCCTTTCTTCCACTGCTTCCTTCCTTCCTTCCTTCCTTCCTTCCTTCCTTCCTTCCCTCCTTCCTTCCTTCCTTCCATCCTTCCTTCCTCCATCCTATTCCTTTCTTCCACTGCTTCCTTCCTTCCTTCCTTCCTTCCTTCCTTCCTTCATCCTATTCCTTTCTTCCACTGCTTCCTTACATCCTTCCTTCCTTCCTTCATCCTATTCCTTTCTTCCACTGCTTCCTTCCTTCCTTCCTTTCTTCCACTGCTTCCTTCCTTCCTCCATCCTATTCCTTTCAACCACTGCATCCTTCCTTCCTTCCTTCCTTCATTCCACTCCTTCCTTCCTTCCTTCCTCCATCCAATTCCTTTCAACCACTGCATCCTTCCTTCCTTCCTTTCTTCCACTCCTTCCTTCCTTCCTTCCTTCCTCCATCCTATTCCTTTCAACCACTGCATCCTTCCTCACTTCCTTCCTTCCTTCCTTCCTTCCTTCCTTCCTTTCACTCCTTCCTTGCTCCATCCTATTCGTTTCAACCACTGCATCCTTCCTTCCTTCCTTTCTTCCACTCCTTCCTTCCTTCCTTCCTTCCTTCCTTCCTTCCTTCCTTCCTTCCTTCCTTCCTTCCCTCCTTCCTTCCTTCCTTCCACCATCCTATTCCTTTCAACCACTGCATCCTTCCTCCCTTCCTTCCTTCCCCCATCCTATTCCTTTCTTCCACAGCATCCTTCCTTCCTTCCTCACTCACCATCATAAACCTCCATATTCACCCCCCACATCCCCCCCAAACTATAACAAGCTTACCCATTACAGAGACATTAACGACCCCAGCAATCAATCTAAGGACAATGATTGGTTTAACATATTATGATTGAAGCAATCATTCACGATCATGGGGAGCACGAATGTCTGGATATAGATGATTGTTTTATTTGATTGTTGATCATCACATTTTTGGGGGTTTAATTGATTTCCGTCTGCAGTGGAGGGTATAGATCAAATACACATTGGAGGTTTTTGTGAGGGTTGCAGAGAGGTAGGGGCAGGGAGAGGCAGTGATAAGGAGTGTGTGACTGATGAAAGAGAGAGAGAACATGGGAGAGACAGAAAGAGTAGGGGATTGAAAGAGAGAGAGAGTGAGAGGGAGTAAAAGGGAGTGTGGGACTGGTGAAAGAGAGAAAGTGGAAGAGATAGAAAAATAGAGAGTGAGCGATAGAAAGATAGAATCATAGAAAGAGATAATGGGATAGATAGAAAGTGAGGGAATGTGTGATTGGTGAAAGAGTGAGAGAGAACATGGAAGAGACAGAAAGAGTGGGGGATTGAAAGAGAGAGAGTGAGTGAGAGGGAGATGTGGTTGATGAAAGAGAGAAAGTGGAAGAGATAGAAACATAGAGAGGGAGCGATTGGAAAAAAATTAGGAGAAATTGGAAGAGACAGAAGGAGTGGGGAAATTAAAAGAGAGAGAGAGAAACAGAGAAAGGAAGAGAGAGAGATTGTGTAAGAGATAGAAGGAGATAGAAGGAGAGTGTACGTGTGTGTGAGGGAGAGATAGAGTGTGTGTGATATTGAGTGTACATATACGATTTTGTGTTGGACAAAATGTGTGTGTAAAAGTATTGTGTGATGGAATAGTGAGTGAGAGAAAGGTCAGAGTATATTGGAGAGAAAAAAGTAACTGAGAGAGAAAAAGAGAGAGAGAAAGAGAGAAGAAAAGGGATAAATAATGTAATAACGGTTGTAATAAAAATTGTGTGTGATTGGACGAAAGGAATGGGAGTGTATGAAAGAGGGGGTATGTCAAAGAGTGGAGGGTATTTGATAGAGAAAGAATGAGAGAGTGTATGAAAGAGGGGGGTATGTCAAAGAGTGGAGGGTATTTGATAGAGAAAGAATAAGAGAGTGTATGAAAGAGGGGGGTATGTCAAAGAGTGGAGGGTATTTGATAGAGAAAGAATGAGAGAGTGTATGAAAGAGTGTATGAAAGAGGGGGGTATGTTAAAGAGTGGAGGGTATTTGATAGAGAAAGAATGAGAGAGTGTATGAAAGAGAGGGGTATGTGAGAGACAGTGTGATAATGTGAGAATGAGAGGGAATATGAGAGAGTTAAAGGTATAGTAAAGGTGAGAGAGAAAGAGAGAGAGAGAGAGAGAGAGTGAGAGTGTGTGAGAAAGTGAGAAACAGAGAGAGAGAGAACAAGAGAAAGAGATAAATACAAAGAGAGAGGAAGTGTGTAATAGTGAAGGAGTGTGAGAGAGACCGTAGACAGTGGTTGTGTAGTAGTGTTGAGTATGTATACGATTGTGTGTGATAGAATGTGTGTGACAGAATGTGTGTGATAGATTGTGTGTGATAGATTGTGTGTGATAGAATGTGTGTGACAGAATGTGTGTGACAGAATGTGTGTGATAGATTGTGTGTGATAGATTGTGTATGAAAGACGTTTGATGGGCGGATGAGTGCAGTGAGTGACAGAGTGAATGAGACGAGCATACGAGAGAGTAAGACGTGTATGCGAGAGATAGAGAGAGCGAAAGATACAAAGTGTTTATGAAAGAGTATGTGTGTGGGTGTGGGAGTCGCGATAGCTCAGTGGTTAGTGAAATGGACTAAAAAGGACAAGGGGTAGGGTTCGATCCCAACCGACGGCTTCCGGGTTCACCCAGCCTTTAATAGGGACCAGATTTTTTTTCTGGGAAAGTAAAGCGGCACGGGCGTAATACCGACCACATTACGCCAAAAATCATGTGCTGAAGGTCTGTAAAATTTATGGTCACTAACACCATATTTCCTATACGCCAATTGGCGTGACGGGGGTACTTACTTTTTTATGTGTGTGTGTGCATTACAGAGTATAAACGAATGTGTGTGTGTGAGAGAGAGAGAGAGAGAGAGAGAGAGAGTGTGTGTGTGTAAAATGAGTGTGTGAATGCGTAGGTGAAATTGAATGTGAGTGGCAGTGTGTGGGTGTGAGTGAATTACTGTGAGCTTGTGTGAGAGACAAGATGTGAAGCTGGTGATGACGTAGATGTTTATGATAATGATGATGCTGGTCATGGTGGTAATGATGATGATGGTAGTTGGATGTTGATGATGATGAATGTGATAATGGTAATGATGATGATGGTTACGGTAATGATGATGATAATGATGGTGATGAAGCTGATGATGGCTATGGTAATGATGATAATGACGATGATGATGATGTTTATGGTAATGATGATGTTTATGGTAATGATGATGATGATGTTTATGGTAATGATGATGATGATGTTTATGGTAATGATGATGATGATGATGTGTATGTTAATGATGATGATGTTTATGGTAATAACGATGATGATGTTTATGGTAATGATGATGATGATGATGATGTGTATGGTAATGATGATGGTGTTTATGGTAATGATGATGATGTTTATGGTAATGATGATGATGATGATGATGATAATGATGAAGGTGATGATGGTTATGATGTTTATGATGATGATGATGATAGTAATGTGATGATGATGATGAAGGTGATGATGGTTATGGTGTTGATGATGATGATGATGATGATGATGATGATGATGAAGGTGATGATGATGATGATGATGATGAAGATGATGATGAAGGTGATGCTGATGATGATGATACAGGTGATGATGGTTATGGTGTTGATGATGATGATGATAATGATGAAGGTGATGATGATGATACAGGTGATGATGGTTGTGGTGATGATAATGATGATGATGGTGATGATGATGATGATGATTGTTATGAATGATGATGATGATGTTTATGGTGATGATAATAATAATGACGATAATGGTTATATTCATCATGAATGATAACGCGATATTACCGACAGTACTGAAACAAATCTACACAAATATTACAGAAACTAAAACACCAACATTAAACGGTACGGTACCTAACAACAACCAACACAATCCCCAATCCCCTATCCTTCGACTACGAAATTAAAAAAAAACAAACAAACAAAAAAATAACTAAGTAATGGATTACTCCCATCAAATTTTAAAATGCAATTAAATGAATAGATGTTGGGCATGTCAGTTGGGATAAAGCCAGGGAATAACGGAACTGTCAGGCACAACAGTACAGGTCAACGGATTCTGAACTCTAAAAATGGTCATGACATGAAAACGAACGCATTAACGGTATAGGAATGGCTGAGGGGAATAGATGTAAAGGATAGACAACGTGATTAGTCTCCGCCAGCAAACAAAACAGCAAGAAAAAAATCACTGGAGTTTTGAATACTTAAGGTAGGATAAATACAAGATAACAGCTGACAATGGAAATACTCAAAGCAGCAGATAAAGAATAAATGACAGGCAATAGAAATACTCAAGGCAGACAAAGAATGAGTGATAGACAATAGAAATACTCAATGCAGACAAAGAATAAGTGATAGACAATATAAATACTCAAGGCAGACAAAGAATGAGTGATAGACAATAGAAATACTCAAGGCAGACAAAGAATAAGTGATAGACAATAGAAATACTCAAGGCAGACAAAGAATGAGTGATAGACAAGAGAAATACTCAAAGCAGCAGACAAAGAATAAATGACAGGCAATAGAAATACTCAAGGCAGACAAAGAATGAGTGATAGACAATAGAAATACTCAAGGCAGACAAAGAATAAGTGACACACAATAGAAATACTCAAGGCAGACAAAGAATGAGTGACAGACAATAGAAATACTCAAGGCAGACAAAGAATAAGTGACAGACAATACACAAAGCAGACAAAGAATAAGTGACAGGCAATAGAAATACTCAAGGCAGACAAAGAATAAGTGACAGACAATACAAATACTCTAGGCAGACAAAGAATAAGTGACAGACAATAGAAATACTCAAGGCAGACAAAGAATAAGTGACAGACAATACACAAAGCAGACAAAGAATAAGTGACATACAATAGAAATACTCAAGGCAGACAAAGAATAAGTGACAGACAATAGAAATACTCAAGGCAGACAAAGAATAAGTGACAGACAATACACAAGGCAGACAAAGAATAAGTGACAGACAATACAAATACTCTAGGCAGACAAAGGACAAATGACAGACAATAAAAATACTCCAGACAAAGAATAAGTGACAGACAATAAAAATACTCCAGACAAAGAATAAGTGACAGACAATACAAATACTCTAGGCAGACAAAGAATAAGTGACAGACAATACACAAAGCAGACAAAGAATAAGTGACAGACAATAAAAATACTCAAGGCAGATAAAGAATAAATGACAGACAATAGAAATACTCAAGGCAGACAAAGAATAAGTGACAGACAATACATATATTCAAGGCAGACAAAGGACAAATGACAGACAATAAAATACTCCAGACAAAGAACAAATGACAGACAAAGATAAATACTCTTCACAAATAAATGCCAGACAATATAAACGCTGCAGACAAACAAATAAAAAATAAGAGACAATAAAAATACTTTAAGAAAACAAAGAACAAATGACAGACAATAGAAATACTCCAGGCAGACAAAGAACAAATGACAGACAAAATGAAATGCACTACACAGACACAATAAATTGTAAGAAACAGTAGACAGATATTCTAAACAGACAACAAATTGTAAGAAATGAGAGACAACAGACATACTGCTGGCAAACACAATAGAATGTAAGAAATGAGAGAGAATATAATTATTATGGACAGACAGAATAACATGTAGTGAATGGCAGACAATAGTAATGAACCTAGACAGACAACATTGAAAATAGTTAAATAGAAAGCAATAGTAAAAGTCTAGACAGACAAAATATAAAAAAGTTAAATAACAAACAATAATATTAGTCTGGGCAGACCCAATAGAAAACTAACAATAGCAAAGGGCAAAATAAATAAATGAATTAGATAATAACTAAATAATGAACATTAGCACCATCCAAGACAGACAAAATAGTAAATAGTAAATAGCACAGAACAGGTAATTTTCTAGGCAGACAAAATAGTAAACAGTAAATAGCAAAGAACAGTAATTCTCTAGACAGACAAAATAGTAAACAGTAAATAGCAAAAGGCAAAGAACATTAATTTTCTAGACAGACAAAGTAGTAAACAGTAAATAGCAAATAGTAAAGAACATTAATTTTCTAGACAGACAAAATAGTAAACAGTAAATAGCAAAGAACAGTAATTCTCTAGACAGACAAATTAGTAAACAGTAAATAGCAAATAGCAAATAGCAAAGAACAGTAATTCTCTAGACAGACAAATTAGTAAACAGTAAATAGCAAATAGCAAAGAACAGTACTTCTCTAGACAGACAAATTAGTAAACAGTAAATAGCAAATAGCAAAGAACAGTAATTCTCTAGACAGACAAATTAGTAAACAGTAAATAGCAAATAGCAAAGAACAGTAATTTTCTAGACAGACAAATTAGTAAACAGTAAATAGCAAATAGCAAAGAACAGTAATTCTCTAGACAGACAAATTAGTAAACAGTAAATAGCAAATAGCAAGGAACAGTAATTCTCTAGACAGACAAATTAGTAAACAGTAAATAGCTAATAGCAAAGAACATTAATTCTCTAGACTGACAAAATAAAAAAACAAAAATAGTAAAGAACAGTAATTCTGTAGACAGACCAAAAATAGAAAATACAAAATAGCAAAGATCAGTAAATCTTTAGACAGAAAATAAAAAACAAGGAAATATTAAAGAACAGTAATTATCTAGACAGACCAAAAATAGAAAATACAAAATAGCAAAGAACAGTAAATCTTTGGACAGACAAAATAAAAAACAAGGAAATATTAAAGAACAGTAATTCTGTAGACAGACCAAAAATAGAAAATACAAAATAGCAAAGAACAGTAAATCTTTAGACAGACAAAATAAAAAACAAAGAAATAGCAAAGATCAGTAATACTCTAGACATTTACAATAAAGCCCAGGAAATGACCAACAATAGCACTGCTGCAGTCAGACTAAAGAAAAACAAAAAACCATAAACCCACACAAACAACGAAATATTTATTTTAATCTCAATAATATTGACTTCGGTCAGTTACATTATTCGCCTGCTATCTGCTTTGCTGGGAAGACTAGATCTGCTATTCAGCCAAGTTTCTTTCTGTAATTTAATGCAGAAAAGAATACAACTTTACTGCTTGTATATTGCATTAAATTAGGAAATAATGTATATTGTTTTCATCCCTAGAGGGTTTGTCCCGTAGGGTTTGCATTGTGCATTATTAAAATATGTGACTCCGTCTTCCTCATATACTGATTTATTCAGAGGGGCTATTATTTTATATTACATGATGTGTGTGTATCAGTCTGTCTGTTGGTCTGGTCTGTCTGTCCATCCGTCTGTCTGTCTGTATATGTGACAGTCCGTCTGCCTAACTCTGTCTGCCTGCCTGTCTGTTTCTCTGTCCATCCGCCTGTCTGCCTGCTCGCCTGATCGCCTGTCTGTTCGATCATCCATCCCTTCATCTACCTACCCATCCACACACCTACCTACCTTCCGACCTGCCTGCCTGCCCGTCTGTCCACTTGCCTATCTGTCTACTTGTCTGTCAAATCCATCCGTTCGACCGTCTATCTATCTATCTATCTATCTATCTATCTATCTATCTATCTATCTATCTATCTATCTATCTATCTATCTATCTATCTATCTATCTATCTATCTATCTATCTATCTATCTATCTATATATCTATCTATCTATCTATCTATCTGTCTGTCTGTCTGTCTGTCTGTCTGTCTGTCTGTCTGTCTGTCTGTCTCTCTGTCTGTCTGTCTGTCTGTCTGTCTGTCTGTCTGTCTGTCTGTCTGTCTGTCTGTCTGTCTGTCTGTCTGTCTATCTATCTATCTATTGTCCTTTCGAGCCGAAGACGGCACATAGGGCAAAACCATAATCTCTAAAACAGAAACCTTGCGTGCCAAAATGGTACATTCTGTTTCCATTAGAATACTTTTTACAATGACAGCTTGTCAAGCCATCGATCAACCTCCTTAGTCGCCTCTTACGACATGCTTGGAAGGACACAGTGTCACTATTCTTTACTCATAATGAGACCCCGGTAACATAGGAAACAGTTGTTGTTTGACACTAGAATAATGAGAGAGATGATGGTGTTATAGTTGTTGTTTGACACTAGAATAATGAGAGAGAAGATGATGTCATAGTTGTTGTTTGACACTAGAATAATGAGAGAGAAGATGGTGTCATAGTTGTTGTTTGACACTAGAATAATGAGAGAGAAGATGGTGTCATAGTTGTTGTTTGACACTAGAATAATGAGAGAGAAGATGGTGTTATAGTTGTTGTTTGACACTAGAATAATGAGAGAGAAGATGGTGTTATAGTTGTTGTTTGACACTAGAATAATGAGAGAGAAGATGGTGTCATAGTTGTTGTTTGACACTAGAATAATGAGAGAGAAGATGGTGTCATAGTTGTTGTTTGACACTAGAATAATGAGAGAGAAGATGGTGTCACAGTTGTTGTTTGACACTAGAATAATGAGAGAGAAGATGGTGTCATAGTTGTTGTTTGACACTAGAATAATGGCATTTACTCATTAGATGATATTGAACATCTTACCAAGAATAGAGATGGGTGGCCACAAACGCTAAGAGCCACATCTGACGTCCAGCGGAGCAGGAATGGATCAAGATGAAGATTAAGACCACGATGTTTCAGAATTGAGTTCTTAATCATGAACATCGAATGGAACTCGTCAAGACATTATCATTAGTGCCCCAAACGACTTGCCCATGTTAAAAGACTAATAATAGATTATAACAACGTCGATTATTACCAGAAGGGGGCTGTGGGATTTATTATCGGAACACGCCTGCATTCCTCAGAAGAGCGATGTGGGCTAGACATAGAGACTGTAATTTTCATTACAGCCACAGGCTCTCACATGGCAAAACCACTTCAAGAACTCAAGCCAAGATTGAAATTAATTGCCCGGGGTTTCCTTTGAGAACTTTTCAAAATGACGTCACTGAGCTATTTTTAGCCCAAAACCTGTCTCGGGAACTTTCTATGAAAATAACAGCCTCACAAACAGGCCCTCAAAAAATGATGCAAGGTTAAAGGTCAGTACACAAATTCTGACTGATTATCGACCGACAGAACTCCGAGTGTGAAAATTGTGCGCGAGTGATGCTGCCCAAAAAAAAAAAAATATCCCTAAAATGTCCATACCGGAAGTGCACAGAGCAATTATTTTAACATAAGCAAGCTCTTCATGTCGCATGTTAGTTCCGCTAGCATATAAAGTTCATTAAAATCTGTTTTTTTTATTTAGCGTTCCACCAAAAGCAAGCGCTGAAGAACATGGAGTTCTCAAAAGAAAGCTCAGTGTTAGTTCAGCCATTCGTGTCTAATGATAATGTTCTTTCATGTTTTAATTCAGCTGCAGAAAGATCTTATTATCATTGACTCAACGCCTACTCTTTCTCTTATAATATCAAGCAGAATCAGAAATGATATTATAAGAGAAGGAGTTGTCAATGAGCCAATCCTAAGCTATACACAGAAACCGGAAGTAAACTGGTTTGTTTATCTGGACCGAATGCCGCGTGATCCCTCACCATACAGAGTGTATATTAAAAGGGAGGAGGGGCGGGCCTCGGTAGTCTGGTTGGAAAAACCACCCACCAGCTACCACAAAAAGAGTTCTTAAATGTTATGTAGAGCCAGTCTTAACATATGGATGTGAATCATGGACAATAGGACAACAGACAAGACAATCACTGGAGTCTGTAGAAATGTGGTTTTACAGAAGAATGTTGAGAATACCATGGACAGATAAGAAGAGTAATGAAAATGTTCTGAAAGAGGCCAAAGTAAAAAGAGAGCTAATTTCCAATATTAGGAAGAAACGATCATCATTTTTGGCCATGAAATAAGAACAGCTGGAATATATTGTAACAACTGGGAAAATTGAGGGACGAAGAGATAGAGGGAAGCAAAGAGAAAAGATACAAGACAGCTCAAGTGAATAGCTTGGCAGAAGGTCAACAACAGAAATGATAAATAACTGTCGTGATCGAAAGTTGTGGAGAGACATGATCACCTACGCCAGCAGGCCCGGTACTTGATGATGATGAGCTACCACATACAACCCCTGTTGAATTCCCGCTGGAAGCAGTTTGTGAATTATACTCGTGGTTGGAAAAAAAGACACCCCTGCGGTCCACCCAGCCGCTGGTAGAAATGGGTCCCAAGGTTTATTCTCTGGGAAGGTGAGGAATCGCGTCTTGCTCGTGAGTTACGATGCTTGAGACGAGACTAGACAGGAGTCTCAGAACACTTCTGGATAGTCGGCCGAGCACATTTGGGTAAAAACCTGCGTGTTAAGACGCGATTCAAGTCTTGTACGTTGAGGAATTCTACAGTCTACGAATACTCTAGAATACTTTAGTCATCGGGCGAACGCAAGCAAACAAGCAAGTCTTGTACTTTGCTTTTAAGAGAGAGAAGGTAGAGGAGCAAGAAGCAGACACACAGTAAAATGGACAGACAATATAAAAGAAACGTTACAACATCAATTATCAATGAATGAAGCGGACAAACGGGCGAGAACCAGAACTTTCTATCGTCCCCAACAACGAACAGGTTATGGTTAGTCGAAGGCCCCGGTATCACTACAAACGAATTAAAATCCATAATTGCTCAACCGCCCGTGCCAGTGGAATCATCCGAATTAAAATTCATCTCATTGAAGGATTCAAACAAAGAAAGGCAGCTGTAGTTCCCATCATGGCAGCTACAGCACACGCCATAAGTCATAAGGCCAAGCGGCACCGAACGCAGCTAAATTGTCCTTCGTCTTACGATAAAATCATTCATCGTGAGCAATCGGAATAACGAAGCACGATCCGGATGAAAAACACAGCTCTCGGTGTGCTGAACAGGATACAAGAGAAAGTGAAGAAAGAAGAAATAACGATGGAGAAATTATTTCACGACCTGGTGATAGGAATAAGAGACCTTCAACAACGACATGTACCACACAGGTTACATACCAAATGAACTAAAAACATCAACTTTCATTGCATTGCCTAAAAAGAATGATGCAGTTGAATGCAGTGACTTTAGAACAATAAGCCTAATGAGCCATGCTAAAAAAATCTTGCTAAAAGTTATACAAGGAAGGATTCAGAATAAAATCAATACTGAATTAGATGAGCAGCAATTTGGATTTAGGAAAAATAGCGGCACAAAAGAAGCCATATTCTGCATGAGAACATTAATCGAAAAGTACACAGAAGTAAACAAACCAATATATGCCTGCTTCATAGACTACACCAGAGCTTTTGATAGAGTACACCACAAACAACTTATAAAATGCCTAAAAGAGATACATCTAGATGACATGGACATACAACTAATATGTAATCTATACTGGGAGAAAACAGCAATAATAAAATATAACAAAGAGTTCTCTACACCCATTGATATAAAAAGAGGAGTAAGACAAGGATGCATCCTATCACCAAGCTTGTTCAATCTATACACTGAGCAAATCTTTAAAAACATCTCAGAGATGCCAGGCCTAAACATTAATGGAAAGATAATCAATAACCTAAGATATGCTGAAGATACTGTTCTACTAGCAGAAAATCCTAAAGATCTACAACAATTGCTTAATGAAATAAACATGACAAGCAAAAAATATGGACTAGATATGAATATCAAAAAGACTAAAACTATGATTATAAACAAAGGAAATACTCAAAACCTACAAGTGGATATCAAAATTGAAGGAATAGACCTGGAGACAAAAACATGACAGAAAACATAAAAGACAGAAACATGGACATTAGACAAGAAAACAAGACAGAAAATTGAAGCCTTTGAAATGTGGATATATAGAAGAATTGGATGGAAAGAAAAGGAAAATGATGAAAGTCTTAAAACAACTAAAATGAAAAGGGAACTACCAAAAACAATTGAAACAAGACAAGTGAGATTTGTGGGCCATGTTAAAATGCTCAGCGGCCTAATAAAAGTAATATTGGAAGAGAAAATACAAAGTAAAAGATGCAGAGGTAGAACAAGACTAACATGGACGAGTAACATCAAAAGATGGACAAGTCAGACTATGACAACTTGCTCCATCAAAGTAAGAGACAGGGCGGAATGGCGCTACACCTTTGAAGCGGTGACGGCACTGAAAGATGATGATGATAGGGGAACATAGCGGCAGGAGAGTCCAACAGAAGAGCAAAGAACCGCAAATTGTATCACCCCTCGCGCTGGAAAAGCAAATAAGGAAAGAAAAAAAGAAGAAAGAATACTTTAGTAATGTGTAAGAATGGCTGCAGTCTTTTCAAAGAGCATACTAAAGTTGCAAATTATCGTTATAATCATTAACCATTATCCGCAATTATCCACCCAATATCCATTTATCCATGTTCTTCCTTATAATTATTTCTTTTACACGTTTCTATTTTTACTATTTTTTCATAATTTATGCAGTTGTACAATATATCATAAATCTAGTAATTGTCTTGTTTGTGTCTAATACCACTGCTTGTATAGTTTGTGCAGTTAACCGAACACCATGGCGAGGGATAAATAGCCCGAGTGCAAGTGTCACATAACTATTATCGATGCAATTTCTACTACGTGATGTTGTGTGACCTTTCACACGTTAACTGTCGATTCTGGTACTATATTTATGTAAGGCTTTTTTCATGATTTTAAGTGTTCCTTGCTACTGTTTGAGTATTGGTTGAATTTGCTGACAATTAAAGGAACTTTAGTCGATTCAATTGCAAATGAAGATGTCTGTTGTGTGTACAGTTTTATGCAATCGATTCAGCAGTCAAGATGTTTAAAGTTAATTCACAAAATTACTGAGAGTTGAAGTATAACAGTGACACTGACGTTTTCATTTTCAATAATTACGCTAGGACTATTCAACGATATATCAACTCAACCAGCAAATATCAGAAGAGCACATATTTTTTTTATTGACAAAGAGCGCACGCACTGAGTTACGAAATTGCAGAACAGAACCGAGAAAACAAGACATTTTAGGCCGAAGTATCGTATATTTGTTTATTTTAGTCATTCTGTTGCGTTCATGTCTTAGTCTGTTTATACTGATGAAGATCTGCCTAGTCCAAACGTTTGTTAGTATGCCATGTCATACATTCATAAGGCTTTATATACGATATAAGTGTGATTGCTGTTCACATTATTCACAACATGCCTATATATTGAGTGATTCGATGAGCATGATACAAATAAGTGAAGGCGGGCTCTGTACTCATGCAATAGTTAGAGTCATTGCAGAAGTCAAAAATAATTAAGGTCACCTTTGTCTATGTCCCTTGACATGCGGGTGTATGGGGAAATATAAGAGCGGGCAGGTTGGCTAGCTGCGCTGTCGTTGAGGACGGGCAACCAATGGATCGGGCGGACATCATCAATGCTCTCCGGGAAGGGAGAAGAGCACAGGACTTCGACAACGACATATCTACGTCACTTCTTCGGATGAAAGAGATGGGAGTTAAGATGGGCACAGCCAGAAATGAGAAACTTAGTGGCCTTGTAAGAAGACTTATCAACCAACATAGAACTGGAGTCGTCAGTCGCTGGACACTGAGGGACTTGCTGAGGATGGGATCTGAGCACCTATGGACATGTTCGGAGTGCAATGGTGAAGACCCGCAAATAACTTAATAACTCAATTATTCACAATAATTCCACGTCCTGTGAATACACATTGGTCCTGTGAATATACATTGGTCCTGTGAATAGACATTGGTCATGTGAATACACATTGGCCTTTGAATAGACATCGGTCCTGTGAATACACATTGGTCCTGTGAATACACATTGGTCCTGTGAATATACATTGGTCCTGTGAATAGACATTGGTCCTGTGAATAGACATTGGTCCTGTGAATACACATTGGTCTTGTGAATATCCACATATTATCCTGTGAATAGACAATATTCCTGTGAATATCCACATATATGGATAGAACCAGTGATAGAAACATAGATAGAAACAGTCAACCAGAGATAGAAACATAGATATAATCATAGAACCAGAGATAGAAACATAGATAGAAACACTCACCCAGAGATAGAAACATAGATAGAAACATTGAGCCAGAGATAGAAACATAGATAGAAACATAGATAGAAACATAGATAGAAACATAGATAGAAACATAGATAGAAACATAGATAGAAACATATATAGAAACATTGAGCCAGAGATAGAAACATTGAGCCAGAGATAGAAACATAGAAACATAGATAGAAACATTGAACCATAGATAGAAACATTGAACCAGAGATAGAAACATAGAAACATAGAAAAATAGATAGACATTGGACCTGTGAATATACATTGGTCATGTGAATAGACATTGGTCCTGTGAATAGACATTGGTCCTGTGAATACCCACATATTGTCCTGTGAATAGACAATATTCCTGTGAATATCCACATATATGGATAGAACCAGTGATAGAAACATAGATAGAAACACTGAAGCAGAGATAGAAACATAGATAGAATCATAGAACCAGAGATAGAAACATAGATAGAAACACTCACCCAGAGATAGAAACATAGATAGAAACATTGAGCCAGAGGTAGAAACATAGATAGAAACATAGATAGAAACATAGATAGAAACATTGAGCCAGAGATAGAAACTTAGAAACATAGATAGAAACATTGAATCATAGATAGAAACATTGAGCCAGAGATAGAAACATAGATAGAAACATAGAAAAATAGATAGAAACAGAGATAGAAACATATATAGAAACATTTAACCAGAGACAGAAACATAGAACCAAAGAAAGAAACGGATAGAAACATAGAACCAGAGATAGTTACATAGATAGAACCATAGAACTAGATATAGAAACACAGATAGAAACATTGAAGCAGAGATAGAAACATAGATAGAAACATAGATAGAAACATAGAATCAGAGATAGAAACATAGATAGAAACATAGATAGGACATAAATAGGAACATAGATAGAAACACTGAACCAGAGATAGAAACATAGATAGAAACACTGAACCAGAGATAGAAACATAGACAGAATCACTGAACCAGAGATAGAAACATAGATAGAAACACTGAACCAGAGATAGAAACATAGATAGAAACACTGAACCAGAGATAGAAACATAGATAGAAACACTGAACCAGAGATAGAAACATAGATAGAAACACTGAACCAGAAATAGAAACACTGAACCAGAGATAGAAACACTGAACCAGAGATATAAACACTGAACCAAAGATAGAAACACTGAACCAGAGATAGAAACACTGAACCAGAGATAGAAACACTGAACCAGAGATAGAAACATAGATAGAAACACTGAACCAGAGATAGAAACATAGATAGAAACACTGAACCTGAGATAGAAACATAGATATAAACACTGAACCAGAGATAGAAACATAGATAGAAACACTGAACCAGAGATAGAACCATAGATAGAAACAATGAACCAGAGATAGAAACATAGATAGAAACACTGAACCAGAGATAGAAACATAGATAGAAACACTGAACCAGAGATAGAAACATAGAAACACTGAACCAGAGATAGAAACACTGAACCAGAGATAGATACATAGATAGAAACACTGAACCAGAGATAGAAACATAGATAGAAACACTGAACCAGAGATAGAAACACTCAACCAGAGATAGAAACACTGAACCAGAGATAGATACATAGATAGAAACACTGAACCAGAGATAGAAACATCGATAGAAACATAGATAGAAACACTGAACCAGAGATAGAAACATAGATAGAAACATAGATAGAAACACTGAACCAGAGATAGAAACATAGATAGAAACATAGATAGAAACACTGAAGCAGAGATAGAAACAAAGATAGAAACACTGAACCAGAGATAGAAACATAGATAGAAACACTGAACCAGAGATAGAAACATAGATAGAAACACTGAATCAGAGATAGAAACATAGATAGAAACACTGAACCAGAGATAGAAACATAGATAGAAACACTGAACCAGAGATTGAAACATAGATAGAAACACTGAACCAGAGATAGAAACATAGATAGAAACACTGAACCAGAGATAAAAACATAGATAGAAACACTGAACCAGAGATAGAAAAAAGAGAAGAGGAATGTGGATCAAGGAAGGAAATCATGATTGAGCTGGAAGATTGAGAGTGCACGATACGAGCAATCTTAGTAGCTGCCTTACAGGGCCCCATCACTAGACATGCACCGCTCCTAACTGCTCTGTCGATTTCCGGCTATGGAGAGATTAAGAGAAGAAGGTTTTCATTTGATGTTGCTCAAACTAGCAAGAATCGACAACAATTGTCGCTAATAGTAGTAAAATGATATTTCCTGCTGTAAAAACTCAAATATCTGCATTGATCAACGTAAAACTACGCCTATAGCTCGAAGAATAATTGTGTGATAATTTCTCTTGTAAATGACATCTCATGAAGTGAATCGACAGCTTTACCGTCGATATTAAGAAGGAAGCACTTGTTGGAAATATATCGTGTGTGATCTTTCTTGTACATTTTGTTTAGCCATGATTCCAGTACAGTTCCAGTCTCCTTCATGATTTTGTTATCGTGGGAGACCTGGTCTTAATGATAGTTATACATCAGGGGCGTTAAGTTCTCCGAGAATTTTGATGTTTGATATATAGACTTGATATTTGAAATATATGGTGCAGAAACATGGACATTAGACAAGAAAACAGAACCAAAAAATTTTAGCCTTTGAAATGTGGATTTATAGAAGAATAGGTAGAATTGGATGGAAGGAAAAGAAAACAAACGATGAAGTCTTAAAACAACTAAAAATGAAAAGAGAACTATGAAACACAAATAGAACAAGACAAATTAGATTTTTGAGCCATGTTAAAAGACACAACAGCATACTAAAAGTAATCCTGGAGGGGAAAATACATAATAAAAGAGGCAGAGGCAAACCAAGACTAACATGGACGAGTAACATTAAAAGATGGACAAATCAGCCTCTATGACAAACTGCACCATCAAAGCAAGAGACAGAGCAGAATGGCGCTCCAAGGTAGCCAACCTTCGTTGCGGAGATGGCACTAGATGATGATGATGATTTGATATGTATAAATAGGGATTTAAGATATATATATATATATAAAGAACATGCAAATAATTGCAATGCTGCGGTAAAGCTGGTAGCAATGAGCCGGTAGTGGGATGTGGTAAACACTCGAAGGTATGGTGACAGCTTTACAAGGAAGGAACACAACATAATACTGTCGTTTCGGCGTGTGGCCTTCTTTGATATATAGATTGGTATAATATTGATATAATATTGATATATATATATATAGTCTTCTTACTTGATGTTTGGAGTACAGTCTTGTATATGATGTTTCATATAAAGTCTTGTTTTGTGATGTTGGATATAAGAGTATGTTATTCGGTGTTTAATACATAGTCTTATTATTCGAAATATAGTTTTGCTATTTGATGTTTGATATATAGTCTTGTTATTTGATATTTGGTATATAGTATTTTTATCCTATGTTTGATATAAAGTCTTGTTATTTGATGTTTGATGAAACGTTGTACAGTCTTGTTATTTTATATAGTCTTGTTAATTGTTGGTTGATATAAAGTCGTTTTACTTGATGTTTGATATACAGTCTTGTTATTTGATCAACAATCTTGGTATGTGGTCTTTGGTATATAGTCTTGTTATTTGATGTTTGATATAGTCTTGTTATTTTATATTCAGTCTTACAGTTCTGTTTCAATTATCAAATTCCAGCAATGTTGATAATTTCCTTCCTGCTTATATACTTTACAAATAAATAATTAAATTTCTTAACCTATGTTATTATTTCCCTTGACTTGTCTTGTGCCACATTAATCATTATAACGAAGATTCAGAGGCATCTATTGCAGAAAACAGCTTCAACTAAAAACAAGGACCAAAAAAAAAAAACATTATTTAACATTCATCATCATCATCGAGTGCCATCTCCGCAACGAAGGTTGGCTACCATGGATCGCCATTCTACTCTGTTTCTTGCTTTGATGGTGCAGGTTGTCATAGGCTGATTTGTCCATCTTTTGATGTTACTCGTCCATGTTATTCATGGTCTGCCTCTGCCTCATTTACCTTGTATTTTCCCCTCCAGGATTACTTTTAGTAGGCTGTTGTGTCTTTTAACATGCCCCAAAAATTTCAATTGTCTTGTCTTAATTGTATTTAGTAGTTCTCTTTTCATTTTTAGTTGTTTTAAAACTTCATCGTTTGTTTTATTTTCTCTCCATCCAATTCTACCTATTCTTCTATAAATCCACATTTCAAAGGCTTCAATTTTCTGTTCTGTTTTCTTGTCTAATGTCCATGTTTCTGCACCATACAGGAATATTGAGAAGATGTAACATTTTGCTATTCTTAGTTTCAGCCCTGCTGATATTTGTTTTGTTAATTTAACATTAAGACGAAGTAAATATCTAAATTAGACAATTTCGACCATATATCCATGCAACAAAGAAAGAAGCAATATCAAACAAATTAATTAATTGTGATTATTATATTTAAAAAAAAAACACGATTATTTTATGACGAGTTCCCAAGTGGTTATCCTCTACACGAGCATGGATTTACGCGTGGGCATGCACATTATGACCGAGGCCAGCGCGAGGGGGGAAATTTATACAAAAATAAACAATAGGCCACCCTCTTGCAGACTCAAACAATGTCTACAAGTTCTAGATAGGGAAAGGTCTGTGCGTGAGTGACAAGCAGGGAGCGTTGTTCCTCTAATTGCTTACGTGAGAACAGTTCTTTGGTATTCATAATATCCCCATGAGAGAATTTAGCGACTTTGTCACGAGTTTCTAATTTATGACAGCAAACATTTATTATTGAGGTGTATACAGTTGTTACAGATTGATATAACCCACTTGATAAATGGGCCAAATCTTGTATTTTTTAAAATATTCTACTTAGATATAAATATCGTTATCTTGTATTAAAATAACTCAGTAATCACCGGGTGTACGTGTTTCAGGAAAGTGCATCCGTCACAGTTTAGGCGGTAATGATCTTTAACTATGTCATCGATCTTGAAAGCGTTGTTGTGTTCCTAAAAATGATAACCATAACATGAAATAGATGTTACAGCTGTGCTGCTGTTAGGTAAATAGATAAATTCAGCTTGTAGAGGTGTATACCATATATTCATTTACATATACATACTCGGGTCTGAGTTTTGTTTCATTCAAATTATATGGCTCTTTTTATCTTGTCAGATGGTATAGCGTGATGCTATTTTTTATTTGTTGAGGTTTTGTTTTTGTCGAACAGCTTCTCTCTTGGCTAATTCAACCAATGTTTGACAAACACACACGGCCACAGAATAAACAAGTCAGGCCCACTGATCCACAGGGTTTTTCCCTCTTTTTTCATGAGTCTTGTCTCTGCCATGTTTTGCCATAGTACAGCCTCAAATGATATTATGCCAATATTTACACATGCTCTCCATGATGTGCGATCACTTGCCAGATGTTCCCAGTCATTTTCTCAGATGGAGAAGTCATTCAGAGATGATTTACAGATATCTCTATATCGTAGTTTAGTTCTGCTGATTTGTCTTTTTCCGTGTGTTAGTTCACCATATAGTATTTACTGAGGAACGCGGTTTTCGTCCAGTCGCTGGGCGTGAGGTAAAGTTAAAACACAAGTCTTAAATCGACGTCTTAGCACGTGAATATCCACCCATATATGCTCGGCCGACCATCCAGAAGTGTTCGGAGACTTCTGGATAGTGTCGCTTCAACCATCGAAACTCACGATGCGATGCGGCATTCCTCATCTTCCCAGAGTACTACTCTGGTGCCCATTTCTGCCAGCAGCTGGGTCGACCGCGGGTTCATTTTAATTCCAACCACGAATACAACTCACACTGCTTCGAACACGGATCGTGTACACGGGCCGAACGTTGGTAGCCAAGGCGGGTGGTTTTTCCCAACTAGGCTATTTGCCCCTCCCCCCCCCCCCTTTCCCCCAAGACAGCCATCCATTGAAATAGAACAATTACGATTAATGATGACAACACTGAAGGAGTGGTTTGATAAGCTCGCTACCCAAGTGACAGTTTACTGATCACGGCAGGTTTTCTTAGCTTTTGCATTTTGTTCGCCACAAATGTTACCCCCAAGATACATCTTACACAGAGTATATTCATTCCCACATTGTGATATCAATGCCAAACATAGTCACTTACGTCTAAGTATAAAAGAAAACTTGTCACCACAGAGATGAGATGTCTGAGAAAAGTGCTTGGAGTGACCAGAAAAGACAGAATCAGAAATGATATTATAAGAGAAAGAGTAGGCATTGAACCAATCCTAAGTTACATACAGAAACAACAAATAAACTGGTTTGTCTATCTAGAAAGAATGTCATGTGATTGATTACCATACAAAGCTTATATTAAAAGAGGAGAAGGGAGAAGAGCAAGAGGCAGACCCAGAGTAAGATGGACAGACAACATCAAAGAAACGCTGCGAGAACATCATCAACTGACAATGATTGAAGCCGCCAAAAGGACGAGAACCAGAACTTTGTATATCCCTCGACACCCGAACGGGGACACGAATAAATGAAAAAAAGTGATACATTTTGGCTTGAATAATTACAACAACAACGATCATCATCATGTGCCATACTTGTTGGCGTAGGCGATCATGTTCTTCCACATTCTTCTATCTACAGTGCAAATTATCAGTTCTGTTGTTGACTGTTTGCCATGCCATGGCACCAAGCTATCCAGTATTTGTTAGCTGGAGGTATTAAGTTGTGTTTTGTTGGCATAATTATACTAGGCAATATAAGAAGGAAGTTTGTCATTCCTTTCCTTCTTGGCAGTGACTGTACTAGTCGGAGATCGCAGCCATTGTCTCTATACATGAGATCTGCCTGCCATCGCGGAGTGGGGACCATGACCGGCACTACTTGTCGGCTGCTGTCACAACACCATCCACCACCTGCTCCAATGGCTTCACGTAACCCTGATAGGGGGATAAACGGGAGCTCCACCTTGCCCAGGGTGTCCCGAAGACTAGTGGAGGAAAGGAGACTTCTTACTCCTCCTTTGGTAGGGCAGAACTCTACCCCGCTAACCTAATAACAATAACACCGTTTAAAATTGTCTTTTTATGTATAACTTGTATGTATAACTTTTATGTATAACTTTTATGTATAACTATTACGTATAACTTTTATGTATAACTTTTATGTATAACTTTTATGTATAACTATTACGTATAACTTTTATGTATAACTTTTATGTATAACTTTTATGCATAACTATTACGTATAACTTTTATGTATAACTTTTATGTATAACTTTTATGTATAACTTTTATGTATAACTTTTATGTATAACTTTTACGTATAACTTTTATGTATAACTTTTATGTATAACTTTTATGTATAACTTTAACGTATAAAAATCTTGAGAATATCTAATATTTGAGTCGTTCAGAAGTTATCAACGTTTGATTGATCTACGGGCCGACGCTGGGGCTGTTTTAACGAAATAAAAATAATTTAAAAAAACTATCTTTACGACACATTGCTGGTGTATGTCGGGGGGCAACGATAGAACCTGAGGGATAAAGGCCGCTTGGTCAAGCAGTCACCACGACGTGTGAGACTCAGGATTTTTATTATAAAAATAATAAATTATATAATACCAAAATAAAGTGCAGATATCACAACATATTCAGTATCGGTGCATGACTCTCTCAAGATAAGGATGATGTCAATAGAGCAACTTGTAAGTAGCGTGATACGCTAGGACGATGTCAATAGAGCAACTAGTAAGTAACGTGATACGCTAGAATACTGTCAATAGAGCAACTAGATAAGCTAGGATACTGTCAATAGAGCAACTAGTAAGTAGCGTGATATGTTAGGATACTGTCAATAGAGCAACTAGTAAGTTGCGTGATATGTTAGGATACTGTCAATAGAGCAGCTAGTAAGTAGCGTGATATGTTAGGATACTGTCAATAGAGCAACTAGTAAGTAGCGTGATATGTTAGGATACTGTCAATAGAGCAACTAGTAAGTAGCGTGATACGCTAGGATACTGTCAACAGAGCTGCGACGACAACAAGACTGTACGACGTTTCATCATGAATCAAATAACAAGACTTTATATCAAACGTCAGATAAAAATACTATACACCAAATATCAAATAACAAGACTTTATATCAAACGTCAGATAAAAATACTATATATATCAAATATCAAATAACAAGACTTTATATCAAACGTCAGATAAAAATACTATATATCAAATATCAAATAACAAGACTTTATATCAAACGTCAGATAAAAATACTATATATCAAATATAAAAAAACAAGATTTTATATCGAACGTCAGATAAAAAATACTATATACCAAATATCAAATAACAAGACTTTTAAACAATTAACAAAACCTTATATCAAACATCAAATAGCAAAACTATATTTCGAATAATAAGACTACATTTCGAATAATAAGACTATATCTCGAATAACAAGACTATATTTCGAATAATAAGACTATGCATTAAACATCTAATAACTTACTCTTATATACAACAGCACAAAACAAGACTTCATATGAAACATCATATACAAGACTGTACTCCAAACATCAAGTAAGAAGACTATATATATATATCAATATTATATCAATATTATATCAATCTATATATCAAAGAAGGCCACACGCCGAAACGTCAATATTGTGTTGTGTTCCTTCCTGGTAAATCTGTCACCATACCTTGGAGTGTTTATCACACCCCACCACCGGCTCCTTCCTACCAGCTTTACCGCAGCATTACAATTATTTGCATGTTCCCTATATATACATATCAAATTATCATCATCATCGAGTGCCATCGAAGGTTGGCTAACATGGAGCGCCATTCTGCTCCGTCTCTTGCTTTGATGGTGCAGATTGTCATAGGCTGGTTTGTCCATCTTTTAATGTTACTCGTCCATGTTAGTCTTGGTCTGCTTCTGCCTCTTTTACCTTGTATTTTCCCCTCCAGGATTACTTTTAGTATGCTGTTGTGTCTTTTAACATGGCCCAAAAATCTCATTTGTCTTGTTCTAATTGTGTTTAATAGTTCTCTTTTCATTTTTAGTTGTTTTAAGACTTCATCGTTTGTTTTCTTTTCCTTCCATCCAATTCTACCTATTCTTCTATAAATCCACATTTCAAAGGCTTCAATTTTTTGGTTCTGTTTTCTTGTCTAATGTCCATGTTTCTGCACCATATATATCAAATATCAAGTCTATATATTTCAAACATCAAAATTCTCGGAGAACTTAACGCCCCTTATGTATAACTATCATTAAGACCAGGTCTCCCACGATAACAAAATCATGAAGGAGACTGGAACTATACTGGAATCATGGCTAAACAAAATGTGCAAGAAAGATCACACACGATATATTTCCAACAAGTGCTTCCTTCTTAATATCGACAGTAAAGCTGTCGATTCACTTCATGAGATGTCATTTACAAGAGAAATTATCACACAATTATTCTGCGAGCTATAGGCGTAGTTTTACGTTGATCAATGCAAATATTTGAGTGTGTACAGCAGGTAATATCATTTTACGACTATTAGCGACAATTGTTGTCGATTCTTGCTAGTTTGAGCAACATCAAATGAAAACCTTCTTCTCTTAATCTCTCCATAGCCGGAAATCGACAGAGCAGTTAGGAGCGGTGCATGTCTAGTGATGGGGACCTGTAAGGCAGCTACTAAGATTGCTCGTATCGTGCACTCTCAATCTTCCAGCTCAATCATGATTTCCTTCCTTCATCCACATTCCTCTTCTCTTTTTTCTATCTCTGGTTCAGTGTTTCTATCTATGTTTCAATCTCTGGTTCAGTGTTTCTATCTATGTTTCTATCTCTGGTTCAGTGTTTCTATCTATGTTTCTATCTCTGGTTCAGTGTTTCTATCTATGTTTCTATCTCTGGTTCAGTGTTTCTATCTCTGGTTCAGTGCTTGTATCTCTGGTTCAGTGTTTCGATCTATGTTTCTATCTCTGGTGCAGTGTTTCTATCTATGTTTCTATCTCTGGTTCAGTGTTTCTATCTATGTTTCTATCTCTGGTTCAGTGTTTCTATCTATGTTTCTATCTCTGGTTCAGTGTTTCTATCTATGTTTCTATCTCTGGTTCAGTGTTTCTATCTATGTTTCTATCTCTGGTTCAGTGTTTCTATCTATGTTTCTATCTCTGGTTCAGTGTTTCTATCTATGTTTCTATCTCTGGTTCAGTGTTTCTATCTATGTTTCTATCTCTGGTTCAGTGTTTCTATCTATGTTTCTATCTCTGGTTCAGTGTTTCTATCTATGTTTCTATTTCTGGTTCAGTGTTTCATTCTATGTTTCTATCTCTGGTTCAGTGTTTCTATCTGTTTCTATCTCTGGTTCAGTGTTTCTATCTATGTTCCTATCTCTGGTTCAGTGTTTCTATCTATGTTTCTATCTATGTTTCTATCTCTGGTTCAGTGTTTCTATCTATGTTTCTGTCTCTGGTTCAGTGTTTCTATCTATGGTTCTATGTTTCTATCTATGTTTCTATCTATGTTCCTATCAATGTTCCTATTTATGTTTCTATCTCTGGTTCAATGTTTCTATCTATGTTTCTATCAATGTTTCTATCTATGTTTCTATCTATGTTCCTATCTATGTTTCTATCTTTGGTTCAATGTTTCTATCTATATTTCTATCTATGTTTCTATCTCTGGTTCAGTGTTTCTATCTATGTTTCTATCTCTGGTTCAGTGTTTCTATCTATGGTTCTATGTTTCTATCTATGTTTCTATCTCTGATTCAATGTTTCTATCTCTGGTTCTATGTTTCTATCTATGTTTCTGTCTCTGGTTCAGTGTTTCTATCTATGTTTCTATCTCTGATTCAATGTTTCTATCTATGTTTCTATCTCTGGTTCAATGTTTCTATCTATGTGTCTGTCTCTGGTTCAGTGTTTCTATCTATGTTTCTATCTATGTTTCTATCTCTGATTCAATGTTTCTATCTATGTTCCTATCTATGTTTCTATCTATGTTTCTATCTCTAGTTCTATGTTTCTATTTATGTTTATATCTATGTTTCTATCTATGTTTCTATCTATGTTTCTATCTCTAATTCTACGTTTCTATTTATGTTTCTATCTCTGGATCTATGTTCCTATCTATGTTTCTATCTATGTTTCTACCTCTAGTTCTATGCTTCTATCTATGTTTCTATCTCTGGTTCTGTTTCTATCTATGTTTCTATCTCTGGTTCTATGTTTCTATCTATGTTTCTATCTCTGGTTCTATGTTTCTATCTCTGGTTCAATGTTTCTATATATGTTTCTAGCTCTGGTTTTTTGTTTCTATCTATGTTTCTATCTCTGGTTCTATGTTTATATCTCTGGTTCTATATTTCTATCTATGTTTCTATCTATATCTGGTTCTATGTTTCTATCTATGTTTCTATCTCTGGTTCAGTGTTTCTATCTATGTTTCTATCTATATCTGCTTCTATATTTCTATCTATGTTCCTATCTATATCTGGTTCTATGTTTCTACCTATGTTTATATCTCTGGTTCAATGTTTCTATGAATGTTTCTATCTCTGGTTCAATGTTTCTATATATGTTTTTATCTATGTTGCTTTCTCTGGTTCTATGTTTTTATCTATGTTTCTATATATATGGTTAAATATTTCTGTCAATGTTTTATCTCTGGTTCTACGTTTCTATATATGTTTCTGTCTGTGGTTCAATGTCACTATCTATGTTTCTATCTATGTTTCTATCTATTTTTATCTCTAGTTCTATGTTTCTATCTATGTTTCTATCTCTGGTTCTATGTTTCTATCTCTGGTTCTATGTTTCTATCTCTGGGTCTATGTTTCTATCTATATTTCTATCTATATCTGATTCTATTTTTCTATCTATGTTTCTATCTATATCTGGTTCTATGTTTCTATCTATGTTTTTATCTCTGGTTCTATGTTTCTGTCTCTGGTTCTATGTTTCTATCCATGTTTCTATCTCTGGTTCAAAGTGTCTATCTATGTTTCTTTCTATGTTTCTATCTGTTTCTATCTCTGGTTCTATGTTTCTTTCTCTGGTTCTATGTTTCTTTCTCTGGTTCTATGTTTCTATATATGTTTCTGTCTCTGGTTCTATTTTCTGTCTCTGGTTCTATGTTTCTATTTATGTTTCTATCTCTTGTTCTATGTTTCTATATATGTCTCCATCTGTGGTTGAATGTTTCTATATATATTTATATCCATGCTTCTATTTCTGGCTCTATATTTCTATCTATTTTTCTATCTCTGGTTCAATATTTGTATCAATGTTTCTATTTCTGGTTCTATGTTTCTATCTGCCTATCTGTTTCTGGTTCAATGTTTCTATCTCTGGTTCTATGTTTCTACATCTAGTTCAATGTTTCTATCTGTGTTTCCATCTATGTTTCTCTTTCTGGTTCAATGTTTCTATATTTCTATCTATGTTTCTATCTCTGGTTCTATTTTTCTATCTCTGGTTCTATGTTTCTATCTCTGGTTCAATGTTTCTATCAATGTTTCTATCTCTGGTTCTATGTTTCTATCTCTATTTCAATGTTTCTATCGCTGGTTCTATGTTTCTATCTCTGGTTCTATGTTTCTATTTATGTTTCTATCTCTGGTTCTATGTTTCTTTCTCTGGTTCTATGTTTCTATATATGTTTCCATCTCTGGTTGAATGTTTCTATATATGTTTCTATCTATGTTTCTATCTCTGGTTCTATGTTTCTATCTATATTTCCATTTCTCTTTCAATGTCTCTATCTATGTTTCTATCTCTGATTCTACGTTTCTATGTTTCTATCTATGTTTCTATCTCTGGTTCAATGTTTCTATGTTTCTATGAATGTTTCTATGTGTGTTTCTATATATGTTTTTCTCAATTTCTATCCCGGGTTCCATCTCTCTTTCTAACTATGCTTCTATTAAACTGCGCACAATTTTAGAATTACTGTACCTCATAGAAAAAAGCCACATAATAAAAAACGCGCAATTTTAGAATCACTGTACCTCCTAGACAAAAGCCACATAATAAAATGCGCACAATTTTATAATCACTGTAACCGGAAGCCGACCGGAACCGGAAGCCGACGGTTGGAATCGAACCCTGCTTCTTTTCCTTTGTAGTCCAGTTCATCCTAGACAAAAGCCACATAGTAAACTCAAAACAATTTGAGAACCACTGTACCTCCTAGACAAAAGCCACATAGTAAACTCCACACAATTTGAGAACCACTGTACCTCCTAGACAAAAGCCACATAGTACACTCCACACAATTTGAGAGCCACTGTACCTCCTAGACAAAAGCCACATAGTACACTCCAAACAATTTGAGAACCACTGTACCTCCTAGACAAAAGCCACATAGTAAACTCCACACAATTTGAGAATCACTGTACCTCCTATACAAAAGCCACATTGTACACTCCACACAATTTGAGAGCCACTGTACCTCCTAGACAAAAGCCACATAGTACACTCCACACAATTTGAGAATCACTGTACCTCCTAGACAAAAGCCACATAGTACACTCCACACAATTTGAGAGCCACTGTACCTCCTAGACAAAAGCCACATAGTAAACTCCACACAATTTGAGAATCACTGTACCTCCTAGACAAAAGCCACATAGTAAACTCCACACAATTTGAGAATCACTGTACCTCCTAGACAAAAGCCACATAGTAAACTCCACAAGAACAAACATTCCCTCTGTAGGCTCATTTCTCCCAGCGCTTTATGAAAGCTTGTGTATAGCCTTTAATTGGGCGCCATAGCTAGTGGAACAAAGGAGGGCAACACTTGTCCATTATGAAACATCAAGCACTAGAAATAATGAACGCATAATTTTGATGGAATTGTTATTTTAGCAGGAGCAATACGACCGGTCGTTATTTTAATATTGTCTCGCTCCAAACAATGGAGACACCTGGTGGAAAGAATTCGAAAATGCAGAATTCGATTTTCGTATTTTTATGGCTTTTCATTTGAAATTGTTTGTAATATGTCGATACGTTTGGCTGTCAGAAATGGGGTTGTAACTATAGATTCGACACTAAAGATTTTCTTGCTCAACTTTATGAGTCAAAGACAGCGTTTGTATGGAGCCGCGATAGCTCAGTGGTTAGTGTACTAGACTACAAAGTCGGGACTGACCCTGATCGATGGCTTCAGGGTTCACCCAGCGTTTAATGGGTACCGGATTTTTTTCTCGGAAAGTAAAGCAGCTTGTGCGTAATACCGACCACATTAACCCAAAAATCATGTGCCGACGACTTCCGGTCAATATAGCGGATAGGCGACAGGGATCCGTTAAGGTTCTGTCTGAAAAGTGTTCCTTGTTGCAGTTTCCTCATATTCCAAGTCCGGCTTGCTGTCTAACCTACTGAGTAGTGCTCTGTGCACACCGTGAGCTGTTTGTTTCATCCTGATTGTGTTTCTATATTCTCATTGCTTACGATGAATGTTGATATCGTGTGATGAAGGACAGTTCAGATGCGTTCACCTCAGGTGCTATAATACGCCTTATGTATTTAGCCGTGTACTGTGTTTGCTGCCATGGGACTACAACTGCCTTTCTTTGTTTGGATATTCCATGAGATGTTAATTTGGACGATTCCACTGGCACGGACTTCACTCTCAACTGAGGTGAGAATGGCTGAGGCAAAAGGAGCTATCCAAAAAAATGAGGAAGATATTGTGCAATCCAATTTAAACAATAGAAAGAAGAAAAAGAGGTCTTAAATGTTATGTAGTGTTAGTATTAACATATGGGTGTGAATCATGGACAATAGGACAACAGAAAAGAAAATAGCTGGAGGCTGTAGAAATGTGGTTTTACAGAAGAATGTTGAGAATACCATGGACAGCTAAGAAGAGTAATAAAAACGTTATGAAAGAGGTCAAAGCAAAAAGAGAGCTAATTTCCAATATTAGGAAGAAACAATCATCATTTTTGGCCACGTAATGAGAAGAGAACAACTGGAATATATTGCAACACTGGGAAAATTGAGGGACGAAGAGATAGAGGGAAGGAAAGAGAAAAGATGCCAGACAGCTTAAGATAATGGTTAGGCAGAAGGTCAACAACAGAAACGATAAATTACTGCTGAGATCGAAAGTTGTGGAGAGACATGATCACCTACGCCACAGGCACTGTACTTGATGTTTTCACTGCTACGTTTGGTTGAGAAATTAAGGAATTCCATTCGTTTGCAGTGATACCCAGCCTTCGATTAACCATGACCAGCATGTGCCGAAAGTCGATTAAAATTGTGGTCACTAACACTATATTCCCTATATGTCACTTAGCGTGACGGGGCTCCGGACCCTGCTATTGAATAATTGAAATTAAACAAGTGGCTACAAGATATTAGATAGACACATGCACTAGTTAACACATCATTAGAACAAGTGGCTACAAGATATTAGATAGACAGATGCACTAGTTAACACATCATTAGAACAAGTGGCTACAAGATATTAGATAGACAGATGCACTAGTTAATACATCATTAGAACAAGTGGCTACAAGATATTAGATAGACAGATGCACTAGTTAACACATCATTAGAACAAGTGGCTACAAGATATTAGATAGACAGATGCACTAGTTACACATCATTAGAACAAGCAAGTGGTTACAAGATATTAGATAGACAGATGCACTAGTTAATACATCATTAGAACAAGTGGCTACAAGATATTAGATAGACAGATGCACTAGTTACACATCATTAGAACAAGCAAGTGGTTACAAGATATTAGATAGACAGATGCACTATTTGCACATCATTAGAACAAGCAAGTGGCTACAAGATATTAGATAGACAGATGCACTAGTTAATACATCATTAGAACAAGTGGCTACAAGATATTAGATAGACAGATGCACTAGTTAATACATCATTAGAACAAGTGGCTACAAGATATTAGATAGACAGATGCACTAGTTAATACATCATTAGAACAAGTGGCTACAAGATATTAGATAGACAGATGCACTAGTTAACACATCATTAGAACAAGTGGCTACAAGATATTAGATAGACAGATGCACTAGTTAATACATCATTAGAACAAGTGGCTACAAGATATTAGATAGACAGATGCACTAGTTAACACATCATTAGAACAAGTGGCTACAAGATATTAGATAGACAGATGCACTAGTTAACACATCATTAGAACAAGTGGCTACAAGATATTAGATAGACAGATGCACTAGTTAACACATCATTAGAACAAGTGGCTACAAGATATTAGATAGACAGATGCACTAGTTAACACATCATTAGAACACGCAAGTGGCTACAAGATATTAGATAGACAGATGCACTAGTTAACACATCATTAGAACAAGCAAGTGGCTACAAGGTATTAGATAGACAGATGCACTAGTTAACACATCATTAGAACAAGCAAGTGGCTACAAGATATTAGATAGACAGATGCACTAGTTAATACATCATTAGAACAAGCAAGTGGCTACAAGATATTAGATAGACAGATGCACTAGTTAACACATCATTAGAACAAGTGGCTACAAGATATTAGATAGACAGATGCACTAGTTAACACATCATTAGAACAAGCAAGTGGCTACAAGATATTAGATAGACAGATGCACTAGTTAATACATCATTAGAACAAGCAAGTGGCTACAAGATATTAGATAGACAGATGCACTAGTTAACACATCATTAGAACAAGTGGCTACAAGATATTAGATAGACAGATGCACTAGTTAACACATCATTAGAACAAGTGGCTACAAGATATTAGATAGACAGATGCACTAGTTAACACATCATTAGAACAAGTGGCTACAAGATATTAGATAGACAGATGCACTATTTGCACATCATTAGAACAAGTAAGTGGCTACAAGATATTAGATAGACAGATGCACTAGTTAACACATCATTAGAACAAGTGGCTACAAGATATTAGATAGACAGATGCACTAGTTAACACATCATTAGAACAAGTGGCTACAAGATATTAGATAGACAGATGCACTAGTTAACACATCATTAGAACAAGTGGCTACAAGATATTAGATAGACAGATGCACTAGTTAACACATCATTAGAACAAGTGGCTACAAGATATTAGATAGACAGATGCACTAGTTAACACATCATTAGAACAAGTGGCTACAAGATATTAGATAGACAGATGCACTAGTTAACACATCATTAGAACAAGTGGCTACAAGATATTAGATAGACAGATGCACTATTTGCACATCATTAGAACAAGTAAGTGGCTACAAGATATTAGATAGACAGATGCACTAGTTAACACATCATTAGAACAAGTGGCTACAAGATATTAGATAGACAGATGCACTAGTTAACACATCATTAGAACAAGCAAGTGGCTACAAGATATTAGATAGACAGATGCACTAGTTAACACATCATTAGAACAAGCAAGTGGCTACAAAATATTAAATAGACATATGCACTAGTTAACACATCATTAGAACAAGCAAGTGGCTACAAGATATTAGATAGACAGATGCACTAGTTAACACATCATTAGAACAAGTGGCTACAAGATATTAGATAGACAGATGCACTAGTTAACACATCATTAGAACAGGCAAGTGGCTACAAGATATTAGATAGACAGATGCACTATTTGCACATCATTAGAACACGCAAGTGGCTACAAGATATTAGATAGACAGATGCACTAGTTAACACATCATTAGAACAAGCAAGTGGCTACAAAATATTAAATAGACATATGCACTAGTTAACACATCATTAGAACAAGCAAGTGGCTACAAGATATTAGATAGACAGATGCACTAGTTAACACATCATTAGAACATGCAAGTGGCTACAAGATATTAGATAGACAGATGCACTAGTTAACACATCATTAGAACACGCAAATATTGAAATGAACAAGAAAGCCACAAACTCCAAATGAAGATGTCTCCCATAGTTATAGAAAAGACAGAGCTTCGCAGAAGGAGGTAATCTGATCATCAGAAGTGGTCCCCTGTCGAGCTAGTATTTCGGCCCATTACTCTCTTGACACGCTAGGGGAAGTGGGACCGTCTGGGTCATGACTCCCTGGCGTGGACCTCCTGTTGTATTGAACATGAAGTTTTACACTATAATTGGCATCATTTAAGTCAATTTAAACTCATTCTGAGAAACTTTTCTGATAAAATCTACAGTCCACACTCGGTCGCGCTGTCTTTGCTTTAATCTGGTAATCTGAGTCCCACCTTGCGGAGAGAGCTGTCTAAAACATTGTATTTTGTCTTGTCTTTCCGTTAGTCTAGATGCTCAATACCATTTTATGTTGAATTTCTTCTTTCTTGATTGTCTAAAAGGGTTTTTACTCTGCGTGACTGTCTTATATACTCGCCTGTAGGGAGAACTCTCGCCTGAAACTAATCCATTTAATATGGCGTAACTCAGCACGGCATTTGTTGCACTGGGAAACATGGACATCCAATGAAATTAAGTTAAATACAAAAATAAACATTTTTAACTCTAATGTTAAGTCAGTCCTATTATATGTCTGGGAAACATGGACATCCAAAGAAATTAAGTTAAATACAAAAATAAAATTTTTAACTCTAATGTTAAGTCAGTCCTATTATATGTCTGTGAAACATGGACATTCAAAGAAATTAAGTTAAATACAAAAATAAACACTTTTAACTCCAATGTTAAGTCAGTCCTATTATATGTCTGTGAAACATGGAGAACAATAAAATTGACAATCATAAAGATATAGACTTTCATTAATGCATGCTTACGCAGATTAAAGGGATGGAAATGGCAGGACAAATTCACTAACATAGAATTATGGAAATGTACCAGTCAAATACCAGTAGATAAAGAGATACAGTGACGACGATGGCGCTGGATAGGGCACACACTGCGGAAGCCAACTGAGAGTATTACAAAACAGGCCTCTTTTTGGAATCCCCAGGGGGAAATGACAAAGTGGAAGACCAAGGAATTCTTGGAGAAGACAGATAGAAGCAGAGGTGAAGATGATGGGGAAGCCATGGAATGATTTTAAAAGAATAGCAAGAAACAGAACAACCTGGAAAGTGTTTGTTGAAGACCTATGCTCCACAGGAAGCTGAAAGGTAAAAGAACTGTGGGGTGGGTCAGCAAACTAATAAGAGGTGATAACGATAGGCTGGGAACTCTATTTTTCTGAACTGTCAGTACTGCAGACGTGACTCAGGATCGGTCAGGTGATGTCACTTCTCATCGCTGTACAATAACATGGAACAGGCATCACATACTGCTGAACAGTTCAAGACTTTAACTGATACATATATGACAGAACCGTGTCTTTAATTGATACAAATATGACAGAACCGTGTCTTTAATTGATACATATATGACAGAACCGTGTCTTTAATTGATACATATATGACAGAACCGTGTCTTTAATTGATACATATATGACAGAACCGTGTCTTTAATTGATACATATATAACAGAAGTGTCTTTAATTGATACATATATGACAGAACCGTGTCTTTAATTGATACATATATATTGAAATTAACCTAGAAAAACGACAAGAGACCCGTTTAAAACAACAAAATGCAAGACAAGAAGAGACCACACATGAAGTAATGGAAACACCCATTACACAAAGAGAGCTAGAGCTGGCAATATCCAAATTAAAAATGAAAAAGTCACCAGGCAGTGATGGAGTGTCCAATGAAATGATTAAGAACTTGGGAACTGCAGCTAAAGCAAAACTACTGCAGATCTACAACATTTGCTGGATCACAGGTAGAGTGCCACAGGCATGGAGAGAAGCAATTATGATACCATTACTAAAGCCAGGAAAAGATGGTTCAATGACATCCAGCTATAGACCAATCAGCCTTACAAGCTGTTTGTGTAAAACAATGGAAAGTATCATCAATCTCAGACTGCAGTGGTACCTGGAAAGTGAAAATCTCCTTGTCCCACAACAAGCAGGCTTTAGACAGTGTTACTCTACCGAAGATCAAGCAACATATCTTTCCCAGGAAATTGAAGATGCGTTTCAAGAAAAGAAACTGGTACTAGCAGCATGGATAGACCTAAAGAAAGCATTTGATAAGGTATGGAAGGAAGGGCTTTTGAAGAAACTGAGAAATTATGGAGTAAATGGCAGGATGTACAAATGGGTCAAAGCATACCTGCATAACAGGAGAGCCAGAGCGCAACTGGATGGTCTTAAGAGTAAGAAGGTCTTATTGCGCCAGGGCGTTCCACAAGGAGGGGTACTATCTCCAACACTTTTTCTGATCTACATCAATGACCTAGTTACTGAACTACTACATGGCATCAAAGTGGCAATGTATGCAGATGACTTGGTAATGTGGTGCACAGAGGAGTATGCAACAGTGGCCTCCAAATTGCTACAAAGAGCTATGAATGCACTAAATTCATGGACAAATAGATGGTGTATCAGCATCAATACAGAAAAATGCAGTACTACACTTTTCACACTCTCCCCAAAACAAAAAGCAGGAGCCATCTACATAAACAATGAGCCTGTGAAAGAAGACATACAAGCTACATATCTCGGAGTTACATTTGATAACAAACTATCTTGGAAACAGCAGATAAATAAGGCAACCCAAAAAGCAAGGAGGAAATTGGCTATTCTAAGAAAGTTGTGTGGAACCACATAGGGTGCGAGTGGGAAAATACTCAGTAAAGTTTACTAACAGAGTATACGCCCACATTTAGAATATGGATCATCCGCATGGTGCTCAGCATCAAACACCACATTGCAAGAACTGGATAAAGTACAAAACCAGGCACTTAGGGTCATCACAGGAGCAATGAAATCAACACCAATATTGGAGATGGAGAAATTGTGGAGGATACCAGCACTGAGAGAACGGAGAGACACAAAGGTGCTGATACAGGCAGAAAAATTTGTATGCATGCTGAGACATCCAATGAAGGACAGATTCCAAAATCTTGCATTGGGACGACTTAAGAGAAGCAGCTTTATCCACCAAGCCAAGCGTATTAGTAGACAAACACCAGACATGCCAAGAGTTGTTAAACCCCTTCTGCCCATACCAGAACAGACTCCCTGGACAGATGAATCAGGATTATCAGTTCAAATACGGACAGAAGTGAAAGGAATAGTTGACAAAGAGGAACAAAATAGTCTACAGCGAAAAACAATAACTCTCAGTTTCCTGGATGAAGAATACCCACAAGACCTATGGATCCGTGTGTACACAGATGGATCAGCACAGAATGCAGTAAAGAATGGGGGAGCAGGTGCATATATAGAGTACCCAAATAACACTAGGGATATGAATAAAATAGCAACAGGGAAATATTGTCACAATTATGATGCAGAAATACAAGCAATAAAGTAGGCAATAGAAAAGCTGCTGAACAGTAATCTTAGCCCACAGCCTGTAGTGTTTTTGACAGATGCAAGATCAGTACTCCAGGCACTACAATCCAGAAAATTACCACATCTGCAGACCTTATTGACTGAACTCTGCAAGCACCACAGGGTGCCCTGCAGTGGATCCCGTCTCACTGTGGAATACCAGGAAATGAGAAAGCATATCAGTTGGCAAAGGAAGGTTCAACAGGCACACAACTAGATACACCAGTTACATACCATCATAAGAAACAGATAATCAAATCAATCAGAGGACCACAAGCCCCATATCAGGATGCCTTTCATAATATGAATAGATATGAACAAGTTATCATTATACGCCTAAGAACAGGACACAATCGACTCCATAGTCACATGTATACAAAATTCAAGATCGGCACATCAACTACTTGTACATGTGGACAGGCACCCCAGACTGCTGAACACATACTTCAAGACTGCACTGAATATAGTAGACTGAGGAAAATCCATTGGCCCATAGATACAACACTACAGACAAAACTATATGGGCCACTGCAAGAATTACAAAAGACAGTAAAATTCATACAGGAAACGACATTGCAAATATAGACAATACTTCGAGCGAGCGAAAGATAGATAGATAGATAGATAGATAGATAGATACATATATGACAGAACCGTGTCTTTAATTGATACATATATGACAGAACCGTGTCTTTAATTGATACATATATGACAGAACCGTGTCTTTAATTGATACATATATGACAGAACTGTGTCTTTAACCGATACATATATGACAGAACCGTGTCTTTAAATGATACATATATGACAGAAGTGTCTTTAACTGATACATATATGACAGAACCGTGTCTTTAACTGATACATATATGACAGAACCGTGTCTTTAACTGATACATATATGACAGAAGTGTCTTTAAATGATACATACATGACAGAACCGTGTCTTTAAATGATACATATATGACAGAACCGTGTCTTTAAATGATATATATATATATATATGATATAACCATGTCTTTGACATTACTTACCTATAAATGTGCAATGATTACAAATCTTTGTCATAACTACAAATATTTATATAACTGCAATAAAACATAAACTTTGTTATAACTAATTAGTTCAGAGAGATCCATTTCTCTATTATTACTTATTAGTTTAGAGACCCATTTCTTTTCTATTATAATTTATTAGTTTAGAGAGACCCATTTCTCTATTACAACTTATTAGTTTAGAGAGACCCATTTCTCTATTATAATTTATTAGTTTAGAGAGACCCATTTCACTATTATTACTTATTAGTTTAGAGAGACCCATTTCTTTGTTATTATATATTAATTTAGAGAGACCCATTTCTCTATTATTACTTATTAGTTTAGAAAGACCCATTTTTTATAGCATATTAATTTATAGAGACCCATTTCTCTATTATTACTTATTAGTTTAGAGAGACCCATTTCTCTATTATAACTTATTAGTTTAGAGAGACCCATTTCTCTATTATAACTTATTAGTTTAGAGAGACCCATTTCTCTATTATAACTTATTAGTTTAGAGAGACCCATTTCTCTATTATAACTTATTAGTTTAGAGAGACCCATTTCTCTATTATTACTTATTAGTTTAGAGAGATCAATTTCTTTGTTATAACTTATTACAAAATTGCTCACATTTCCTTAAATGGACCCATCTCAATTAACGACCCCTGGATTTCGATCAAAATGACTGACATGCAATAACCTGTCACTTCAAATCAGCCCCATGACAAGGTCAGGTTCACCTGTCCACACCAGACTTGTCATGTCACCTCGGCACACAACTCCTGGGCACAAACACGAGACGGGCACACCAGATAGTGTCAGCGTAAATTCTGCTTGAGTGGTGTGAATCAACCTGCACGATGACGCGTTGAGGGAAATAATTGCTCAGTGGACGCTTTGTGGTTCAGATAACAGCTTTTAGCCATGCTTTGATAGTTATCAAATAATACAATTATCCTAATAGTCACGATTATCGTTGTCGTTATCATCACCATATTCATCGTCATTAACACAGTCATTATCGTCTTCATAATTATCGTTACCATTGACAATGTTATGGTCATAACAGTCATCAACACGATCATTATCTCCATGATTATGATCGTCAAAATTGTTAGGAGTGAAAATTATATATCATCGTCAATACAATAACCATCATTATTATTATAATTATTATCAGTTTCATCGGCAAAATCATCACATTGATCATCATTATCATCATCATCATCATTATTATCAGCATCATCATTATTATCAGCATCATCAACATAATCATCTCAACCATCGTAATAATGGCAACTACCATCATCACCAACATCACCAACACCACCACTACCACCACCACCATCATCATCATCATCATCATCATCATCATCATCATCATCATCATCATCATCATCATCGTCATCATCATCACCACCACCATCATCACCACCATTATCACCATCACCATCATCTCCATCTTCATCTCTAACAGCATCATAAATATAATCATGTTATGTGTCTCCTGGCGTAGGTGATAATGTCTCATAATGCCGTCGTACCCAACAGTCGCTAATGATTACAGTTAACAACCTCCAACCAAACCGTACACTTAACTAAAGGAAGGTTCCCGCCACTCCATCCTTAACTAAAGGAAGGTTCCAGCCACTCCATTCCCTTAACTAAAGGAAGGTTCCCGCCCACTCCATTCCCTTAACTAATGGAAGGTTCCCGCCCACTCAATTCTCTTAACTAAAGGAAGGTTCCTACCACTCCATTTCATTAACTAAAGGAAGGTTCCTGCCCACTCCATTCCCTTAACTAATGGAAGGTTCCCGCCCACTCAATTCTCTTAACTAAAGGAAGGTTCCTACCACTCCATTTCCTTAACTAAAGGAAGGTTCCCGCCCACTCCATTCCCTTAACTAATGGAAGGTTCCCGCCCACTCAATTCTCTTAACTAAAGGAAGGTTCCTGCCACTCCATTTCCTTAACTAAAGGAAGGTTCCTGCCCACTTCATTCCCTTAACTAAAGGAAGGTTCCCGCACACTCCATTCCCTTAACTAAAGGAAGGTTCCTGCCACTCCATTTCCTTAACTAAAGGAAGGTTCCTACCCACTTTATTCCCTTAACTAAAGGAAGGTTCCCGCCCACTCAATTCTCTTAACTAAAGGAAGGTTCCTGCCACTCCATTTCCTTAACTAAAGGAAGGTTCCCGCCCACTCAATTCTCTTAACTAAAGGAAGGTTCCCGCCCACTCCATTCCCTTAACTAAAGGAAGGTTCCCGCCACTCCATTTCCTTAACTAAAGGAAGGTTCCCGCCACTCCATTCCCTTAACTAAAGGAAGGTTCCCGCCACTCCATCCCTTAACTAAAGGAAGGTTCCCGCCCACTCCATTCCCTTAACTACAGGAAGGTTCCCGCCCACTCCATTCCCTTAACTAAAGGAAGGTTCCCGCACACTCTATCCTTCAACTAAAGGAAGGTTCCCGCCCACTCTATCCCTTAACTAAAGGAAGGTTCCCGCCCACTTCATTCCTTAACTAAAGGAAGGTTGCCGCCCACTCCATTACCTTAACTAAAGGAAGGTTCCCGCCCACTCCATTTCCTTAACTAAAGGAAGGTTCCTGCCACTCCATTTCCTTAACTAAAGGAAGGTTCCTGCCCACTTCATTCCCTTAACTAAAGGAAGGTTCCCGCACACTCCATTCCCTTAACTAAAGGAAGGTTCCTGCCACTCCATTTCCTTAACTAAAGGAAGGTTCCTACCCACTTCATTCCCTTAAATAAAGGAAGGTTCCCGCCCACTCAATTCTCTTAACTAAAGGAAGGTTCCTGCCACTCCATTTCCTTAACTAAAGGAAGGTTCCCGCCCACTCAATTCTCTTAACTAAAGGAAGGTTCCCGCCCACTCCATTCCCTTAACTAAAGGAAGGTTCCCGCCACTCCATTTCCTTAACTAAAGGAAGGTTCCCGCCACTCCATTCCCTTAACTAAAGGAAGGTTCCCGCCACTCCATCCCTTAACTAAAGGAAGGTTCCCGCCCACTCCATTCCCTTAACTACAGGAAGGTTTTCGCCCACTCCATTCCCTTAACTAAAGGAAGGTTCCCGCCCACTCTATCCTTCAACTAAAGGAAGGTTCCCGCCCACTCTATCCCTTAACTAAAGGAAGGTTCCCGCCCACTTCATTCCTTAACTAAAGGAAGGTTGCCGCCCACTCCATTCCCTTAACTAAAGGAAGGTTCCCGCCCACTCCATTTCCTTAACTAAAGGAAGGTTTCCGCTACTCCATTTCCTTAACTAAAGGAAGGTTTCCGCCACTCCATTTCCTTAACTAAAGGAAGGTTTCCGCTACTCCATTTCCTTAACTAAAGGAAGGTTCCCGCCACTCCATTTCCTTAACTAAAGGAAGGTTTCCGCTACTCCATTTTCTTAACTAAAGGAAGGTTTCCGCTACTCCATTCCCTTAACTAAAGGAAGGTTCCCGCCCACTCTATCCTTCAACTAAAGGAAGGTTCCCGCCCACTCTATCCCTTAACTAAAGGAAGGTTCCCGCCCACTTCATTCCTTAACTAAAGGAAGGTTGCCGCCCACTCCATTCCCTTAACTAAAGGAAGGTTCCCGCCCACTCCATTTCCTTAACTAAAGGAAGGTTTCCGCTACTCCATTTCCTTAACTAAAGGAAGGTTTCCGCCACTCCATTTCCTTAACTAAAGGAAGGTTTCCGCTACTCCATTTCCTTAACTAAAGGAAGGTTCCCGCCACTCCATTTCCTTAACTAAAGGAAGGTTTCCGCTACTCCATTTTCTTAACTAAAGGAAGGTTTCCGCTACTCCATTCCCTTAACTAAAGGAAGGTTCCCGCCCACTCTATCCTTCAACTAAAGGAAGGTTCCCGCCCACTCTATCCCTTAACTAAAGGAAGGTTCCCGCCCACTTCATTCCTTAACTAAAGGAAGGTTGCCGCCCACTCCATTCCCTTAACTAAAGGAAGGTTCCCGCCCACTCCATTTCCTTAACTAAAGGAAGGTTTCCGCTACTCCATTTCCTTAACTAAAGGAAGGTTTCCGCCACTCCATTTTCTTAACTAAAGGAAGGTTTCCGCTACTCCATTTCCTTAACTAAAGGAAGGTTTCCGCTACTCCATTTCCTTAACTAAATGAAGGTTCCCGCCCACTCCATTTTCTTAACTAAAGGAAGGTTTCCGCTACTCCATTTCCTTAACTAAAGGAAGGTTTCCGCTACTCCATTTCCTTAACTAAATGAAGGTTCCCGCCCACTCCATTTCCTTAACTAAAGGAAGGTTCCCGTCCACTCCACCGACGGGCGGGCGGACCGACGGACAGATAGATAGATAGATTAGATAGATAGATAGATAGATAGATAGATAGATAGATAGATAGATAGATAGATAGATAGATAGATAGGTAGGTAGGTAGGTAGGTAGGTAGGTAGATAGATAGATAGATAGATAGATAGATAGATAGATAGATAGATAGATAGATAGATAGATAGATAGATAGATAGATAGATAGATAGATAGATAGATAGATAGATAGATAGATAGATAGATAGATAGATAGATAGATAGATAGATAGATATATAGATAGATAGATAGATCATGCAAATTGCTGACCAACAACCCGAACGTCTAACTTCGTTAACCCCGGGACTGTTGACAACCCCCCCCCCCCCCCTCTTCCACCCTTTCTATTCCTCAGACATATCGCTGTACTCCTCCACTACCAACCTTCTCTTGTCTGTACCATCTGTCTAGTGAGAGTTGTCTTCAACAATTACGATAGAGTCTCATTAAGAATCTATCTCTCTTGATCTACGTACGAAGCTCAAGCTACACATTCTCACTGCCATATTTGCACAGTGTGCTAATTTTTTACAGCTCCTGTCTTCTCTTTTCTCCCCCAAATCAGTTCTCCCTTGTAAACTTCTTCGTTCTCATTAATATGTAATTTACGAGAAAACAAAATACTTGAAATAGTTTGCTCAAAGTCTGTCTTGGGCATTAGTCATTCATGTAAATAAGTTTCATTAAGTCACATTACTGAGGAGGAAGTCGCTGTTTGGACTGTCAGTCTGAGTGATTCTCCATGTCTGTCTATATTTCTTGTCTCAGTCAGTGAAGTCTGTTGAGAGAGAGTCTTCATGTCTCGGTCCTTTCGTTTTCTTTGCAGTTCTGGGCGAAATGTTTTTTTTTTTTGGTCTTTTAATTAACAATATCCTGCGGTATTTGTCTTTGTAGGCCGGGGTATCGGTTGATATCGCAACAAGATATGAGTTATCGCTGGCTAGCTAAACTCAGTGGAACAGTGGTTCTCACAGTGTACGTTGTGGTTCACAGGGAGGTAGGCAAACTTTAGCATGGTTCTCGTATATATTCGGTGGCTTCCCTACCCACTTCTCCCTCCTTCCCCTTCCTTCCTTCCTTCCTTCCTTCCTTCCTTCCTTCCTTCCTTCCTTCCTTCCTTCCTTCCTTCCTTCCTTCCTTCCTTCCTTCCTTCCTTCCTTCCTTCCTTCCTTACTTACTTTCTCATTCCCTTCCTTCCTTACTTCCTCCCTCCCTCTTTTCCTTCCTCTCTCCCTTCCTTCCTCTCTCCCTTCCTCCATCCCTTACTTCTTTCCTTCCTTATTCCCATCCTTCCTTCATCCCTCCCTTCCTTCCTTCCTTCCTTCCTTCCTTCCTTCCTTCCTTCCTTCCTTTCTTTTTCCTTCCTTCCTTCCTTTTTCCTTCCTTCCTCCCATCCTTCCTTCCTTTCTTTCTTTCTTTTTTCCTTTCTTCATTCCTTCAACAACAACAGTAAGAACAACAACAGCAGCAACAAGAACAATAACTACAACAATAGCTTTAACAACAACAACGGCAATAACAACAACAGCTCCAGCAACAACAACCGCAACAGCAACAAAAACTACAGAAACAGCAACAACATTAACAACAGTAATAACAACAGCAAGAACAGCAACAAGAACAACAACCAACTGCAGCAACAACAGCAAGAACAACAACTACAGCAAGAACAACAACAGCAAGAACAACATCTGCAGCAACAACAAGAGCAAGAACAACAACAACTACAGCAAGAACAACAACAGCAACAACAACAACAACAATAACAACAGTAATAACAACAGCAATAACAACAACAGCAACAACAACAACTACAGCAACAACAACAGCAAAAACAACAACATCAACAGCAACAACAACCCGGCTTATACAATGGTAACTACAATGACAACGACGCCAGTATGTGCCCTGTCGGGGAAAGGAATCCACTAGTGTCAACAATTTGGTAACCACTGAACGTCACAATTTCCGTTTCATCTCCTCTAGCACATGAGTGCTAATTCTTTTGTCTGCACAGAAACTTGTCACGATTTTTCTTTTATCATTTTATTGAATGTTTCTTGTTTCTCATTTACTCGAGTCAACGTTTGTTTATTGCATTCCTAACTGGAAAGTGGAAAATAAAATATGACGGCCACGATGAGACCAATTGATGCAGCTTCTATCATTCGTTTCGTTAGTTTTTGCGATGTTATTGCCAATCTGAAGTAAGTAAAGTAGAGCACTTTCATGAAGTACCCTGGATGTTTGTATGTCTCCTCATCTAAAGCTTATTATCATACCTTCTTTGGTTCTTCTCCTTTCTCTTCCATCACTCTGCATATGAAAACTATTGTAATTCAACTTGAACATGTGAAGCGCGGGGAAATTACCTTTTTTTAAATTTTATATCATTTTTTTTTTTAAGTATCTAGTATATATATGCGGGTGAAAGCTGGAAAAAAAACATGAGATATAGAAACAAAGTAGAACGCATTCGAAAATAAATCTTCTCCTACTACCTTTTTAGCTCCCAGTGGAGCATAGGTCTTCAACAAACACTTTCCGAGTCGCTCTGTGTTTTCCCATTCTTTTAAGATCATTCCATGTTTTTCCCATCATCTTCCTCTCAGCTTCTGTCTTCTCCAAGAATCCTTGGTCTTCCTCTTTGTCTTTTCCCCTGATGATTCCAAAAAAAGAGCCTGTTGTGTAATACTCTCAGTTGGCTTCCGTAGTGTGTGTCCTATCCAGCGCCATCGTCTTCACTGTATCTCTTTATCCACTAGTGTTTGACTGGCACATTTCCATAATTCTATGTTAATGATTTTGTCCTTCCATTTCCATCCTTTTATTCTGTGTAAGCATCCATTAATGAAAGTCTGTATCTATTCGAAAATAAATGTCTAAGGAAAATACTTGGTATAGCGTGGAACGAATTCAAAACAAACGAGGAAATTAGAGAAATCGCCAATCAACCACTAATATCTTCAGTAATAAAGAAAAGACGATGGTCATATGTTGGACATGTGATGAGAAGAGATAATAACCGAATAGCAAAGCAATCCCTCATGTGGGAAACAACAGATAAGAGGAAAAGAGGAAGACCCAGTGAGACACTGAGAAGAACATTGATGAGAGAGGCAAGAGTAGCAGGAATCGGCTCCGTCAATGAGATAGAGCTGCTTGCACAGAACAGAGACAAATGGCAAGATTTGATAAAATATCTTTAAAAGAATTAAAAACTGCTAGAACAAAAATTCAGATAAGAGAAGGAGTATCTTGGTCTACGCCCTATGGGCCGGCTACGGCTCGAAAGGTCAATAGATAGGTAGATAGATAGATAGATAGATAGATAGATAGATAGATAGATAGATAGATAGATAGATAGATAGATAGATAGATAGATAGATAGATAGATAGATAGATAGATAGATAGATAGATAGATAGATAGATAGATAGATAGATAGATAGATAGATAGATAGATAGATAGATAGATAGATATAGATAGATAGATAGATAGATAGATAGATAGATAGATATATATATAGATAGATATGGATGGATGGATAGATGGATAGATGGATGGATGGATGGATGGATGGATGGATGATGATAGATAGATGATAGATAGATAGATAGATAGATAGATAGATAGATAGATAGATAGATAGATAGATAGATAGATAGATAGATAGATAGATAGATAGATAGATAGATAGATAGATAGATAGATAGATAGATAGATAGATAGATAGATAGATAGATAGATAGATAGATAGATAGATAGATAGATAGATAGATAGATAGATAGATAGATAGATAGATAGATAGATAGATAGATAGATAGATAGATAGATAGATAGATAGATAGATAGATAGATAGATAGATAGATAGATATAGATAGATAGATAGATAGATAGATAGATAGATAGATAGATAGATAGATAGATAGATAGATAGATAGATAGATAGATAGATAGATAGATAGATAGATAGATAGCATATATATTATCGCCATGTAGTTACATTTCTGCAAAACAGACACTCAAATGGCAACTAGAGGGTGAACAATATTAGGCTGACTTAGAGAGAAACGCTAAAAAGAACACGAAGGAGAGATGCAATAACATCAGGCGTCAGATGGCTTGCCAAGATTAAATAACTCGCTCAGATTAAATAACTCGCTCAGATTAAATAACTCGCTCAGATTAAATAACTCGCTCAGATAAATAACTCGCTCAGATAAATAACTCGCTTAGATTAAATAACTCGCTTAGAACTGGGCTAAACTTGTAGAGAGATACAATACGGGTCCTGTACACGGTCTGATGCTTGATAAGAAAGATCATCAGACACAAGAGTCTAGAGAAAGATCATCGGACACAAGAGTCTAGAGAAAGATCGTCGGACACAAGAGTCTAGAGAAAGATCGTCGGACACAAGAGTCTAGAGAAAGATCGTCGGACACAAGAGTCTAGAGAAAGATCATCGGACACAAGAGTCTAGAGAAAGATCATCGGACACAAGAGTCTAGAGAAAGATCGTCGGACACAAGAGTCTAGAGAAAGATCGTCGGACACAAGAGTCTAGAGAAAGATCATCGGACACAAGAGTCTAGAGAAAGATCGTCGGACACAAGAGTCTAGAGAAAGATCATCGGACACGAGTCTAGAGAAAGATCATCGGACACAAGAGTCTAGAGAAAGATCGTCGGTCACAAGAGTCTAGAGAAAGATCATCGGACACGAGTCTAGAGAAAGATCATCGGACACAAGAGTCTAGAGAAAGATCGTCGGACACAAGAGTCTAGAGAAAGATCATCGGACACAAGAGTCTAGAGAAAGATCGTCGGACACAAGAGTCTAGAGAAAGATCATCGGACACAAGAGTCTAGAGAAAGATCGTCGGACACGAGTCTAGAGAAAGATCATCGGACACAAGAGTCTAGAGAAAGATCGTCGGTCACAAGAGTCTAGAGAAAGATCATCGGACACGAGTCTAGAGAAAGATCATCGGACACAAGAGTCTAGAGAAAGATCGTCGGTCACAAGAGTCTAGAGAAAGATCGTCGGACACAAGAGTCTAGAGAAAGATCATCGGACACAAGAGTCTAGAGAAAGATCGTCGGTCACAAGAGTCTAGAGAAAGATCGTCGGACACAAGAGTCTAGAGAAAGATCATCGGACACAAGAGTCTAGAGAAAGATCGTCGGACACAAGAGTCTAGAGAAAGATCATCGGACACAAGAGTCTAGAGAAAGATCGTCGGACACAAGAGTCTAGAGAAAGATCATCGGACACAAGAGTCTAGAGAAAGATCATCGGACACAAGAGTCTAGAGAAAATCATCGGACACAAGAGTCTAGAGAAAGATCGTCGCACACAAGAGTCTAGAGAAAGATCGTCGGACACAAGAGTCTAGAGAAATATCATCGGACACAAGAGTCTAGAGAAATATCATCGGGCACAAGAGTCTAGAGAAAGATCGTCGGGCACAAGAGTCTAGAGAAAGATCGTCGGGCACAAGAGTCTAGAGAAAGATCATCGCACACAAGAGTCTAGAGAAAGATCGTCGGACACAAGAGTCTAGAGAAAGATCGTCGGGCACAAGAGTCTAGAGAAAGATCGTCGGGCACAAGAGTCTAGATTTCTGCCTTTTGTTCAATCTTCGGTTCGAAAGGACAATCATCGTCATCACCATCAAGTACCATGCCTGCTGGCGTAGGTGATCATGTCTTTCCACAACTTTAGGTCTTCTAAGCTATTTATCATTTCTGTTGTTGACCTTCTGCCAAGCCATTCTCTGAAGCTGCCTGGTATCTTTTCTTTTTGCTTCCCTCTATCTCGCCGTCCCTCAATTTTCCCAGTTGTTACAATATATGCCAGTTGTTCTCTTCTCATTACATGGCGAAAAAATGATGATTATTATTATTATTATTATTGGCTATGGAAGGCCTCGGTCTCACAGCAAACGAATTAAAATCCATAATTGCTCAACCGCCCGTGCCAGTGGAATCATCGGAATTACTAACTCATCTCCCAAACAAAGAAGGTAACTGTAGTCCCCATCGTAGCAGTCTCAGCACACGCCAAAAGACATAAGGCGAAACCGCGCAGAAAGTGAACACAGCCAACTGTTCCCCGTCATACGATATCATCATTCATCGTAAACAAGCGGGATATCGAAGCAGGATCAAAACGGATGAGACACAGCTCACGGTGTGCACAGATCACTTAACTCAGTAGCTCCTGCAATAAGCCGGACTTGGAATATGATGAAACTGCAAGAAGGAACACTTTTCAGACATAGCCTTCAATGGTTCCTGCCGCCTATCCACCATATACCATGGGAGTTTACGTCCTCCCGAAAATGATGATCGTCGTAGCACTTTATGATGTTAGGCCATCATTGATGACTCCAATTCCAAACATATAGACACACAGTGGTGGTAAGTTATCATTTCCAATCCAACAGAAGCCACATGACCTGTAGTTAGTAAAAACACAATTGATGATGTTCTCCGCTCTCTTCTTGTAGCTGCCGCCACACGATTCTGATGTATCATTAACTTGGACATCATTCAAGAACAATGTCAGATGAACATTCCATAGATATGGCTTTGCTGATGAAGTGCTTGGTGCAACAGTTGTATCAATCATAGTGGAGGCTCCTGGTATGTGGTCATTAATATTGTTGTTATATTCAGAATTTCTTTCAGGGGTGTAAATACGTGGCACACACATGGAGAGTGGTTTGTGGTCACAGTAATCCCATTAAAGGCAATTCTAGGGTAGCATGGCATAACTGTTTCAGAACAGCACAATCCTGTGATGTTTTCTGTGTTCGCTATAAAGCTGCTGCTGCTACCCAATCCTGACCAATTATAGGTGTGGACATTATTCACTTGCAATGACAAAACTGCTTTGTTTACATCATAAACCTCTTGAAGCGAATCATTTATGGAACTAATAGTACAATTTATTCTTCCATCGGGGATATCTTCATTGAGTCCCCAAAAAAAGTCTTTGGTTAAAAAGCACATATGCTTTTGAGTTAAACACAAAATGAGCTCACTTCATAGATTCAAAATGATCCTTGCCAATGCCATCCGTTTGCACAAGTTAGGTCCTTAGCTACCAAACGTCCGAAACGAAGCCATCAAATTAACGACTTTATCTACAGCGAACTGTGAACAAACATTTATGTTCAAACCCTTGAATACATTTTCAAAAATCTGCCAACTCGCTGCAATAACATTTATCGTTGTATTCAAAGTAAACATTGCTTAGTCCATAGCTCGAATATAAATAAGCTGCCATTTTGGTGCGTCCCATGACGTCAAATGATGATTGTTTTTTCCTAATATTGGAAATTAGCTCTCTTTTTGCTGTGACCTCTTTCAGAACGTTTTCATTACTCTTCTTAGCTGTCCATGTATTCTCAACATTTAAAACCACATTTCTACAGCCGTCAGTGATTTTCTTGTCTGTTGTCCTATTGTCCATGATTCACATCCATATGTTAAGACTGGCTCTACATAACATTTACGAACGCTTTTTCCTGTTTTTATTGTCAAAAATGGATTTCATAGTATCTTCCTCATTTTTGTTTTGGACAGCTGCTTTTACCTGAGCCATTGTGCATCTCACCTCTGTTGTACATCTACCATCTGGGGTCTTCACTGTTCCCATATATTTAAATTCATGTACCTATTTTAATATAGTTCCACTTGTCTTTATTGTGCATTGCGTCGACGTCTTTTTCTTTGTTGTTACCATTACTTCTGCCTTTTTGCTATTAAGGCCGAGTTCTTTATTCTTGCATTCCTAAACTATAATGCCTACCATTAGACAGGACATTATATAGAATGAACAACGTAAAGGCGTACATCGGAGTGGATGTAACCAGCAAGCAAACGGAACCTATAAAATGCTAAAATAAATCTGGTAAAGTTGATCATGCTAAATTGAAATCGACCCAACTAACCACAAGTATTTTATTATTTAAATCCTTCTCTTTCTTTTCGCTGCATTTTACATAACCCAGAAACAGCGCAGTGATACTTCAAACCGCCCACTAATAACTAACCACGTGATAAATTACCAGGAACTTTTATTTCCTTTTTCTAAAAGAACCATTTTTCTTGAAGGAAAATTACATTTTCCTCTTTGTGAGCCTTCCCCCCCCCCCCCTTTTTTTTTTCCCTCAGCCTCTAGCCATTTGCAGCTGAGTTCTTCCCTTTGAAGTGAATCTGTTTTTTGTGTTTGTTCCGTCGTGAGACATAAAGTATGTTTGTTGTAACGAGTGCTTGCAGATAGGCAGAATAGGAGGAATTGATGAGAAATTGAATCGCAGGTTTTTGTTCTCAATTTTTCTTTCCTGTTACCAGGTTGTTATTTATGTACGCCACTGACAAAAATAAAATGTAAAAAAAACCAGGGCGTCTCTGGTTATTGTCGTCGGCCACAAATCGAAGATGCAGTTATCAACACGAAATCATCATCATCATCAAGTACCGTCTCCGCAACGAAGGTAGGCTACCATGGAGTGCCATTCTGCTCTGTCTCTTGCTTTTATGGTGCAGGTTGTCATAGGCTGATTTGTCCATCTTTTGATGTTTCTCGTTCACGTTAGTCTTGGTCTGCCTCAACCACTTTTATCTTGTATTTTCTTTTCCAAGATTACTTTTATTAGGCTGTTGTGTCTTTTAACATGCCCCAAAATCGCATTTGTCTTGTTTGAATTGTGTTTAGTAGTTCTCTTTTCATTTTTAGTTGTTCTAAGACTTCATCGTTTGTTTTCTTTTCTTTCCATCCAATTCTTCCTATTCTTCTATATATCCACATTTCAAAGGCTTCAATTTTCTGTTCTATTTTCTTGTCTAATGTCCTTGTTTCTGCACCATATAGGATCTTTGAGAAGATATAATATTTTGCTATTCTTAGTTTGAGCACTGTTGTTACATGTCAACACGAAATATATCGCCTATAAAAAAGTAAAGTGCCCCCATCACCACAAGTGGCGGCGTCTAGGGAATATGGTGTTAGTGAACCATACATTTTACAGACCTTCGGCACATACTTTTTGGGGTAATGTGGTTGGTATTACGCCCGTGCTGCTTTACTTTCACAGAAAAAAATCCGGTACCCATTTAAGGCATGTCGCCTATAAGGGCAACAACAAATTCCGTCCATATTTTCAGTAGTCACCGAGAGATAACAGCCGTTTTTGGTTGATAATTTGTTTCGTATCTACATCAGTCTCTGCCACACCGTTTGACGTAAATTGTGACGTATCTACATCAGTCTCTGCCACACCAATTGGCGTAAATTATGACGTACCTACATCAGTCTCTGTCACACCAATTGGCGTAAATTGTGACGTATCTACATCAGTCTCTGCCACACCGGTCGACGTAAATTGTGACGTATCTATATCAGTCTCTGCCACACCGGTTGACGTAAATTGTGACGTATCTACATCAGTCTCTGCCACACCAGTTGACGTAAGCAATCAAGTCATTTCACAATTCTCCCAACTGAATGCATCTTATCAATTCTGTTGTTGACTGTTTACCGTGCCAGGACACCAAGCTATCTAGTTTCGCCTTTCTTTCTCGTCCACGAACTCTCTTTAACTGTGTATTGTCAGTTGTAACCAAGAATTTGTTTTTAAAAACATCACAGAGAGCCAGGCATAAACATTAATGGAAAAATAATCAATAACCTGTGAAATGTTGATAATACTGTACTCATTATCTTTGAGTGCCATCTCCGCACTGAGGATTAGCTATCATAGAGCGCCATTCCGCTCTGTCTCTTGCTTTGATACTGCAGGTTGTCATAGACTGACTTGTCCATCTTTTGATGTTACTTGTCCATGTTAGTCTTGGTCTGCCTCTGCCACATTTACCTTGTATTTTCCCTTCCAAGATTACTTTTAGTAGGCTGTTGTGTCTTTTAACATGGCCCAAACATCTCATTTGTCTTGTTTAAATTGTGTTTAGTAGTTCTCTTTTCCATTTCAGCAGTTTTAAGATTTCATCGTTTGTTTTCTTTTCCTTCCATCCAAATCTTATTTTTATTATATAAATCCACATTTCAAAGACTTCAATTTTCTGTTCCAGTATCTTGTCTAATGTCCATGTTTCTGCACCATACAGGAATATTGAGAAGATATAACATTTTGCTATTCTTGGTTTGAGCCCTGGTGTTATTTGTTTTGATGTTTGTATATTTTTAATTTACGAAACTCGCGCTAAAATTTATCACTTGTTTCCTCTAGACTGTCTGCTGTTGGTGCATAAACTTGTATAAGATTTATGTCTATTGGCTTTCCATTTAATTTCACTAAAAGGACTCTGTCAGATATTGGGTAAAAGCCTTTCACTGTTCTTGCTCTTTCTGCATCAAAGTTGATACCTACTCCTCTTTGGTGTTCAGTACCTCCAGAATAGATTATTTTATGTTCATCAGAATATGTCTCACCTGATCCAGTGTGTCTCATTTCACACAGTCCCAATAAATGTAAACCCATACTTTTCATTACCTGTATGATGTTTTCCAGTTTACCCTTCTGCCTGAGTGTTCTTACATTCCAAATTCCTATTTTTTAGTGTCTGTTTTATCTTTATCTTGCTTATAGTAGCTTGATGACGATCGGGTATCACCTGTAGCACATGATGTCCCCTACCGAAGGAGGGTATTCCATTGGGATCCCCTTAACGTTGTTGTCGTGATTTCTCAAATTGTGGCGATCCATGATTATACAAAGAAGTTACGACGGTGGTTTTCTGTTGCCCTCCGGTGGTTTGTTGACGATTGACTCCGCTAGCCTTTGACTAAAAAGTCTCACCCACAAGGCAGTGGGGTTGTTTTATTTTAGGGTACCCTCCCTTAACCTATTACTCTCCTGAGCATTGACAAAGTAAAGCAACAAGAAATAATCACAATTTTAGAAAATATAAGCGAAGACAGAAAAGGTGTACGAATAATAAAGAACATGTACTGGCAACAAACAACGGTCATTGCAGCTAGAAACAAATTGGGAATGTTTCAACAAATAAAACAGGATGCTAGGCAAGTTTGTGTGCTGTCAGCAGATTTATTTAATATTTACAGTGATATTATTATAAGATCCATAAGGGACATGCCTGTAATAACAATTGGAGGTCATAATATAAACATTCTAAAGTATGCTGATGATACAGTCTTAATCGCTAAGAGTGAACATTAGTTACGAGAAGTGTTGGACATTATAGTGAAAGAAAGCAAAAATAACGGACTCAGCCTTAATATAAAAAAGGCAGAAGTAATGGTAACAAGAAAGAAAAAGACATGACGACAATGCTCAATAAAGACAAGTGGAATAATACTAAAACAGGTAAATGAATTTAAATATTCGGGAATAATTTAAACCTCAGATGGAAGATGTACAACATAGGTGAGATGTAGAATGGCTCAGGCAAAAGCAGATTTCTAAAACCTGATGAAGATACTGTGCAATCCATATTTGACAACAAAAACAGGAAAATGAGGTCTTAAATGTTATGTAGAGCCAGTCTTAAAATGTGGATGTAAATCATGGACAATAGGACAATAGACAAGTAAATCACTGGAGACTGTAGAAATGTGGTTTTACAGACGAATGTTGAAAATACCATGGACAGCTAAGAAGAGTAATGAAAACGTTCTGAAAGAGGCCAAAGCAAAAAGAGAGCTAATTTCCAATATTAGGAAGAAACAATCATCATTTTTTGGCCATGTAATGAGAAGAGAACAACTGGAATACATTGTAACAACTGGGAAAATTGAGGGACGACGAGATAGAGGGAAGCAAAGAGAAAAAATACCAGACAGCTTAAGAGAATGGCTTGACAGAATGTCAACAACAGAAATGATAAATTACTGTTGAGATCTAAAGATGTGGAGAGACATGATCACCTACTCCATTAGGCACGGAACCTGATGTTTATGATATTTTTCATGTCATTAAACTTCTGTTTTTCCCTGTCCTATTATTTGTTTATTTCAGTTTTACATTTTCCATACATGGTTATAGTATGTCAAAGGTAGCTGTATTCTGAACTCCATGTCTATTCCTTCAAATTTGATATCTACGTGTAGGTTTTGAGTATAATCTCTGTTTATGATCAAAGTCTGAGCAATTTTGATATTCATATAATGAAAAGACGATTAAAGGCCACAAGATGGGATTTCTCAGAAGAATGCTGAATGTTCCCTGGACAGTTAAAGAGACCTATGAGGAAGTTCTCAAAGAGGCCAACACAAAAAGGGAGCTTATAAAAAAACATCAGAAAGAAGCAATCAATATTTTTCGAACACACCATGATAAGAGGAAAGTTAGAACACTTGGTTACAGCTGGCAAAATAAAAGGAAAGAGAGATCGTGGACGACAAAGAGAGAAAATACTAGACAACAGTCTACAACAGAAGTGATACGATGTACTGTAGATAGAAGATTGTGGAAGGGCATGATCGACTACTACAATCGGTATGGCACATGATGACGATGATGATAATCAAATCTAATCCATACTTTTTGCTTGTCATGTTTATTTCATTAAGTTGTAGATTTTTAGGATTTTCTGCTAGTAATATTGTATCATCAGCATATCTTAGGTTATTGATTATCTTTCCATTAATGTTTAGGCCTGGCATCTCTGTGATGTTTTTAAAGATTTGCTCATTGTATGGATTGAACAAGCTTGGTGATAGGATGCATCCCTGTCTTATTTCCCTTTTATTTTAATAGATGTAGAGTTCTATTTGTTATATGTTATTATTGTTTATGTTAATACATTATAGAACATCAACGTAACTATGGAAGGAAGGGAACTGAAACAAATAGAGGAATTCAAATACCCTGGAATTCTAGTGACAAACGACAATTCACAAACACCAGAGATAGTCTCAAGAGACATCAAAACTTGTAACATCATTGGACAGTTATCACCACTTTTGTCCGACATGGAAATATCTCTAGAGGCAAAACGAGCACTCTACATACAATCTTCATCCCAACGTTGTGCTACCAATGCCAGTCTTGTACCCTCGATGCAAGAACAATAAGAAAATAACCTTTACTGAGATGATATGAAATGAAGAACTGAGAAAAAAGCTAGGAATAGTCCCAGCCATAGAATATATAAAGACATACCAGATAAAATGGTTTGGCTAAGTGAAAGGACAGAGTGATCAAAATACAACACAACGAGCCTTCAACAAACGTTGTGAGAACACCAGACCCAAGGGTCGACCACGAAAAAAGATGGATCGATGGAATATTAGAAGCACTAGGAAACTTAACAGCAACATAGGCGAACAGAAGAGCAAAATACCGCAAATGATATCTCCACTCGACGCTGAAAGGTAAATGAGGAAGGAAAGAAGAAGAAGGTCTTCTTCTTCTACCTTTCAGCACCCTGTGGAGCATAGGTCTTCAACAAACACTTTCCAAGTCGTTCTGTTTTTTGCAATTCTTTTAAGATCATTCCATGTCTTCCCCATCATCTTCATCTCTGCTTCAATCTGTCTTCTCCAAGAATTCCTTGGTCTTCCTCTTTGTCTTTTCCCCTGGGGATTCCAAAAAAGGGCCTGTTGTGTAATACTCTCAGTTGGTTTCCGTAGTGTGTGTCCTATCCATCGCCATCGTCTTCGCTGTATTTCTTTATCCACTGGTATTTGACCGGTACATTTCCATAATTCCACGTTTGTGACTTTGTCCTGCCATTTCCATCCCTTTATTCTGCGCAAGCATCCATTAATGAAAGTCTGTACCTTCGTGATTGTCAATTTTGTTATTCTCCATGTTTCACAGCCATATAATAGAACCGACTTAACATTGGAGTTGAAAATTTGTATTTTTGTATTTAGCCTAATTTCTTTGGATTTCCATATGTTTCCCAGTGCAATGAAAGCTCCTCTTGCTTTTGATATCCTTATTTTGGTATCGTTTTCTGTTCCTCCCTCTTTATCTATATTACTGCCCAGATATATATAAGATTGTACGTCTAGTAGAGGTATTTCTCCTAGTTTTATTTGGTTATTGCCAACTGCATTAATTCTCATAATGTTGGTCTTATCTCTATTAATCTTTAGTCCTAGCTGTTGTGATCTCTCATCTAATATACTCATTTTATCTTGCATCTGTTGGTGGCTGTGTGATAGGAGAGCTATGTCATCAGCAAAGTCTAAATCATCAAGTTGTTTGGTCAGTGACCACTGGATCCCATTTCTGTTGTTTTGAGTTATTTTCATAATCCAATCTATGGCCAGTAGAAAGAGAAATGGAGACAGAAGGCATCCTTGCCTTACTCCTGTTCTTATTTCAAATGCTTCTGTAAGCTGTCCTTCATGCACCACACTACATTTTGTTCCTTCATACATTGTTTTTATCAGGTTAATAAACTTTATGGGGATTCCATAATGACTCAGCAACTTCCAAAGCATTCTTCTGTCTAAACTATCAAATGCCTTTTCGTAATCTATGAATCCAATATAACGTGGGGATTTTAGTTCTAAACTTTGTTCAACTATTATACGTAGAGTAGTTATTTGATCAGCACATGATCTGTTCTTCCTAAAACCTGCTTGTTCATCTCTCAAGTGTTTCTCTATAGCCTCTTTTAGTCTCTCCAGAATGATTCTGCCTAATATTTTTCCTGGCACTGATAGTAGCATAATTCCCCTATAATTTGTGCACTCCTGTAAACTTCCTTTCTTTGGTAGTTTGATCATATAACCTTCTCTCCAGTCTTTAGGTATTTCTTCCCTCTCCCAAATTTTATCCAATAGATTATGTAACATCTTGGTAGAGGTGATAATATCTGCTTTGATGGCTTCCGAAGGAATTTCATCTGGTCCTGTGGCTTTACCATCTTTTAACAGTTTGATGGCTTTCATTATTTCTTCTTTGCTTGGTTTTCCGCAGTTAACGTGTAATTCTTCTTCTGCTGGTAGTATATCTGGAGGATTATTTGAGCCAGGTCTGTTCAAAAGTTCTTCAAAGTGCTCCTTCCATCTCTCCATTTGTTCCTTTATATTACTAAGCAGATTTCCTTTCTTATCTTTGATAAAGGCGTTGATCTGTTTGCATTTTCCACCTAATTTCTTTGTGCTGTTGTACAGTTCTTTCATATTCCCTTTATTTGCTGCTTCTTCTGCCTCTTTAGCTAATTCATCTATATATTTCCTCTTATCCCTTTTAATGCATCTTCTCACTTCTTTGTTCACCTCTGTGTAAGCTTCCTGTGTCTTGGCTTTATTACTTCTTGTTTTGCTTTTATTTATGTCTGCTTTCTTGTTCTTTCTTTCTTTAATTTTATCCAGTGTCTCTGCTCCAACAACTCCAACAACTAGAAAATACAATAAATATAGAAGATCATTGGAAACAGGTAAAAAATATATGGAAAGAGACATGCGAAGAAGAAGGTACTTTATTAATTTGTATACTATGATGGTGATTTCAGCTGCCTTTCTTTGTTTGGATCCTTCATTGAGATGAGTTTTTATTTGGATCACTCCGCCGTCTCGAGATTTAGAGCAGTTATGGCCTTTAATTCTTTTGCAGTGATACCGGGGCCTTCGACTAACCAACCATTAATAACAAGCGAACCCTAATTTTGTGCTGATGTTTGTTGTACCAGCTGAAAGCCTACGTAGGCGAAACGTCGTTCTACTTTTGTTTTCTTTTCAACTTTTTGTTTTGTTACCAATTCACTTTTTCCTCTTTTTTTTTTTTTACATTTTCAACCGAACACACACTTCATGACTGTCACATGTTTAGCTAATGACAGATTGACCCTTAACCTAACGAGGCATAGATCAACACTAAACTGTTTGTAGACTCTAAACAATCGCAGACACAGCGACATATATTCGGATAACTGTACTTCTCGTGTAGACTTTACAAAGTAGATTACTATTCCCCAGTGTTTCCCTCGCACTTACTTATCTCCGGGTTGAAGATATAAAATCATTTGTGAAATAGATAAATCATGATCTTATTAACTCTTTCAGTACGGAATGTTTTTATCAATTTAGCGGTAGAGATTTCACAGACACATTTTGTTCATGTTTTTAAATATTAATCTACATGTTTATATTTATCTAACACTTAAGATATGCTGATGATACTGTACTACTAACAGAAAATCCTAAAGATCTACAACAATTACTTAATGAAATAAACATGATAAACAAAAAATATGGATTAGATATGAATATCAAAAAGACTAAAACTATGATCATAAACTAAGAAGAAACTCAAAACCCACAAGTGGATATCAAAATAGAAGGAATAGACCTGGAGACAGTTCAGAGCTTCTCACTACCTTGGACATACTATAATCAGTGATGGAAAATGTACAACTGAAATAAACAAAAGAATAGGAATGACAAAAAGTAATTTTAATGCCATGAAGAACATACTAACATCAAACCAAATAACCCCCAATACGGAGACGGCACTCTATGATGATGATGAACACTTAACATATTATATATGAATTGTTAGATAATTAAACAAGGACTTAGATTTCACCAGTACCAAGATGATACAAGACATGTAAACAGAATATGATTTAATGAAAGTTAACACTAATCAAAACGAGAGTGACACACTGTGCGGCTAAACGTACGGAAAGAGTTAACGTAGTACGCCACTGATTAGCCCAATAAATGAACGTAATTTACAGCTAAAACATTGAGCTACGATAGCTCGCTGGTTAGTGAACTGGACTACAAAGGATAAGAGTGCGGGTTCGATCCTGACCGACGGCTTTCGGATTCACCCAGCCCAAAATTGGTACCCGATTTTTTTTCTGGGAAAGTAAAGCGGCACGGGCGTAATACCGACCACATTACCCCAAAAATTATGTGCCGAAGGTCTGTAAAAATTATGGTCACTAACACCATATTCCCTATACGCCACTTGGCGTGACGGGGGCTCTTTACTTTTTTTTTCTTAGTGCTGAAACAGGAGTCGTGATAGCTCAGTGGTTAGTGAACTAGACCACTAATGAAAGAGTTTAGATTTGATTCTGATGGACAACTTTACAGGTTCACACAGTCTTTAATGAGTACCGGATTATTTTTTCTGGGAAAGAAATCAGCACGGGAGTAATGCTGACCATCTAACCCTCAAAACCATGTGCCTCATGTGTATCTATCTATATATCTATCTATCTATCTATCTATCTATCTATCTATCTATCTATCTATCTATCTATCTATCTATCTATCTATCTATCTATCTATCTATCTATCTATCTATCTATCTATCTATCTATCTATCTATCTATCTATCTATCTATCTATCTATCTATCTATCTATCTATCTATCTATCTATCTATCTATCTATCTATCTATCTATCTATCTATCTATCTATCTATCTATCTATCTATCTATCTATCTATCTATCTATCTATCTATCTATCTATCTATCTATCTATCTATCTATCTATCGATCCATCCATCCACACACCCACCCACCCATCCATCCATCCATCTATCCATCCACCCACCCACCCACCCACCCACCCACCAATACTCCCACCATCCATCCATCCATCCATCCATCCATCCATCCATCCATCCATCTATCTATCTATCTATCTATCTATCTATCTATCTATCTATCTATCTATCTATCTATCTATCTATCTATCTATCTATCTATCTATCTATCTATCTATCTATCTATCTATCTATCTATCTATCTATCTATCTATCTATCTATCTATCTATCTATCTATCTATCTTTCTTTCTTTTGCCTGAAGTATTGTGTATATCTGCAATGTGGTATCCTGTATAAATTTGACTTTCTTTTGTAATTCTCGCAGTGGCCTATATAGTATTATCTGTAGTTATAGACACACTTCCCATTGGCTTGAGTGCGTTGCATCCTGATTGTTGTAGTGCGCCTTTTGGCTTGTTGCCTCCGACTTCAGCACTTAAACTTGCTAGAGCAGACTGTGGTCTTGCTCGGGTGTAGGAAGGCCTGGCCAGTCTTGTTTTTCAGTCCCTGGTGACTGTTAAGCCCCATCCCCACGACAAGGAGCTTGCCCTAAGGTGTATAATATGGGTACTAACAGCTTATAAATCGCCAATCAACCACTAATATCTTCAGTAATCAAGAAAAGACGATGGGCATATGTTGGACATGTGATGAGAAGAGATAATAACCAAATAGCAAAGCAAGCCCGCATGTAGGAAACAACAGGTAAGAGGAAAAGAGGAAGACCCAGAGAGACACTGAGAAGAACATTGATGAGAGAGGCAAGAGTAGCAGAAATAGGCTCCCTCATTGAGATAGAGTTGCTTGCACAGAACAGAGACAAATGGCGAGATATAATAAAATATCTTTAAAAGAATTGAAAACTGCTAGAACAAAAATTTAGATAAGAGAGGGAGTATGTTGGTCTACGCCCTATGGGCCGGCTACGGCTCGAAAGGTCAATAAATAGATAGAACACCTTATTCCTTTTAGTTCATGTGACGTGACAGCGTTTTATAGTATTTTAATTTACTGCTACGATTTTGTATTTAGTACACTCACTTTGTCACGTTTCATAACAAAAAGCAAATACTAACCATATGGCATGTTTCCTATAAATGGGGTCTGCCGAGAAACATTGTAGGACCGGAGAATAAAAACCGCATGTTCAGTGCAGTCGCCGCGTGGTGTTCGTTTCCAAGTTTTTATTCCACCACCTCTCCGCCCCACAGTAAAAAAAAAAAAAACATTTCACACAACGAGGATTCGAACCCGCGATCTCCGGATTGGAGGCCGATAAGCTATCGATTCGACCACTCGTTATCCTCACAAACATTATAATATATAACAAAGTGCTAATGATATAATAATACATGTACAACAATATATATATCAAAGTGATGTTTGCAAAATCACGACGATTATTTCTATCATCATCACGTACCATGCCGGTTGACGTAGGCTATCATGTCCTACCACAATCTTCTATCTACAGTGCATCGTATCAATTTTGTTGTTGACTGTTTTCCATGCCATGACACCAAGCTATCCAGTATTTTCTCTCTTTGTCACCCGCGATCTCTCTTTCCTTTTATTTTGCCAGTTGTAACGAAGAATTCCAACTTTTCTCTTCTCATGATGTGCCCGAAAAATGTTGATTGCCTCTTTCTGATGTTTTTTTATGTGCTCCCTTTTTGTGTTGGCCTCTTTGAGAATTTCTTCCTTGGTCTTTTTAGCTGTCCAAGAAATTTTCAACATTCTTCTGAGAAATCCCATCTCTGTGGGCTCTAATCGTCTTTTCATTTGTTTGTCTGATTCCCATGATTCGCTTCCATAGGTCAGAATTGGTTCTATATAGCACCGATGAACTCTCTATCTCACATCTATTGACATATATTTGTTGCATAAGATATTTCTATAACAAAATGATAATGATATAATAATATAAAAATATATAACCAAATCCTATGATATAACAAAACAACAATATATAACAAAAATTATTTGTGCAAAATCCTGGTTGATTTTCAACTGAGATATTGGCACGTCTTAAAAACGATCAAAATCTAAGATTGCATGCAAAATTTCAATACAATTCATCAAATAATTTTCGAAAAAAATATTAAGGACGTTATGATAACGGATTTTTGAACGGCCACTACGAATTAGAGAGCGGACGAGAGGACGAAGTTAATGTTTACCAGCGATTTCTAGATGTTTGTGACCATGAGTTATGTGCCCATAAATTAGAAGCTTCTAGAAGTGGTGCTCCATCAACAAACCAACCCCAAGTACAACATTATATCAACGTATCAACGATAAACCAAATCATGTCATCGAAGCAGCAAGCACTTTAAATTTCGGAACAATCTCATTCACAATCTCGGAACTAACAATAAACGACATCGTCGACATTCTCAACTCTATCGAATCGAACGACAAACAACGCCATCAACCATCAACATTATGACATAATCAATTTGCTGAAAGAGGCTGTCGTGCACCTATAAGCATGCCAGAAGTGCAGCAATATCGATCCGATCAGCCAGTAATTAACACAAAAAATCCCAGGTCAGGATCGCGATGGAAATACAAGAACAAATCAACTGAACACATCAATACATTATCATGGTCGCAGGTCCTTGAATGCAGTCAATTCCCGATTGTTTTTTTTAATGAAATCAAAGTTTTGTTTGTTCCCTAGTTCTATCACATTGAACTCTTGAACTCCTGACTACAAAGTACTAACTTGTCTAATTCTATTAACTTGAGCTCATTAACTCCTGTCCCACATTCATGTATTATTAACTTGAGCTCATTAACTCCTGTCCCACATTCATGTATTATTAACTTAAACTCCTTAACTCCCGTCCAACATTCCTGTCTTATTACCTTGAACTCATTAACTCCCGTCCAACATTCCTGTCTTATTACCTTGAACTCATTAACTCCCGTCCAACATTCATGTATTATTACCTTGAACTCCTTAACTCCCGTCCAACATTCCTGTCCTATTACCTTTTATCCTTAACCCCCGTCCAAAATTCATGTCTTATTACCTTGAACTCCTTAACTCCCGTCCAACATTCCTGTCTTATTACCTTGAACTCCTTAACTCCCGTCCAACATTCCTGTCCTATTACCTTGAACTCCTTAACCCCCGTCCAAAATTCCTGTCTTATTACCTTGAACTCCTTAACCAGCGTCCAAAATTCCTGTCTTATTACCTTGAACTCCTTAACCCCCGTCCAAAATTCCTGTCTTATTACCTTGAACTCCTTAACTCCCGTCCAACATTCCTGTCCTATTACCTTTTATCCTTAACTCCCGTCCAACATTCCTGTCCTATTACCTTTTATCCTTAACTCCCGTCCAACATTCCTGTCCTATTACCTTTTATCCTTAACCCCCGTCCAACATTCCTGTCTTATTACCTTGAACTCCTTAACTCCCGTCCAACATTCCTGTCTTATTACCTTGAACTCCTTAACTCCCGTCCAACATTCCTGTCTTATTACCTTGAACTCCTTAAAATAAAAATTTTAATTTAAAAATAGCAATATATCATCTCCCTATTTGTGATCTTCATGTTCTTCCTCTTCTTCCTCTTCTTTCCTTCCTCATTTCCCTTTGAGCGTCGAGGGGAGATATAATTTGCGGACTTTTGCTCTTCTGTTCGCCTCTGCTGCTGTTATGTTTCCTAGTGTTTGTAACATTCCATCGATCCATCTTTTTCGTGGTCGTCTGGTGTTCTCACAACGTTTGTTGAAGGCTCGTTGTGTTTTGTTTTGATCTTTCTGCCTTGTCACGTGACCAAACCATTTTATCTGTTGTTTCCTTATATATTCTATGGCTGGGGCTATTCCTAGTTTTTTTCTCAGTTCTTCATTTCTGATATTATCTCTCAGACTGTTTCCTGTCATTCGTCTAACACATTTCATCTCTGTAGAGGTTATTTCTCTTATTGTTCTTGCATCTAGGGCCCAGGACTGGCATTGGTAGCACAACGTTGGGATGAAGATTGTATTGTATAGTGCCCGTTTTGCATATATAATTATTTCCTTGTTGGACAATAGTGGTGATAGCTGTCCATTGATTAGTGCATTTATTGAATTAATGTTATTTTTTAAACCAATTTGTTTGTATTACTGAATTATATTAGCGAAACGGAAGCAGTCAGTTCTAGAGTTCAATGGAGTTTGCTTCGTACATTTCAATTCTAGAAATTAAAGGGTTGCATACAACAGGGAGCTTAAGTCGTTACTGAAAGTCGCGTTTATTTGATGGCTATACCATTTGAAAGAAGCAATTAACATTTTTTTGGCATATCATGAGAAGAGGAAAGTTGGAATACTTGGTTACAACTGGCAAAATAGAAGGAAAGAGAGATCGCGGACGACAAAGAGAGAAAATACTGGATAGCTTGGTGTCATGGCATGGAAAACGGTCAACAATAGAACTGATACGATGTACTGTAGATAGAAGATTGTGGGAGGACATGATCGATTACGCCAACAGGTACGGCACATGATGATGATACCACTTGACACTCATTGTCGATATACGAAACAACACGTTTACAGCCATCACTACTTTGTAGAAATCTCTTGTAGCTGTCACTACTTTGTAGAAATCTCTTGTAGCTGTCACTACTTTGTAGAAATTTCTTGTAGCTGTCACTACTTTGTAGAAATCTCTTGTAGCTGTTACTACTTTGTAGAAATCTCTTGTAGCTGTCACTACTTTGTAGAAATCTCTTGTGGCTGTTACTACTTTGTAGAAATCTCTTGTGGCTGTTACTACTTTGTCGAAATCTCTTGTAGCTTTCACTACTTTGTAGAAATCTATCTCTTTTTGCCTGTTTTGATTGATTTTTGTAAATTATCTTTGCATTTAGGTGTCTGAGTATAATCATAACCATTTTGTGGTCCGTTTCGTCTGTGATATTAGGGATTGCTCTGCTGTCTGTTACTCTTTTCTTGATCTGTTTTCTTGTTAGTACAAAATATATCTGGCTTCTGCATGTTGTGTCATTCCACTTGTACCAGGTGTATACTTGCTTGAAGAATGTGTTAGTGATAAACAAATTATATTGAATAATCTAGCAGTGTTCTTCCATTTTCAATTTTTTCAGCTTGTCTTATCGCCAAAGTGTCCTAAGATATCTCTGTTCTCACTGTAGCGTTTCCCGAGCCTTCCATTAAAATCTCCCATCACTAACATGTCGTCGCTTTCATCAGTCTTATTGACAATTTCATTTAGTGTCTCATAGAATTCTTCGCTGTCGATTTCCTTGCTGTTAGATGGTGCATAAACAACATGTAAGTTGTTTTCCTGTCGTCTTCTGGTAGTCTGCTTGTGATTATTCTTTCTGAGAAGTATTTTATTTCTAGAATATTCTTTGCGTGTTCTGGGTCGATGATAAAACCTACTCCGTGTGTTGCTATTTCTGTGTTGTCGACACCTGAGAATATCATCGTGTGGCTCATGTATGTTTTCTTTATCTATTGTCCTTTTATTCTGGTGTCCACTAATCCTAGTATTTTAATTTTCCTCTTGTCATTTCTTCTATAAGTTCAACTTCTTTGTTCTTTATTCCGCATATTTTGATGGTTGCTATTTTATATTTGTGATCTTTTCTATTTTTCTGTAATTTCTTTGAGCATAAAACGTTTATCATTAACCGCCTTGCTGAGTCAGTCGTAAATTAATGGTTTAACTTAAAAACACACGTTGGGGGTAGCTAGGAGATGGTTCCACTACGTGCTAGATCCCTGGATCTCACATGCGATCTTTTACAGTCTAACTATGAATGTTGATATGGTTACATTTTAAAAGTATTTATCTGATTTTGTTATTGAGTTATTTGCGGGTCATCATCATTGCACTCCTAACATGTCCATAGGTGCTCAGATCCCCTCCTCAGCAATTCCCTCAGCGTCCAGCGACTGACGACTCCAGTTCTATGTTGGTTGATAGGTCTTCTTACACGGCCACTAAGTTTCTCATTTCTGGCTGTGCCCATCTTAACTCCCATTTCCATCATCCGAAGAAGTAACGTGGATCTGTGTTTCTCGAAGTCCTGGGCTCTTCCCACATCTCGGAGGGCATTGATGATGTCCGCCCGATCCATCGGTTGCCCATCCTCAACGACAGCGCAGCTAGCCAACATGTCTGCTCATTCATTTCCCCGTACTCCCGCATGTCCAGGGACATAGACAAAGGTGACCTTACGTATTTTGGATTTCTGCAACGACTCTACCCATTGCATGCGTACAAAGCCCGCCTCCACTTTTTTTTATCATGCTCATTGAATCACTCAGTATACATGCGTGGGTGTAGTCTTGTGACTAACCATTTGAATGCCTTGATCACTGCCATCAGCTCCATCGTCATGCTACTCGTGGTCACGACGTATGCACCACTGTCTTCGTAGACTATTCTGCCTGCCGAGCGTGCTGTAAATTCCCATTTGTTCTCCTCCTTGAATAAAACACTTTACACAACTTTTTACAAATATCTATCCGTTAGAGACACTTTTCCGGTCACTTTTATCACATAACCCGCGCGTCGAAATTAAAACATCTCGCTATCTTGGACAACCGGAAACCGCAACTTTTTTGGATAAAATGAAACCGGAACTATACTATACATGAAACATAATGTGCATAGACGTCTTACATGAAACATAATGTGCATAGACGTCTTACATGAAACATAGTGTGCATAGACGTCTTACATGAAACATAGTGTGCATAGACGTCTTACATGAAACATAATGTGCATAGACGTCTTACATGAAACATAATGTGCATAGACGTCTTACATGAAACATAATGTGCATAGACGTCTTACATGAAACATAATGTGCATAGACGTCTTACATGAAACATAATGTGCATAGACGTCTTACATGAAACATAGTGTGCATAGACGTCTTACATGAAACATAATGTGCATAGACGTCTTACATGAAACATAATGTGCATAGACGTCTTACATGAAACATAATGTGCATAGACGTCTTACATGAAACATAGTGTGCATAGACGTCTTACATGAAACATAATGTGCATAGACGTCTTATATGAAACATAATGTGCATAGACGTCTTACATGAAACATAATGTGCATAGACGTCGGAGTTCCGTCCATTAGATAGTTCACAGTGTCAACACATACAATATAGCTCAAGGGAGTTAAATAAGCATCATCATCATCATCTTATCATCAAGTGCCATGCGACTGGCGCCGGCGACATATCTCTCCACAACTCTCCATCTCAACAGTTATTTATCATTTCTACTTTTGATTGTCTGCCAATCCATTCTCTAAAGCTGCTTGGTATCTTTTCTCTTTGTTCTGATATCTCTTCTATCTATCTCTTCATCCCTCAATTTTCCCAGTTGTTACAATATATTCCAGCTGTTCTCTTCTCATTACATGGCCAAAAAATGATGATTGTTTCTTCCTAATATTGGAAATTAGCTCTCTTTTTGATTCGGCCTCTTTCAGAACGTTTTCATTATTCTTTCTGTTTATGATATTCTCAACATTGTTCTGTAAAACCACATTTCTACAGACTTTAGTGATTTTCTTGTCTGTTGTACTATTGTCCATGATTCGCATCCATATGTTAAGAGTAAACATGTGATCTTTGGTTTCTTAACGTGATCCGAGAAAGTCAGACATTGAGCCTCACTACCTAGAGTAGGCTAGACATTGAGCCTCACTACCTAGAGTAGGCTAGACATTGAGCCTCACTACCTAGAGTAGGCTAGACATTGAGCCTCACTACCTAGAGTAGGCTAGACATTGAGCCTCACTACCTAGAGTAGGCTAGACATTGAGCCTCACTACCTAGAGTAGGCTAGACATTGAGCCTCACTACCCAGAGAGGGCTAGACATTGAGCCTCACTACTCAGAGAGGGCTAGACATTGAGCCTCACTACCCAGAGAGCAGGGAATGACGATGAGGCAAAAAAACTCCGGATTAGATTTCATGTTTTAAAAAAACTCCACCGTGTGTACTGGGAATCGACCCCGGGACTTTCTCTACCAGAGGCCGACTTCTTAACTCCCCAATTTTATTTATAAATTTGTGTTCCTATTTTTTTGTTGTTCACATGTAATCTGTCGTTGTGGCAATAGAGACGGAGAGAAAAGATAAGAACAATGTGGATTGTTAGAAGAATGGAAAGAATTGAGTGTACCGGAAAGGGAAGTCGGATGTTTTGAAAGAGCTGACCCGACACTCTCACAAATAATCAGACTGTAATACCAAGGACCTACACTACAGTTTTTTTAAAATAAAATAAACAACTTGTAGACTGCCTAAAAGATAAACATCAAGATAACACAGACATACGACTAATATGTAATTTATACTGGGAGCAATCCGTAATAATGAAATATAACAGGGGGAACTTTACACCTTTTGATATGAAAAAGAGGAGTAAGACAGGGATGCATCCTTTCACCAAGCTTGTTCAATCTATACACTGAGCAAATCTTTAAAAACATCTCAGAGATACCAGGCCTAAACATTAATGGGAAGATATTCAATAACCTAAGATATGCTGATACTGTACTACTAGCAGAAAATCCTATAGATCTACAACAATTACTTAATGAAATAAACATGACAAGCCAAAAATATAGACTAGATATGAATATCAAAAAGACTAAAACTATGATCATAAACAAAGAAGATACTCAAAACCCACAAGTGGATATCAAAATTGAAGGAATCAGACATGGAAACAGTTCAGAACTACAACTACCTTGGACATACTATAACCAGTTATGGAAAATGTACAACTGAAATAAACAAAAGAATAGGAATGGCAAAAAGTAATTTTAATGCCATGAAGAACATACTAACATCAAAACAAATAACACCAGGGCTAAAACTAAGAATAGCAAAATGTTATATCTTCTCAACATTCCTATATGGTGCAGAAACATGGACATTAGACAAGAAAACAGAACAGAACATTTAAACCTTTCAAGTGTGGATTTATAGAAGAATAAGTAGAATTGGATGGAAAGAAAAGAAAACGAACGATGAAGTCTTAAAACAACTACAAATGATAAGATAACTAACAAATACAATTTAGAAAAAAACAAATGAGATTTTTGGTGCATGTTAAAGGACACAGCAGGCTGCTAAAAGTAATATTGGAAGGGAAAATACAAGGTAAAAGAAGCAGAGGCAATATGGACGACTAACATCAAAAGATGGACAACATACACTATGACAACCTGAACCATCAAAGCAAGAGACAGAGCGGAATGGCGCTCCATGGTATCTAACCCCCAATACGGAGACGGCACACGATGATGTTGATGACCTAGGAAGTGAGCGACATTCAAAGCTTCATGAAATAATCAAACCCAGATATAGAGAAAACAAAATATTATAAAACCATCGCTCGTGTAGAAACGAAATAAAGCATTACTGAAACCACGGTACGAGCCTAGTTTACTTTAAAAAAAAAAATACTTACACAATATGAATCATACTAAAATATCACGCTCAAACACCAATCCATCCACGCACACGCGTACAAACACACACACACGCACAGCAACCGAAAATCAATACCTTTAAAATTTCACAAGACGCAACCCCCCCAAAAAAAATCGATTTCAAACACGAATTTGTGGACACCCTGAATTTGACCCAAACATCAAATAAATATTTCAGTCAGAATTGATTACTTGATTTCCGTAATCAAACACAACCGATCAGAAATTTCCCAAAAAAGTTTAATGGAAGCTCTGAATATTTGAATCAGTCTGGCGGGTACAGCTCCAACTAGTTTTCTCTGTTCTATCAAATTATGTCTACTGATGAAATAAAAATACATACCCTTTTTTTTTAGGGGGGGGGGGATACACAAGTAAAAAGGAGGTAGGGGAATAAATAAAGTAAAAATATTTTTAAAATATCAGTCATCATCATCATCAAGTACCGGGTCTGCTGGCGTAGGTGATCATGTCTCTCCACAACTTTCGATCTCGGCAGCTATTTATCATTTCTGTTTGTTGACCTTCTGCCAAGCCATTCTCTTAAGCTGTCTGGTATTTTTTTCTCTTTGCTTTCCTCTATCTCTTCGTCCCTCAATTTTCCCAGTTGTTACAATATATTCCAGCTGTTCTCTTCTCATTACATGGCCAAAAAATGATGATTGTTTCTTCCTAATATTAGAAATTAGCTCTCTTTTTGCTTTGACCTCTCTCAGAACATCTTCATTACTCTTCTTAGCTGTCCATGGTATGCTCAACGTTTTTCTGTAAAACCACATTTCTACAGCCTCCTGTGATTTTCTTGTCTGTTGTCCTATTGTCCATGATTCACATCCATATGTTAAGACTGTCTCTACATAACATTTAAGAACTCTTTTTATTACACATTATGCATATATATGTATATATATATATATATATATATATATATATATATATATATATATATATATATTCCTTACTCTATCCTTTCTAGAACGCAATTGGATTACGAGAAATATAGTTAAGTTGGTAGAAATATTTACTTAAATTAATTGGAGAATATCAAATAGGTGATAATTAAAGTTTAATTCTTGGCAAACAGTGTAGATGGAAATTCGATTGTAGAGTATACTTGATCTCACTATGGGTGCTTCCCTACTGACAGCACGGTAAATATCAAATTATTTCTGTATCACATTTGCAGTTCCATTAATTATTGCTTTCGTATTTAAGTTATAATAATTAATTTTTTATATATTTCTTTACCAACTTATTTATTTTGTTTCGTTGATGGTTTTTGTCGATATCCAAGGGTTGTAGTAATAAAGAAACTCATAGTTTTCTCTTGTATATTCATGTTAAATCTATAAGTTAGTGGGCATAAAGAAACTCATAGTTTACTCTTTTATATTATGTTAAATCTATAAGTTTGTGTACATAAAGAAACTCATAGTTTACTCTTGTATATTCATGTTAAATCTATAAGTTTGTGGACATAAAGAAACTCATAGTTTTCTCTTGTATGTTCACGTTAAATCTATAAGTTAGTGGACATAAAGAAACTCATAGTTTTCTCTTGTATGTTCATGTTAAATCTATAAGTTAGTGGACATAAAGAAAATCATAGTTTTCTCTTGTATATTCATGTTAAATCTATAAGTTTGTGGACATAAAGAAACTCATAGTTTTCTCTTGTTTATTCATGTTAAATCTATAAGTTTGTGAACATAAAGAAACTCATAGTTTTCTCTTCTTTATACATGTTAAATCTATAAGTTTGTGTACATAAAGAAACTCATAGTTTACTCTTGTATATTCATGTTAAATCTAGAAGTTTGTGGACGTAAAGAAACTCATAGTTTTCTCTTGTTTATTCATGTTAAATATATAAGTTTGTGGACGTAAAAAAACTCATAGTTTTCTCTTGTTTATTCATGTTAAATCTACAAGTTTGTGGACATAAAGAAACTCATAGTTTTCTCTTGTATATTTATGTTAAATCAATAAGTTTGTGGACATAAAGAAACTCATAGTTTTCTCTTGTTTATTCATGTTAAATCTAAAAGTCTGTGGACATAAAGAAACTCATAGTTTTCTCTTTTATATTATGTTTAATCTATAAATTTGTGTACATAAAGAAACTCATAGTTTACTCTTGTATATTCATGTTAAATCTATAAGTTTGTGGACATAAAGAAACTCATAGTTTTCTCTTGTATGTTCACGTTAAATCTATAAGTTAGTGGACATAAAGAAACTCATAGTTTTCTCTTGTATGTTCATGTTAAATCTATAAGTTAGTGGACATAAAGAAAATCATAGTTTTCTCTTGTATATTCATGTTAAATCTATAAGTTTGTGGACATAAAGAAACTCATAGTTTTCTCTTGTTTATTCATGTTAAATCTATAAGTTTGTGAACATAAAGAAACTCATAGTTTTCTCTTCTTTATTCATGTTAAATCTATAAGTTTGTGTACATAAAGAAACTCATAGTTTACTCTTGTATATTCATGTTAAATCTAGAAGTTTGTGGACATAAAGAAACTCATAGTTTACTCTTGTATATTCATGTTAAATCTAGAAGTTTGTGGACATAAAGAAACTCATAGTTTTCTCTTGTTTATTCATGTTAAATCTATAAGTTTGTGGACATAAAGAAACTCATAGTTTTCTCTTGTTTATTCATGTTAAATCTATAAGTTTGTGGACATAAAGAAACTCATAGTTGTCTCTTGGTCTAGTCTGTTGTTAGCAGACACTTAAAACAAGACCAAATTTAAAGTTTTCTACAGGTGAGATCGACATGTCCAAAACATTTCCACCATCTCAACAATTCTATCAACAATTCTATTCATCAACATTTCTATCAACAATTCTATTAATAAACACTTCTATCAACAATTCTATTAATAAACACTTCTATCAACAATTATATTAATAAACATTTCTATCAACAATTCTATTAATAAACACTTCTATCAACAATTCTATTAATAAACACTTCTATCAACAATTCTATTAATAAACATTTCTATCTACAATTCTATTAATAAACACTTCTATCAACAATTCTATTAATAAACATTTCTATCAACAATTCTATTCATCAACATTTCTATCAACAATTCTATTAATAAACACTTCTATCAACAATTCTATTAATAAACACTTCTATCAACAATTATATTAATAAACACTTCTATCAACAATTCTATTAATAAACACTTCTATCAACAATTCTATTAATAAACACTTCTATCAACAATTCTATTCATCAACATTTCTATCAACAATTCTATTAATAAACACTTCTATCAACAATTCTATTAATAAACACTTCTATCAACAATTATATTAATAAACACTTCTATCAACAATTCTATTAATAAACACTTCTATCAACAATTCTATTAATAAACACTTCTATCAACAATTCTATTAATAAACATTTCTATCAACAATTCTATTAATAAACACTTCTATCAACAATTCTATTAATAAACACTTCTATCAACAATTCTATTAATAAACACTTCTATCAACAATTCTATTAATAAATACTTCTATCAACAATTCTATTAATAAACACTTCTATCAACAATTCTATTAATAAACACTTCTATCAACAAATCTATCAACAATTCTATTCATAAACACTTCTATCAACAATTCTATTCATCAGCAATTCTATAAACAATTATATTCATAAACACTTCTACTCATGAACACTTCTATCAACATTTCTAGTCATCAACACTTCTATCAACAATTCTATTCATCAACACTTCTATTCATCAACACTTCAATCAACAATTCTAGTCATCAACACTTCTATCAACAATTCTAGTCATCAACACTTCTATCAACAATTCTATTCATCAAACTTCTATCAACAATTCTAGTCATCAACACTTCTATCAACAATTCTAGTCATCAACACTTCTATCAACAATTCTAGTCATCAACACTTCTATCAACAATTCTAGTCATCAACAATTCTATTCATCAACACTTCTATCAACAAGTCTATCCATCAACACTTCTATCAACAATTCTATTCATCAACACTTCTATCAACAAGTCTATCCATCAACACTTCTCTTCATAAACACTTCTATCAACAAGTCTATTCATCAACACTTCTATCAACAAGTCTATCCATCAACACTTGTATCAACACTTCTATCAACAAGTCTATTCATCAACACTTCTATCAACAATTCTAGTAATCAACACTTCTATCAACACTTCTAGTCATGATTAATAACGAAGACATCATTGAACAAACACTGCCAAAACCAGAAACATTTATTGCTGCTGTTCTTCTTATGATCACAATCACTGCACACCGGGCGACTCCAAAGGTGCTGTTATACCCGCCCTCGAGAATCTCGAGAAAATCCCAGGAGAACCCAGATGCACGAACTCCGTTGCACGGCATGTGAGTCAGGACATGGGTAGGTTTCTGTTGAAAATGTGTATTGTTTACTCCGGTTTATTTTTCGGATTAATTTGCAAAAGGTTTTTAACGTGCGCAGAGTGTACACGTGATCTCATCTTTATTGCTGTTATCTAGGAGGGCTAGACATCGGATCTCACTACCCAGAGAGGGCTAGACATCGGATCTCACTACCCAGAGAGGGCTAGACATCGGATCTCACTACCCAGAGAGGGCTAGACATCGGATCTCACTACCCAGAGAGGGCTAGACATCGGATCTCACTACCCAGAGAGGGCTGGACATCGGATCTCACTACCCAGAGAGGGCTAGACATCGGATCTCACTACCCAGAGAGGGCTAGACATCGGATCTCACTACCCAGAGAGGGCTAGACATCGGATCTCACTACCCAGAGAGGGCTGGACATCGGATCTCACTACCCAGAGAGGGCTAGACATCGGATCTCACTACCCAGAGAGGGCTAGACATCGGATCTCACTACCCAGAGAGGGCTAGACATCGGATCTCACTACCCAGAGAGGGCTAGACATCGGATCTCACTACCCAGAGAGGGCTGGACATCGGATCTCACTACCCAGAGAGGGCTAGACATCGGATCTCACTACCCAGAGAGGGCTAGACATCGGATCTCACTACCCAGAGAGGGCTAGACATCGGATCTCACTACCCAGAGAGGGCTAGACATCGGATCTCACTACCCAGAGAGGGCTAGACATCGGATCTCACTACCCAGAGAGGGCTAGACATCGGATCTCACTACCCAGAGAGGACTAGACATCAGATCTCACTACCCAGAGAGGGTTAGACATCGGATCTCACTACCCAGAGAGGGCTGGACATCGGATCTCACTACCCAGAGAGGGCTAGACATCGGATCTCACTACCCAGAGAGGGCTAGACATCGGATCTCACCGCCCAAGAGATCAGGGCAGGTAATGTCATAAAGAAATCACGGATTAATTGTTCCTATTTTTGACAAATCATCACAATCTTTTGTGGGTTTTAAACCCAGTTCTTCATACGTAGAGGCCGACGTTGTTCCGCTAGACCAGTGCTTCTCAACCTTTGAGGGGTTAAGGCAAAGAAATACAAATGAATGCATACAAATGCGAAGCTGCAGTAAAGTTAAATGTGAGGGAGAATTGTAAAAAAAAATTGACAAGATGGAATGGTAAAAGTTTTAAGTGATGGATAGACGACACAAATTTGAACGACGTTTCGGCTCAATAGGCCTTCAGCAGGAACCAACAAACAATACACACACACAGATATATAAGTAAATGAACTAATCCTACATAGCTAACTAGTAATGAAACATCCAAAACAAAACAATCAAAACAAATATTTCATTACTAGTTAGCTATGTAGGATTAGTTTCATTTACTTACATATCTGTGTGTATTATTTGTTTGTTCCTGCTAAAGGCATATTGAGCAGAAACGTCGTTCAAATGTGTCTCGTCTATCAATCACGTAAAGATTTTACCATACCCTTTTTTTCAATGCTCGCTCTGAAACTTTCTTCTGCCGTTGTTCAGTTCATCTTTATTTACCGCCTCAGTTCCAACTTTATTTACCGCCTCAGTTCTACTTTATTTACTGCCTCAGTTCTACTTTATTTACTGCCTCAGTTCATCTTTATTTACCGCCTCAGTTCCAACTTTATTTACCGCCTCAGTTCCAACTTTATTTACCGCCTCAGTTCCAACTTTATTTACCGCCTCAGTTCCAACTTTATTTACCGCCTCAGTTCCAACTTTATTTACCGCCTCAGTTCCAACTTTATTTACCGCCTCAGTTCCAACTTTATTTACCGCCTCAGTTCCAACTTTATTTACCGCCTCAGTTCCAACTTTATTTACCGCCTCAGTTCCAACTTTATTTACCGCCTCAGTTCCAACTTTATTTACTGCCTCAGTTCCAACTTTATTTACCGCCTCAGTTCCAACTTTATTTACTGCCTCAGTTCCAACTTTATTTACTGCCTCAGTTCCAACTTTATTTACTGCCTCAGTTCCAACTTTATTTACTGCCTCAGTTCCAGCTTTATTTACCGCCTCTGTTCCAACTTTATTTACCGCCTCAGTTCCAACTTTATTTACTGCCTCAGTTCCAACTTTATTTACCGCCTCAGTTCCAACTTTATTTACTGCCTCAGTTCTACTTTATTTACCGCCTCAGTTCTACTTTATTTACTGCCTCAGTTCTACTTTATTTACTGCCTCAGTTCTACTTTATTTACTGCCTCAGTTCTACTTTATTTACTGCCTCAGTTCTACTTTATTTACTGCCTCAGTTCTACTTTATTTACTGCCTCAGTTCTACTTTATTTACTGCCTCAGTTCTACTTTATTTACCGCCTCAGTTCTACTTTATTTACTGCCTCAGTTCTACTTTATTTACCGCCTCAGTTCTACTTTATTTACTGCCTCAGTTCCAACTTTATTTACTGCCTCAGTTCCAACTTTATTTACTGCCTCAGTTCCAACTTTATTTACTGCCTCAGTTCCAACTTTATTTACCGCCTCAGTTCCAACTTTATTTACCGCCTCATTTCTACTTTATTTACTGCCTCAGTTCCAACTTTATTTACTGCCTCAGTTCCAACTTTATTTACTGCCTCAGTTCCAACTTTATTTACTGCCTCAGTTCCAACTTTATTTACCGCCTCAGTTCGAAATTTATTTACCGCCTCATTTCTACTTTATTTACTGCCTCAGTTCCAACTTTATTTACTGCCTCAGTTCCAACTTTATTTACCGCCTCAGTTCCAACTTTATTTACCGCCTCATTTCCAACTTTATTTACCGCCTCAGTTCCAACTTTATTTACTGCCTCAGTTCCAACTTTATTTACTGCCTCAGTTCCAACTTTATTTACCGCCTCAGTTCCAAATTTATTTACCGCCTCATTTCTACTTTATTTACTGCCTCAGTTCCAACTTTATTTACTGCCTCAGTTCCAACTTTATTTACTGCCTCAGTTCCAACTTTATTTACTGCCTCAGTTCTACTTTATTTACCTCCTCAGTTCCAACTTTATTTACTGCCTCAGTTCTACTTTATTTACCGCCTCAGTTGCAACTTTATTTACTGCCTCAGTTCTACTTTATTTACTGCCTCAGTTCCAACTTTATTTACTGCCTCAGTTCCAACTTTATTTACTGCCTCAGTTCTACTTTATTTACCGCCTCAGTTCCAACTTTATTTACTGCCTCAGTTCTACTTTATTTACTGCCTCAGTTCCAACTTTATTTACCGCCTCAGTTCTACTTTATTTACCGCCTCAGTTCTAACTTTATTTACTGCCTCAGTTCCAACTTTATTTACTGCCTCAGTTCCAACTTTATTTACTGCCTCAGTTCTACTTTATTTACCGCCTCAGTTCCAACTTTATTTACTGCCTCAGTTCCAACTTTATTTACTGCCTCAGTTCCAACTTTATTTACTGCCTCAGTTCCAACTTTATTTACCGCCTCAGTTCCAACTTTATTTACTGCCTCAGTTCTACTTTATTTACTGCCTAGTTCCAACTTTATTTACTGCCTCAGTTCTACTTTATTTACTGCCTCAGTTCTACTTTATTTACCGCCTCAGTTCCAACTTTATTTACTGCCTCAGTTCTACTTTATTTACTGCCTCAGTTCTACTTTATTTACTGCCTCAGTTCCAACTTTATTTACCGCCTCATTTCCAACTTTATTTACTGCCTTAGTTCTACTTTATTTACTGCCTCAGGTCCAACTTTATTTACCGCCTCAGTTCTACTTTATTTATCGCCTCAGTTCCAACTTTATTTACCGCCTCAGTTCTACTTTATTTACTGCCTCAGTTCCAACTTTATTTACTGCCTCAGTTCCAACTTTATTTACTGCCTCAGTTCTACTTTATTTACTGCCTCAGTTCTACTTTATTTACTGCCTCAGTTCCAACTTTATTTACTGCCTCAGTTCCAACTTTATTTACTGCCTCAGTTCCAACTTTAATTACTGCCTCAGTTCTACTTTATTTACTGCCTCAGTTCTACTTTATTTAATGCCTCAGTTCCAACTTTATTTACTGCCTCAGTTCTACTTTATTTATCGCCTCAGTTCCAACTTTATTTACTGCCTCAGTTCCAACTTTATTTATTGGCTCAGTTCCAACTTTATTTACTGCCTCAGTTCTACTTTATTTACCGCCTCTGTTCCAACTTTATTTATTGCCTCAGTTCCAACTTTATTTACTGCCTCAGTTCCAACTTTATTTACTGCCTCAGTTCCAACTTTATTTACTGCCTCAGTTCTACTTTATTTACTGCCTCAGTTCTACTTTATTTACCGCCTCAGTTCCAACTTTATTTACTGCCTCAGTTCTACTTTATTTACTGCCTCAGTTCTACTTTATTTACTGCCTCAGTTCCAACTATATTTACTGCCTCAGTTCTACTTTATTTACCGCCTTAGTTCCAACTTTATTTACTGCCTCAAATCTACTTTATTTACTGCTTCAGTTCTACTTTATTTACCGCCTCAGTTCCAACTTTATTTACTGCCTCAGTTCCAACTTTATTTACTGCCTCAGTTCTACTTTATTTATTGTCTCAGTTCCAACTTTATTTACCGCCTCAGTTCTACTTTATTTACCGCCTCAGTTCCAACTTTATTTAATGCCTCAGTTCCAACTTTATTTACCGCCTCAGTTCCAAATTTATTTACCGCCTCAGTTCCAACTTTATTTACTGCCTCAGTTCCAACTTTATTTACTGCCTCAGTTCCAACTTTATTTACTGCCTCAGTTCCAACTTTATTTACCGCCTCAGTTCGAACTTTATTTACCGCCTCATTTCTACTTTAATTACTGCCTCAGTTCCAACTTTATTTACTGCCTCAGTTCCAACTTTATTTACCGCCTCAGTTCCAACTTTATTTACCGCCTCATTTCTACTTTTTTTACTGCCTCAGTTCCAACTTTATTTACTGCCTCAGTTCCAACTTTATTTACCGCCTCAGTTCCAACTTTATTTACCGCCTCAGTTCCAACTTTATTTACCGCCTCAGTTCCAACTTTATTTACTGCCTCAGTTCCAACTTTATTTACTGCCTCAGTTCCAACTTTATTTACTGCCTCAGTTCCAACTTTATTTACTGCCTCAGTTCCAACTTTATTTACTGCCTCAGTTCCAACTTTATTTACTGCCTCAGTTCCAACTTTATTTACCGCCTCAGTTCCAACTTTATTTACCGCCTCAGTTCCAACTTTATTTACTGCCTCAGTTCCAACTTTATTTACTGCCTCAGTTCCAACTTTATTTACTGCCTCAGTTCTACTTTATTTACCGCCTCAGTTCCAACTTTATTTACTGCCTCAGTTCTACTTTATTTACTGCCTCAGTTCCACTTTATTTACTGCCTCAGTTCCACTTTATTTACTGCCTCAGTTCCACTTTATTTACTGCCTCAGTTCTACTTTATTTACTGCCTCAGTTCCACTTTATTTACTGCCTCAGTTCTACTTTATTTACTGCCTCAGTTCTACTTTATTTACTGCCTCAGTTCCACTTTATTTACTGCCTCAGTTCTACTTTATTTACTGCCTCAGTTCCAACTTTATTTACTGCCTCAGTTCTACTTTATTTACCGCCTCAGTTCCAACTTTATTTACTGCCTCAGTTCTACTTTATTTACTGCCTCAGTTCCAACTTTATTTACTGCCTCAGTTCCAACTTTATTTACCGCCTCAGTTCCAACTTTATTTACCGCCTCAGTTCCAACTTTATTTACTGCCTCAGTTCCAACTTTATTTACTGCCTCAGTTCCAACTTTATTTACTGCCTCAGTTCCAACTTTATTTACTGCCTCAGTTCTAACTTTATTTACTGCCTCAGTTCTACTTTATTTACTGCCTCAGTTCCAACTTTATTTACTGCCTCAGTTCCAACTTTATTTACTGCCTCAGTTCCAACTTTATTTACTGCCTCAGTTCCAACTTTATTTACTGCCTCAGTTCCAACTTTATTTACTGCCTCAGTTCCAACTTTATTTACTGCCTCAGTTCCAACTTTATTTACTGCCTCAGTTCCAACTTTATTTACCGCCTCAGTTCCAACTTTATTTACTGCCTCAGTTCTACTTTATTTACTGCCTCAGTTCCAACTTTATTTACTGCCTCAGTTCCAACTTTATTTACTGCCTCAGTTCCAACTTTATTTACTGCCTCAGTTCTACTTTATTTACTGCCTCAGTTCCAACTTTATTTACTGCCTCAGTTCTACTTTATTTACCGCCTCAGTTCCAACTTTATTTACTGCCTCAGTTCTACTTTATTTACTGCCTCAGTTCCAACTTTATTTACTGCCTCAGTTCCAACTTTATTTACTGCCTCAGTTCTACTTTATTTACCGCCTCAGTTCCAACTTTATTTACTGCCTCAGTTCTACTTTATTTACTGCCTCAGTTCCAACTTTATTTACCGCCTCAGTTCTACTTTATTTACTGCCTCAGTTCTAACTTTATTTACTGCCTCAGTTCCAACTTTATTTACTGCCTCAGTTCCAACTTTATTTACTGCCTCAGTTCTACTTTATTTACCGCCTCAGTTCCAACTTTATTTACTGCCTCAGTTCCAACTTTATTTACTGCCTCAGTTCCAACTTTATTTACTGCCTCAGTTCCAACTTTATTTACTGCCTCAGTTCCAACTTTATTTACTGCCTCAGTTCTACTTTATTTACTGCCTCAGTTCCAACTTTATTTACTGCCTCAGTTCTACTTTATTTACTGCCTCAGTTCTACTTTATTTACTGCCTCAGTTCCAACTTTATTTACTGCCTCAGTTCTACTTTATTTACTGCCTCAGTTCTACTTTATTTACTGCCTCAGTTCCAACTTTATTTACCGCCTCAGTTCCAACTTTATTTACTGCCTCAGTTCTACTTTATTTACTGCCTCAGTTCCAACTTTATTTACCGCCTCAGTTCTACTTTATTTATCGCCTCAGTTCCAACTTTATTTACCGCCTCAGTTCTACTTTATTTACTGCCTCAGTTCCAACTTTATTTACTGCCTCAGTTCCAACTTTATTTACTGCCTCAGTTCTACTTTATTTACTGCCTCAGTTCTACTTTATTTACTGCCTCAGTTCCAACTTTATTTACTGCCTCAGTTCCAACTTTATTTACTGCCTCAGTTCCAACTTTATTTACTGCCTCAGTTCTACTTTATTTACTGCCTCAGTTCTACTTTATTTACTGCCTCAGTTCCAACTTTATTTACTGCCTCAGTTCTACTTTATTTACGCCTCAGTTCCACTTTATTTACTGCCTCAGTTCCAACTTTATTTACTGCCTCAGTTCCAACTTTATTTACTGCCTCAGTTCTACTTTATTTACCGCCTCAGTTCCAACTTTATTTACTGCCTCAGTTCCAACTTTATTTACTGCCTCAGTTCCAACTTTATTTACTGCCTCAGTTCCAACTTTATTTACTGCCTCAGTTCTACTTTATTTACTGCCTCAGTTCTACTTTATTTACCGCCTCAGTTCCAACTTTATTTACTGCCTCAGTTCTACTTTATTTACTGCCTCAGTTCTACTTTATTTACTGCCTCAGTTCCAACTTTATTTACTGCCTCAGTTCTACTTTATTTACTGCCTCAGTTCCAACTTTATTTACTGCCTCAGTTCTACTTTATTTACTGCCTCAGTTCTACTTTATTTACCGCCTCAGTTCCAACTTTATTTACTGCCTCAGTTCCAACTTTATTTACTGCCTCAGTTCCAACTTTATTTACTGCCTCAGTTCCAACTTTATTTACTGCCTCAGTTCCAACTTTATTTACTGCCTCAGTTCTACTTTATTTACTGCCTCAGTTCCAACTTTATTTACTGCCTCAGTTCCAACTTTATTTACCGCCTCAGTTCCAACTTTATTTACTGCCTCAGTTCCAACTTTATTTACTGCCTCAGTTCCAACTTTATTTACTGCCTCAGTTCCAACTTTATTTACTGCCTCAGTTCCAACTTTATTTACCGCCTCAGTTCCAACTTTATTTACTGCCTCAGTTCTACTTTATTTACTGCCTCAGTTCCAACTTTATTTACTGCCTCAGTTCCAACTTTATTTACCGCCTCAGTTCCAACTTTATTTACCGCCTCAGTTCTACTTTTTTTACTGCCTCAGTTCCAACTTTATTTACTGCCTCAGTTCCAACTTTATTTACTGCCTCAGTTCTACTTTATTTACTGCCTCAGTTCTACTTTATTTACTGCCTCAGTTCCAACTTTATTTACTGCCTCAGTTCCAACTTTATTTACTGCCTCAGTTCCAACTTTATTTACTGCCTCAGTTCCAACTTTATTTACTGCCTCAGTTCTACTTTATTTACTGCCTCAGTTCTACTTTATTTACTGCCTCAGTTCCAACTTTATTTACTGCCTCAGTTCTACTTTATTTACTGCCTCAGTTCTACTTTATTTACTGCCTCAGTTCTACTTTATTTACTGCCTCAGTTCCAACTTTATTTACTGCCTCAGTTCTACTTTATTTACTGCCTCAGTTCCAACTTTATTTACTGCCTCAGTTCCAACTTTATTTACTGCCTCAGTTCCAACTTTATTTACTGCCTCAGTTCCAACTTTATTTACTGCCTCAGTTCCAACTTTATTTACTGCCTCAGTTCTACTTTATTTACTGCCTCAGTTCCAACTTTATTTACTGCCTCAGTTCTACTTTATTTACTGCCTCAGTTCTACTTTATTTACTGCCTCAGTTCCAACTTTATTTACTGCCTCAGTTCTACTTTATTTACTGCCTCAGTTCTACTTTATTTACTGCCTCAGTTCCAACTTTATTTACCGCCTCAGTTCCAACTTTATTTACTGCCTCAGTTCTACTTTATTTACTGCCTCAGTTCCAACTTTATTTACTGCCTCAGTTCCACTTTATTTACGCCTCAGTTCCAACTTTATTTACCGCCTCAGTTCTACTTTATTTACTGCCTCAGTTCCAACTTTATTTACTGCCTCAGTTCCAACTTTATTTACTGCCTCAGTTCCAACTTTATTTACTGCCTCAGTTCCACTTTATTTACCGCCTCAGTTCCAACTTTATTTACTGCCTCAGTTCTACTTTATTTACTGCCTCAGTTCTACTTTATTTACTGCCTCAGTTCCAACTTTATTTACCGCCTCAGTTCCAACTTTATTTACTGCCTCAGTTCTACTTTATTTACTGCCTCAGTTCCAACTTTATTTACCGCCTCAGTTCTACTTTATTTACTGCCTCAGTTCCAACTTTATTTACTGCCTCAGTTCTACTTTATTTACTGCCTCAGTTCCAACTTTATTTACTGCCTCAGTTCTACTTTATTTACTGCCTCAGTTCTACTTTATTTACTGCCTCAGTTCCAACTTTATTTACTGCCTCAGTTCTACTTTATTTACTGCCTCAGTTCTACTTTATTTACTGCCTCAGTTCCAACTTTATTTACCGCCTCAGTTCCAACTTTATTTACTGCCTCAGTTCTACTTTATTTACTGCCTCAGTTCCAACTTTATTTACCGCCTCAGTTCTACTTTATTTACGCCTCAGTTCCAACTTTATTTACCGCCTCAGTTCTACTTTATTTACTGCCTCAGTTCCAACTTTATTTACTGCCTCAGTTCCAACTTTATTTACTGCCTCAGTTCTACTTTATTTACTGCCTCAGTTCTACTTTATTTACTGCCTCAGTTCCAACTTTATTTACTGCCTCAGTTCCAACTTTATTTACTGCCTCAGTTCCAACTTTATTTACTGCCTCAGTTCTACTTTATTTACGCCTCAGTTCCAACTTTATTTACTGCCTCAGTTCTACTTTATTTACTGCCTCAGTTCCAACTTTATTTACTGCCTCAGTTCCAACTTTATTTACTGCCTCAGTTCTACTTTATTTACTGCCTCAGTTCTACTTTATTTACTGCCTCAGTTCCAACTTTATTTACTGCCTCAGTTCCAACTTTATTTACTGCCTCAGTTCCAACTTTATTTACTGCCTCAGTTCTACTTTATTTACTGCCTCAGTTCTACTTTATTTACTGCCTCAGTTCCAACTTTATTTACTGCCTCAGTTCTACTTTATTTACTGCCTCAGTTCCAACTTTATTTACTGCCTCAGTTCCAACTTTATTTACTGCCTCAGTTCCAACTTTATTTACTGCCTCAGTTCTACTTTATTTACTGCCTCAGTTCCAACTTTATTTACTGCCTCAGTTCCAACTTTATTTACTGCCTCAGTTCCAACTTTATTTACTGCCTCAGTTCCAACTTTATTTACTGCCTCAGTTCTACTTTATTTACTGCCTCAGTTCTACTTTATTTACTGCCTCAGTTCCAACTTTATTTACTGCCTCAGTTCTACTTTATTTACTGCCTCAGTTCTACTTTATTTACTGCCTCAGTTCCAACTTTATTTACTGCCTCAGTTCTACTTTATTTACTGCCTCAGTTCCAACTTTATTTACTGCCTCAGTTCTACTTTATTTACTGCCTCAGTTCTACTTTATTTACCGCCTCAGTTCCAACTTTATTTACTGCCTCAGTTCCAACTTTATTTACTGCCTCAGTTCTACTTTATTTACTGCCTCAGTTCCAACTTTATTTACCGCCTCAGTTCTACTTTATTTACCGCCTCAGTTCCAACTTTATTTACTGCCTCAGTTCCAACTTTATTTACCGCCTCAGTTCCAACTTTATTTACTGCCTCAGTTCCAACTTTATTTACTGCCTCAGTTCCAACTTTATTTACTGCCTCAGTTCCAACTTTATTTACTGCCTCAGTTCCAACTTTATTTACTGCCTCAGTTCCAACTTTATTTACTGCCTCAGTTCTACTTTATTTACTGCCTCAGTTCCAACTTTATTTACTGCCTCAGTTCCAACTTTATTTACCGCCTCAGTTCCAACTTTATTTACCGCCTCAGTTCTACTTTATTTACTGCCTCAGTTCCAACTTTATTTACTGCCTCAGTTCCAACTTTATTTACTGCCTCAGTTCCAACTTTATTTACTGCCTCAGTTCCAACTTTATTTACTGCCTCAGTTCCAACTTTATTTACTGCCTCAGTTCCAACTTTATTTACTGCCTCAGTTCCAACTTTATTTACTGCCTCAGTTCCAACTTTATTTACCGCCTCAGTTCCAACTTTATTTACTGCCTCAGTTCTACTTTATTTACTGCCTCAGTTCCAACTTTATTTACTGCCTCAGTTCCAACTTTATTTACTGCCTCAGTTCCAACTTTATTTACTGCCTCAGTTCTACTTTATTTACTGCCTCAGTTCCAACTTTATTTACTGCCTCAGTTCTACTTTATTTACTGCCTCAGTTCCAACTTTATTTACTGCCTCAGTTCTACTTTATTTACTGCCTCAGTTCCAACTTTATTTACTGCCTCAGTTCCAACTTTATTTACTGCCTCAGTTCTACTTTATTTACCGCCTCAGTTCCAACTTTATTTACTGCCTCAGTTCTACTTTATTTACTGCCTCAGTTCCAACTTTATTTACTGCCTCAGTTCTACTTTATTTACTGCCTCAGTTCTAACTTTATTTACTGCCTCAGTTCCAACTTTATTTACTGCCTCAGTTCCAACTTTATTTACTGCCTCAGTTCTACTTTATTTACTGCCTCAGTTCCAACTTTATTTACTGCCTCAGTTCCAACTTTATTTACTGCCTCAGTTCCAACTTTATTTACTGCCTCAGTTCCAACTTTATTTACCGCCTCAGTTCCAACTTTATTTACTGCCTCAGTTCTACTTTATTTACTGCCTCAGTTCCAACTTTATTTACTGCCTCAGTTCTACTTTATTTACTGCCTCAGTTCTACTTTATTTACCGCCTCAGTTCCAACTTTATTTACTGCCTCAGTTCTACTTTATTTACTGCCTCAGTTCTACTTTATTTACTGCCTCAGTTCCAACTTTATTTACTGCCTCATTTCCAACTTTATTTACTGCCTCAGTTCTACTTTATTTACTGCCTCAGTTCCAACTTTATTTACTGCCTCAGTTCTACTTTATTTACGCCTCAGTTCCAACTTTATTTACTGCCTCAGTTCTACTTTATTTACTGCCTCAGTTCCAACTTTATTTACTGCCTCAGTTCCAACTTTATTTACTGCCTCAGTTCTACTTTATTTACTGCCTCAGTTCTACTTTATTTACTGCCTCAGTTCTACTTTATTTACTGCCTCAGTTCTACTTTATTTACTGCCTCAGTTCCAACTTTATTTACTGCCTCAGTTCTACTTTATTTACTGCCTCAGTTCCAACTTTATTTACTGCCTCAGTTCCAACTTTATTTACCGCCTCAGTTCTACTTTATTTACTGCCTCAGTTCCAACTTTATTTACTGCCTCAGTTCCAACTTTATTTACTGCCTCAGTTCCAACTTTATTTACCGCCTCAGTTCTACTTTATTTACTGCCTCAGTTCCAACTTTATTTACTGCCTCAGTTCCAACTTTATTTACTGCCTCAGTTCCAACTTTATTTACTGCCTCAGTTCCAACTTTATTTACTGCCTCAGTTCCAACTTTATTTACTGCCTCAGTTCCAACTTTATTTACTGCCTCAGTTCCAACTTTATTTACTGCCTCAGTTCTAACTTTATTTACTGCCTCAGTTCCAACTTTATTTACCGCCTCAGTTCTACTTTATTTACTGCCTCAGTTCCAACTTTATTTACTGCCTCAGTTCCAACTTTATTTACTGCCTCAGTTCCAACTTTATTTACTGCCTCAGTTCTACTTTATTTACTGCCTCAGTTCCAACTTTATTTACTGCCTCAGTTCTACTTTATTTACCGCCTCAGTTCCAACTTTATTTACTGCCTCAGTTCTACTTTATTTACTGCCTCAGTTCCAACTTTATTTACTGCCTCAGTTCCAACTTTATTTACTGCCTCAGTTCTACTTTATTTACCGCCTCAGTTCCAACTTTATTTACTGCCTCAGTTCTACTTTATTTACTGCCTCAGTTCCAACTTTATTTACTGCCTCAGTTCTACTTTATTTACCGCCTCAGTTCTAACTTTATTTACTGCCTCAGTTCCAACTTTATTTACTGCCTCAGTTCCAACTTTTTTTACTGCCTCAGTTCTACTTTATTTACCGCCTCAGTTCCAACTTTATTTACTGCCTCAGTTCCAACTTTATTTACTGCCTCAGTTCCAACTTTATTTACTGCCTCAGTTCCAACTTTATTTACCGCCTCAGTTCCAACTTTATTTACTGCCTCAGTTCTACTTTATTTACTGCCTCAGTTCCAACTTTATTTACTGCCTCAGTTCTACTTTATTTACTGCCTCAGTTCTACTTTATTTACTGCCTCAGTTCCAACTTTATTTACTGCCTCAGTTCTACTTTATTTACTGCCTCAGTTCTACTTTATTTACTGCCTCAGTTCCAACTTTATTTACTGCCTCATTTCCAACTTTATTTACTGCCTCAGTTCTACTTTATTTACTGCCTCAGTTCCAACTTTATTTACCGCCTCAGTTCTACTTTATTTATCGCCTCAGTTCCAACTTTATTTACCGCCTCAGTTCTACTTTATTTACTGCCTCAGTTCCAACTTTATTTACTGCCTCAGTTCCAACTTTATTTACTGCCTCAGTTCTACTTTATTTACTGCCTCAGTTCTACTTTATTTACTGCCTCAGTTCTACTTTATTTACTGCCTCAGTTCCAACTTTATTTACTGCCTCAGTTCCAACTTTATTTACTGCCTCAGTTCCAACTTTATTTACTGCCTCAGTTCTACTTTATTTACTGCCTCAGTTCCACTTTATTTACTGCCTCAGTTCCAACTTTATTTACTGCCTCAGTTCTACTTTATTTACTGCCTCAGTTCCAACTTTATTTACTGCCTCAGTTCCAACTTTATTTACCGCCTCAGTTCTACTTTATTTACTGCCTCAGTTCCAACTTTATTTACTGCCTCAGTTCCAACTTTATTTACCGCCTCAGTTCCAACTTTATTTACCGCCTCATTTCTACTTTATTTACTGCCTCAGTTCCAACTTTATTTACTGCCTCAGTTCCAACTTTATTTACTGCCTCAGTTCCAACTTTATTTACCGCCTCATTTCCAACTTTATTTACCGCCTCAGTTCCAACTTTATTTACTGCCTCAGTTCCAACTTTATTTACTGCCTCAGTTCCAACTTTATTTACTGCCTCAGTTCCAACTTTATTTACTGCCTCAGTTCCAACTTTATTTACTGCCTCAGTTCTACTTTATTTACTGCCTCAGTTCCAACTTTATTTACTGCCTCAGTTCCAACTTTATTTACTGCCTCAGTTCCAACTTTATTTACTGCCTCAGTTCTACTTTATTTACCGCCTCAGTTCCAACTTTATTTACTGCCTCAGTTCTACTTTATTTACTGCCTCAGTTCCAACTTTATTTACTGCCTCAGTTCTACTTTATTTACTGCCTCAGTTCCAACTTTATTTACTGCCTCAGTTCCAACTTTATTTACTGCCTCAGTTCTACTTTATTTACTGCCTCAGTTCCAACTTTATTTACTGCCTCAGTTCTACTTTATTTACTGCCTCAGTTCCAACTTTATTTACTGCCTCAGTTCTACTTTATTTACCGCCTCAGTTCTAACTTTATTTACTGCCTCAGTTCCAACTTTATTTACTGCCTCAGTTCCAACTTTATTTACTGCCTCAGTTCTACTTTATTTACCGCCTCAGTTCCAACTTTATTTACTGCCTCAGTTCCAACTTTATTTACTGCCTCAGTTCCAACTTTATTTACTGCCTCAGTTCCAACTTTATTTACTGCCTCAGTTCCAACTTTATTTACTGCCTCAGTTCTACTTTATTTACTGCCTCAGTTCCAACTTTATTTACTGCCTCAGTTCTACTTTATTTACTGCCTCAGTTCTACTTTATTTACCGCCTCAGTTCCAACTTTATTTACTGCCTCAGTTCTACTTTATTTACTGCCTCAGTTCTACTTTATTTACTGCCTCAGTTCCAACTTTATTTACCGCCTCAGTTCCAACTTTATTTACTGCCTCAGTTCTACTTTATTTACTGCCTCAGTTCCAACTTTATTTACTGCCTCAGTTCTACTTTATTTACTGCCTCAGTTCCAACTTTATTTACTGCCTCAGTTCCAACTTTATTTACTGCCTCAGTTCTACTTTATTTACTGCCTCAGTTCTACTTTATTTACTGCCTCAGTTCTACTTTATTTACTGCCTCAGTTCCAACTTTATTTACTGCCTCAGTTCCAACTTTATTTACTGCCTCAGTTCCAACTTTATTACTGCCTCAGTTCTACTTTATTTACTGCCTCAGTTCTACTTTATTTACTGCCTCAGTTCCAACTTTATTTACTGCCTCAGTTCTACTTTATTTACGCCTCAGTTCCAACTTTATTTACTGCCTCAGTTCCAACTTTATTTACTGCCTCAGTTCCAACTTTATTTACTGCCTCAGTTCTACTTTATTTACTGCCTCAGTTCCAACTTTATTTACTGCCTCAGTTCCAACTTTATTTACTGCCTCAGTTCCAACTTTATTTACTGCCTCAGTTCCAACTTTATTTACTGCCTCAGTTCTACTTTATTTACTGCCTCAGTTCCAACTTTATTTACTGCCTCAGTTCTACTTTATTTACCGCCTCAGTTCCAACTTTATTTACTGCCTCAGTTCTACTTTATTTACTGCCTCAGTTCTACTTTATTTACTGCCTCAGTTCCAACTTTATTTACTGCCTCAGTTCTACTTTATTTACTGCCTCAGTTCCAACTTTATTTACTGCCTCAGTTCCACTTTATTTACTGCCTCAGTTCTACTTTATTTACCGCCTCAGTTCCAACTTTATTTACTGCCTCAGTTCCAACTTTATTTACTGCCTCAGTTCTACTTTATTTACTGCCTCAGTTCCAACTTTATTTACTGCCTCAGTTCTACTTTATTTACTGCCTCAGTTCTACTTTATTTACTGCCTCAGTTCCAACTTTATTTACTGCCTCAGTTCCAACTTTATTTACTGCCTCAGTTCCAACTTTATTTACTGCCTCAGTTCCAACTTTATTTACTGCCTCAGTTCCAACTTTATTTACTGCCTCATTTCTACTTTATTTACTGCCTCAGTTCCAACTTTATTTACTGCCTCAGTTCCAACTTTATTTACCGCCTCATTTCTACTTTATTTACTGCCTCAGTTCCAACTTTATTTACTGCCTCAGTTCCAACTTTATTTACTGCCTCAGTTCCAACTTTATTTACTGCCTCAGTTCTACTTTATTTACTGCCTCAGTTCCAACTTTATTTACTGCCTCAGTTCCAACTTTATTTACTGCCTCAGTTCTACTTTATTTACCGCCTCAGTTCCAACTTTATTTACTGCCTCAGTTCTACTTTATTTACTGCCTCAGTTCCAACTTTATTTACCGCCTCAGTTCTACTTTTTTTACGCCTCAGTTCCAACTTTATTTACTGCCTCAGTTCCAACTTTATTTACTGCCTCAGTTCCAACTTTATTTACTGCCTCAGTTCTACTTTATTTACCGCCTCAGTTCCAACTTTATTTACTGCCTCAGTTCCAACTTTATTTACTGCCTCAGTTCCAACTTTATTTACTGCCTCAGTTCCAACTTTATTTACCGCCTCAGTTCCAACTTTATTTACTGCCTCAGTTCTACTTTATTTACTGCCTCAGTTCCAACTTTATTTACTGCCTCAGTTCTACTTTATTTACTGCCTCAGTTCTACTTTATTTACCGCCTCAGTTCCAACTTTATTTACTGCCTCAGTTCTACTTTATTTACTGCCTCAGTTCCAACTTTATTTACTGCCTCAGTTCCAACTTTTTTTACCGCCTCATTTCCAACTTTATTTACTGCCTCAGTTCTACTTTATTTACTGCCTCAGTTCCAACTTTATTTACCGCCTCAGTTCTACTTTATTTATCGCCTCAGTTCCAACTTTATTTACCGCCTCAGTTCTACTTTATTTACTGCCTCAGTTCCAACTTTATTTACTGCCTCAGTTCCAACTTTATTTACTGCCTCAGTTCTACTTTATTTACTGCCTCAGTTCTACTTTATTTACTGCCTCAGTTCTACTTTATTTACTGCCTCAGTTCCAACTTTATTTACTGCCTCAGTTCCAACTTTATTTACTGCCTCAGTTCCAACTTTATTTACTGCCTCAGTTCCAACTTTATTTACTGCCTCAGTTCCAACTTTATTTACTGCCTCAGTTCCAACTTTATTTACTGCCTCAGTTCTACTTTATTTACTGCCTCAGTTCCAACTTTATTTACTGCCTCAGTTCTACTTTATTTACTGCCTCAGTTCCAACTTTATTTACTGCCTCAGTTCCAACTTTATTTACTGCCTCAGTTCCAACTTTATTTACTGCCTCAGTTCTACTTTATTTACCGCCTCAGTTCCAACTTTATTTACTGCCTCAGTTCCAACTTTATTTACTGCCTCAGTTCCAACTTTATTTACTGCCTCAGTTCCAACTTTATTTACTGCCTCAGTTCTACTTTATTTACTGCCTCAGTTCCAACTTTATTTACTGCCTCAGTTCTACTTTATTTACCGCCTCAGTTCCAACTTTATTTACTGCCTCAGTTCTACTTTATTTACTGCCTCAGTTCTACTTTATTTACTGCCTCAGTTCCAACTTTATTTACTGCCTCAGTTCTACTTTATTTACTGCCTCAGTTCCAACTTTATTTACCGCCTCAGTTCTACTTTATTTACGCCTCAGTTCTACTTTATTTACGCCTCAGTTCCAACTTTATTTACCGCCTCAGTTCTACTTTATTTACTGCCTCAGTTCCAACTTTATTTACTGCCTCAGTTCTACTTATTTACTGCCTCAGTTCTACTTTATTTACTGCCTCAGTTCCAACTTTATTTACTGCCTCAGTTCCAACTTTATTTACTGCCTCAGTTCTACTTTATTTACTGCCTCAGTTCCAACTTTATTTACTGCCTCAGTTCTACTTTATTTACTGCCTCAGTTCTACTTTATTTACTGCCTCAGTTCCAACTTTATTTACTGCCTCAGTTCCAACTTTATTTACCGCCTCAGTTCCAACTTTATTTACTGCCTCAGTTCCAACTTTATTTACTGCCTCAGTTCCAACTTTATTTACTGCCTCAGTTCCAACTTTATTTACTGCCTCAGTTCTACTTTATTTACTGCCTCAGTTCCACTTTATTTACTGCCTCAGTTCCAACTTTATTTACTGCCTCAGTTCCAACTTTATTTACTGCCTCAGTTCCAACTTTATTTACTGCCTCAGTTCTACTTTATTTACTGCCTCAGTTCCAACTTTATTTACTGCCTCAGTTCCAACTTTATTTACTGCCTCAGTTCTACTTTATTTACTGCCTCAGTTCTACTTTATTTACTGCCTCAGTTCCAACTTTATTTACTGCCTCAGTTCCAACTTTATTTACTGCCTCAGTTCCAACTTTATTTACCGCCTCAGTTCCAACTTTATTTACTGCCTCAGTTCCACTTTATTTACTGCCTCAGTTCCAACTTTATTTACTGCCTCAGTTCTACTTTATTTACTGCCTCAGTTCCAACTTTATTTACTGCCTCAGTTCCAACTTTATTTACTGCCTCAGTTCCAACTTTATTTACTGCCTCAGTTCTACTTTATTTACTGCCTCAGTTCCAACTTTATTTACTGCCTCAGTTCCAACTTTATTTACTGCCTCAGTTCCAACTTTATTTACTGCCTCAGTTCCAACTTTATTTACTGCCTCAGTTCTACTTTATTTACTGCCTCAGTTCCAACTTTATTTACTGCCTCAGTTCTACTTTATTTACTGCCTCAGTTCTACTTTATTTACTGCCTCAGTTCCAACTTTATTTACTGCCTCAGTTCCACTTTATTTACTGCCTCAGTTCTACTTTATTTACTGCCTCAGTTCCAACTTTATTTACTGCCTCAGTTCCAACTTTATTTACTGCCTCAGTTCCACTTTATTTACTGCCTCAGTTCCAACTTTATTTACTGCCTCAGTTCTACTTTATTTACTGCCTCAGTTCCAACTTTATTTACTGCCTCAGTTCTTTACTTTACTTTATTTACTGCCTCAGTTCCAACTTTATTTACTGCCTCAGTTCCACTTTATTTACTGCCTCAGTTCCACTTTATTTACTGCCTCAGTTCCAACTTTATTTACTGCCTCAGTTCCAACTTTATTTACTGCCTCAGTTCCACTTTATTTACTGCCTCAGTTCTACTTTATTTACTGCCTCAGTTCTACTTTATTTACTGCCTCAGTTCCACTTTATTTACTGCCTCAGTTCCAACTTTATTTACTGCCTCAGTTCCAACTTTATTTACTGCCTCAGTTCCAACTTTATTTACTGCCTCAGTTCCAACTTTATTTACTGCCTCAGTTCCAACTTTATTTACTGCCTCAGTTCCAACTTTATTTACTGCCTCAGTTCCAACTTTATTTACTGCCTCAGTTCCACTTTATTTACTGCCTCAGTTCCAACTTTATTTACTGCCTCAGTTCTACTTTATTTACTGCCTCAGTTCCAACTTTATTTACTGCCTCAGTTCCAACTTTATTTACTGCCTCAGTTCCAACTTTATTTACTGCCTCAGTTCTACTTTATTTACTGCCTCAGTTCCAACTTTATTTACTGCCTCAGTTCCAACTTTATTTACTGCCTCAGTTCCCTTTATTTACTGCCTCAGTTCCAACTTTATTTACTGCCTCAGTTCTACTTTATTTACTGCCTCAGTTCCAACTTTATTTACTGCCTCAGTTCCAACTTTATTTACTGCCTCAGTTCCAACTTTATTTACTGCCTCAGTTCCACTTTATTTACCGCCTCAGTTCCAACTTTATTTACTGCCTCAGTTCCAACTTTATTTACTGCCTCAGTTCCAACTTTATTTACTGCCTCAGTTCCAACTTTATTTACTGCCTCAGTTCCAACTTTATTTACTGCCTCAGTTCCAACTTTATTTACTGCCTCAGTTCCAACTTTATTTACTGCCTCAGTTCCAACTTTATTTACTGCCTCAGTTCCAACTTTATTTACTGCCTCAGTTCCAACTTTATTTACTGCCTCAGTTCTACTTTATTTACTGCCTCAGTTCTACTTTATTTACTGCCTCAGTTCCAACTTTATTTACTGCCTCAGTTCCAACTTTATTTACTGCCTCAGTTCCAACTTTATTTACTGCCTCAGTTCCAACTTTATTTACTGCCTCAGTTCCAACTTTATTTACTGCCTCAGTTCAACTTTATTTACTGCCTCAGTTCCAACTTTATTTACTGCCTCAGTTCCAACTTTATTTACCGCCTCAGTTCCAACTTTATTTACTGCCTCAGTTCCAACTTTATTTACTGCCTCAGTTCTACTTTATTTACTGCCTCAGTTCCAACTTTATTTACTGCCTCAGTTCCAACTTTATTTACTGCCTCAGTTCTACTTTATTTACTGCCTCAGTTCTACTTTATTTACTGCCTCAGTTCTACTTTATTTACTGCCTCAGTTCTACTTTATTTACTGCCTCAGTTCCAACTTTATTTACTGCCTCAGTTCCAACTTTATTTACTGCCTCAGTTCCACTTTATTTACTGCCTCAGTTCTACTTTATTTACTGCCTCAGTTCCAACTTTATTTACTGCCTCAGTTCCAACTTTATTTACTGCCTCAGTTCTACTTTATTTACTGCCTCAGTTCCAACTTTATTTACCGCCTCAGTTCTACTTTATTTACTGCCTCAGTTCCAACTTTATTTACTGCCTCAGTTCTACTTTATTTACTGCCTCAGTTCCAACTTTATTTACTGCCTCAGTTCCAACTTTATTTACCGCCTCAGTTCCAACTTTATTTACTGCCTCAGTTCTACTTTATTTACCGCCTCAGTTCCAACTTTATTTACTGCCTCAGTTCCAACTTTATTTACTGCCTCAGTTCCAACTTTATTTACTGCCTCAGTTCTACTTTATTTACTGCCTCAGTTCTACTTTATTTACTGCCTCAGTTCTACTTTATTTACTGCCTCAGTTCCAACTTTATTTACTGCCTCAGTTCCAACTTTATTTACTGCCTCAGTTCCAACTTTATTTACTGCCTCAGTTCCAACTTTATTTACTGCCTCAGTTCCAACTTTATTTACTGCCTCAGTTCCAACTTTATTTACTGCCTCAGTTCCAACTTTATTTACTGCCTCAGTTCCAACTTTATTTACTGCCTCAGTTCCAACTTTATTTACTGCCTCAGTTCCAACTTTATTTACTGCCTCAGTTCCAACTTTATTTACTGCCTCAGTTCTACTTTATTTACTGCCTCAGTTCCAACTTTATTTACTGCCTCAGTTCCAACTTTATTTACTGCCTCAGTTCCAACTTTATTTACTGCCTCAGTTCTACTTTATTTACTGCCTCAGTTCTACTTTATTTACTGCCTCAGTTCCAACTTTATTTACTGCCTCAGTTCCAACTTTATTTACTGCCTCAGTTCCAACTTTATTTACTGCCTCAGTTCCAACTTTATTTACTGCCTCAGTTCTACTTTATTTACTGCCTCAGTTCTACTTTATTTACTGCCTCAGTTCCAACTTTATTTACTGCCTCAGTTCTACTTTATTTACTGCCTCAGTTCTACTTTATTTACTGCCTCAGTTCCACTTTATTTACTGCCTCAGTTCCAACTTTATTTACTGCCTCAGTTCTACTTTATTTACTGCCTCAGTTCCAACTTTATTTACTGCCTCAGTTCCAACTTTATTTACTGCCTCAGTTCCAACTTTATTTACTGCCTCAGTTCCAACTTTATTTACTGCCTCAGTTCTACTTTATTTACTGCCTCAGTTCTACTTTATTTACTGCCTCAGTTCCAACTTTATTTACTGCCTCAGTTCTACTTTATTTACTGCCTCAGTTCTACTTTATTTACTGCCTCAGTTCTACTTTATTTACTGCCTCAGTTCCAACTTTATTTACTGCCTCAGTTCCACTTTATTTACTGCCTCAGTTCTACTTTATTTACTGCCTCAGTTCCACTTTATTTACTGCCTCAGTTCCAACTTTATTTACTGCCTCAGTTCCAACTTTATTTACTGCCTCAGTTCCAACTTTATTTACTGCCTCAGTTCCAACTTTATTTACTGCCTCAGTTCCAACTTTATTTACTGCCTCAGTTCCAACTTTATTTACTGCCTCAGTTCCAACTTTATTTACTGCCTCAGTTCCAACTTTATTTACTGCCTCAGTTCCAACTTTATTTACTGCCTCAGTTCCAACTTTATTTACTGCCTCAGTTCTACTTTATTTACTGCCTCAGTTCCAACTTTATTTACTGCCTCAGTTCCAACTTTATTTACTGCCTCAGTTCCAACTTTATTTACTGCCTCAGTTCCAACTTTATTTACTGCCTCAGTTCTAACTTTATTTACTGCCTCAGTTCCAACTTTATTTACTGCCTCAGTTCTACTTTATTTACTGCCTCAGTTCCAACTTTATTTACTGCCTCAGTTCTACTTTATTTACTGCCTCAGTTCCAACTTTATTTACTGCCTCAGTTCTACTTTATTTACTGCCTCAGTTCCAACTTTATTTACTGCCTCAGTTCCAACTTTATTTACTGCCTCAGTTCCAACTTTATTTACTGCCTCAGTTCCAACTTTATTTACTGCCTCAGTTCAACTTTATTTACTGCCTCAGTTCCAACTTTATTTACTGCCTCAGTTCTACTTTATTTACTGCCTCAGTTCTACTTTATTTACTGCCTCAGTTCCAACTTTATTTACTGCCTCAGTTCCACTTTATTTACTGCCTCAGTTCCACTTTATTTACTTTATTTACTGCCTCAGTTCCAACTTTATTTACTGCCTCAGTTCCAACTTTATTTACTGCCTCAGTTCCAACTTTATTTACTGCCTCAGTTCTACTTTATTTACTGCCTCAGTTCCAACTTTATTTACTGCCTCAGTTCCAACTTTATTTACTGCCTCAGTTCCAACTTTATTTACTGCCTCAGTTCTACTTTATTTACTGCCTCAGTTCCACTTTATTTACTGCCTCAGTTCCAACTTTATTTACTGCCTCAGTTCCAACTTTATTTACTGCCTCAGTTCCAACTTTATTTACTGCCTCAGTTCTACTTTATTTACTGCCTCAGTTCCAACTTTATTTACTGCCTCAGTTCCAACTTTATTTACTGCCTCAGTTCCAACTTTATTTACTGCCTCAGTTCCAACTTTATTTACTGCCTCAGTTCCAACTTTATTTACTGCCTCAGTTCCAACTTTATTTACTGCCTCAGTTCCACTTTATTTACTGCCTCAGTTCCAACTTTATTTACTGCCTCAGTTCCACTTTATTTACTGCCTCAGTTCTACTTTATTTACTGCCTCAGTTCCACTTTATTTACTGCCTCAGTTCCACTTTATTTACTGCCTCAGTTCCACTTTATTTACCGCCTCAGTTCCAACTTTATTTACTGCCTCAGTTCTACTTTATTTACTGCCTCAGTTCCAACTTTATTTACTGCCTCAGTTCCAACTTTATTTACTGCCTCAGTTCTACTTTATTTACTGCCTCAGTTCCAACTTTATTTACTGCCTCAGTTCTACTTTATTTACTGCCTCAGTTCCAACTTTATTTACTGCCTCAGTTCCAACTTTATTTACTGCCTCAGTTCCAACTTTATTTACTGCCTCAGTTCTACTTTATTTACTGCCTCAGTTCCACTTTATTTACTGCCTCAGTTCTACTTTATTTACTGCCTCAGTTCCAACTTTATTTACTGCCTCAGTTCTACTTTATTTACTGCCTCAGTTCCAACTTTATTTACTGCCTCAGTTCCAACTTTATTTACTGCCTCAGTTCCAACTTTATTTACTGCCTCAGTTCCAACTTTATTTACTGCCTCAGTTCCACTTTATTTACTGCCTCAGTTCTACTTTATTTACTGCCTCAGTTCCAACTTTATTTACTGCCTCAGTTCTACTTTATTTACTGCCTCAGTTCCACTTTATTTACTGCCTCAGTTCCACTTTATTTACTGCCTCAGTTCCAACTTTATTTACTGCCTCAGTTCCACTTTATTTACTGCCTCAGTTCCAACTTTATTTACTGCCTCAGTTCCAACTTTATTTACTGCCTCAGTTCCAACTTTATTTACTGCCTCAGTTCCAACTTTATTTACTGCCTCAGTTCCACTTTATTTACTGCCTCAGTTCCACTTTATTTACTGCCTCAGTTCCAACTTTATTTACTGCCTCAGTTCTACTTTATTTACTGCCTCAGTTCCAACTTTATTTACTGCCTCAGTTCTACTTTATTTACTGCCTCAGTTCCAACTTTATTTACTGCCTCAGTTCTACTTTATTTACTGCCTCAGTTCCACTTTATTTACTGCCTCAGTTCTACTTTATTTACTGCCTCAGTTCCAACTTTATTTACTGCCTCAGTTCCAACTTTATTTACTGCCTCAGTTCCAACTTTATTTACTGCCTCAGTTCCAACTTTATTTACTGCCTCAGTTCCAACTTTATTTACTGCCTCAGTTCCAACTTTATTTACTGCCTCAGTTCCAACTTTATTTACTGCCTCAGTTCCAACTTTTTTACTTTACTGCCTCAGTTCCAACTTTATTTACTGCCTCAGTTCCAACTTTATTTACTGCCTCAGTTCCAACTTTATTTACTGCCTCAGTTCCAACTTTATTTACTGCCTCAGTTCCAACTTTATTTACTGCCTCAGTTCCAACTTTATTTACTGCCTCAGTTCTTTTTTTGCCTCAGTTCCAACTTTATTTACTGCCTCAGTTCCAACTTTATTTACAGCCTCAGTTCTGCCTCAGTTCCACTTTATTTACTGCCTCAGTTCCAACTTTATTTACTGCCTCAGTTCCAACTTTATTTACTGCCTCAGTTCCAACTTTATTTACTGCCTCAGTTCCAACTTTATTTACTGCCTCAGTTCCAACTTTATTTACTGCCTCAGTTCCAACTTTATTTACTGCCTCAGTTCCAACTTTATTTACTGCCTCAGTTCCAACTTTATTTACTGCCTCAGTTCCAACTTTATTTACTGCCTCAGTTCCAACTTTATTTACTGCCTCAGTTCCAACTTTATTTACTGCCTCAGTTCCAACTTTATTTACTGCCTCAGTTCCAACTTTATTTACTGCCTCAGTTCCAACTTTATTTACTGCCTCAGTTCCACTTTATTTACTGCCTCAGTTCCAACTTTATTTACTGCCTCAGTTCCACTTTATTTACTGCCTCAGTTCCAACTTTATTTACTGCCTCAGTTCCAACTTTATTTACTGCCTCAGTTCCAACTTTATTTACTGCCTCAGTTCCAACTTTATTTACTGCCTCAGTTCCTTTTATTTACTGCCTCAGTTCCAACTTTATTTACTGCCTCAGTTCCAACTTTATTTACTGCCTCAGTTCCACTTTATTTACTGCCTCAGTTCCAACTTTATTTACTGCCTCAGTTCCAACTTTATTTACTGCCTCAGTTCCAACTTTATTTACTGCCTCAGTTCCAACTTTATTTACTGCCTCAGTTCCAACTTTATTTACTGCCTCAGTTCCAACTTTATTTACTGCCTCAGTTCCAACTTTATTTACTGCCTCAGTTCCAACTTTATTTACTGCCTCAGTTCCAACTTTATTTACTGCCTCAGTTCCAACTTTATTTACTGCCTCAGTTCCAACTTTATTTACTGCCTCAGTTCCAACTTTATTTACTGCCTCAGTTCCAACTTTATTTACTGCCTCAGTTCCAACTTTATTTACTGCCTCAGTTCCAACTTTATTTACTGCCTCAGTTCCAACTTTATTTACTGCCTCAGTTCCAACTTTATTTACTGCCTCAGTTCCAACTTTATTTACTGCCTCAGTTCCAACTTTATTTACTGCCTCAGTTCCAACTTTATTTACTGCCTCAGTTCTACTTTATTTACTGCCTCAGTTCCAACTTTATTTACTGCCTCAGTTCCAACTTTATTTACTGCCTCAGTTCCAACTTTATTTACTGCCTCAGTTCCACTTTATTTACTGCCTCAGTTCTAACTTTATTTACTGCCTCAGTTCCAACTTTATTTACTGCCTCAGTTCTACTTTATTTACTGCCTCAGTTCCACTTTATTTACTGCCTCAGTTCCAACTTTATTTACTGCCTCAGTTCCAACTTTATTTACTGCCTCAGTTCCACTTTATTTACTGCCTCAGTTCCAACTTTATTTACTGCCTCAGTTCCAACTTTATTTACTGCCTCAGTTCCAACTTTATTTACTGCCTCAGTTCCAACTTTATTTACTGCCTCAGTTCCACTTTATTTACTGCCTCAGTTCCAACTTTATTTACTGCCTCAGTTCCAACTTTATTTACTGCCTCAGTTCCAACTTTATTTACTGCCTCAGTTCCAACTTTATTTACTGCCTCAGTTCCAACTTTATTTACTGCCTCAGTTCCAACTTTATTTACTGCCTCAGTTCCAACTTTATTTACTGCCTCAGTTCCAACTTTATTTACTGCCTCAGTTCCAACTTTATTTACTGCCTCAGTTCCAACTTTATTTACTGCCTCAGTTCCAACTTTATTTACTGCCTCAGTTCCACTTTATTTACTGCCTCAGTTCCACTTTATTTACTGCCTCAGTTCCAACTTTATTTACTGCCTCAGTTCCAACTTTATTTACTGCCTCAGTTCCAATTTTACTGCCTCAGTTCCAACTTTATTTACTGCCTCAGTTCCAACTTTATTTACTGCCTCAGTTCCAACTTTATTTACTGCCTCAGTTCCAACTTTATTTACTGCCTCAGTTTCCTTTATTTACTGCCTCAGTTCCAACTTTATTTACTGCCTCAGTTCCAACTTTATTTACTGCCTCAGTTCCAACTTTATTTACTGCCTCAGTTCCACTTTATTTACTGCCTCAGTTCCAACTTTATTTACTGCCTCAGTTCCAACTTTATTTACTGCCTCAGTTCTACTTTATTTACTGCCTCAGTTCCAACTTTATTTACTGCCTCAGTTCCACTTTATTTACTGCCTCAGTTCCAACTTTATTTACTGCCTCAGTTCCAACTTTATTTACTGCCTCAGTTCCAACTTTATTTACTGCCTCAGTTCTACTTTATTTACTGCCTCAGTTCCAACTTTATTTACTGCCTCAGTTCCAACTTTATTTACTGCCTCAGTTCCACTTTATTTACTGCCTCAGTTCCACTTTATTTACTGCCTCAGTTCCACTTTATTTACTGCCTCAGTTCTACTTTATTTACTGCCTCAGTTCCACTTTATTTACTGCCTCAGTTCCAACTTTATTTACTGCCTCAGTTCTACTTTATTTACTGCCTCAGTTCTACTTTATTTACTGCCTCAGTTCCACTTTATTTACTGCCTCAGTTCCAACTTTACCGCCTCAGTTCCAACTTTATTTACTGCCTCAGTTCCAACTTTATTTACTGCCTCAGTTCCACTTTATTTACTGCCTCAGTTCCAACTTTATTTACTGCCTCAGTTCCAACTTTATTTACTGCCTCAGTTCCAACTTTATTTACTGCCTCAGTTCCACTTTATTTACTGCCTCAGTTCCAACTTTATTTACTGCCTCAGTTCCAACTTTATTTACTGCCTCAGTTCCAACTTTATTTACTGCCTCAGTTCCACTTTATTTACTGCCTCAGTTCTAACTTTATTTACTGCCTCAGTTCCAACTTTATTTACTGCCTCAGTTCCAACTTTATTTACTGCCTCAGTTCCAACTTTATTTACTGCCTCAGTTCTACTTTATTTACTGCCTCAGTTCCAACTTTATTTACTGCCTCAGTTCCAACTTTATTTACTGCCTCAGTTCCAACTTTATTTACTGCCTCAGTTCCAACTTTATTTACTGCCTCAGTTCCAACTTTATTTACTGCCTCAGTTCCAACTTTATTTACTGCCTCAGTTCCAACTTTATTTACTGCCTCAGTTCCAACTTTATTTACTGCCTCAGTTCCAACTTTATTTACTGCCTCAGTTCCAACTTTATTTACTGCCTCAGTTCCAACTTTATTTACTGCCTCAGTTCCAACTTTATTTACTGCCTCAGTTCCACTTTATTTACTGCCTCAGTTCCACTTTATTTACTGCCTCAGTTCCAACTTTATTTACTGCCTCAGTTCCAACTTTATTTACTGCCTCAGTTCCAACTTTATTTACTGCCTCAGTTCCAACTTTATTTACTGCCTCAGTTCCACTTTATTTACTGCCTCAGTTCCACTTTATTTACTGCCTCAGTTCCAACTTTATTTACTGCCTCAGTTCTACTTTATTTACTGCCTCAGTTCCACTTTATTTACTGCCTCAGTTCCAACTTTATTTACTGCCTCAGTTCCAACTTTATTTACTGCCTCAGTTCCAACTTTATTTACTGCCTCAGTTCCAACTTTATTTACTGCCTCAGTTCCAACTTTATTTACTGCCTCAGTTCCAACTTTATTTACTGCCTCAGTTCCAACTTTATTTACTGCCTCAGTTCCAACTTTATTTACTGCCTCAGTTCCACTTTATTTACTGCCTCAGTTCCAACTTTATTTACTGCCTCAGTTCTACTTTATTTACTGCCTCAGTTCTACTTTATTTACTGCCTCAGTTCCACTTTATTTACTGCCTCAGTTCCAACTTTATTTACTGCCTCAGTTCCACTTTATTTACTGCCTCAGTTCCAACTTTATTTACTGCCTCAGTTCCAACTTTATTTACTGCCTCAGTTCCAACTTTATTTACTGCCTCAGTTCCAACTTTATTTACTGCCTCAGTTCCACTTTATTTACTGCCTCAGTTCCACTTTATTTACTGCCTCAGTTCCAACTTTATTTACTGCCTCAGTTCCAATTTATTTACTGCCTCAGTTCCACTTTATTTACTGCCTCAGTTCTACTTTATTTACTGCCTCAGTTCCAACTTTATTTACTGCCTCAGTTCTACTTTATTTACTGCCTCAGTTCCACTTTATTTACTGCCTCAGTTCCACTTTATTTACTGCCTCAGTTCCAACTTTATTTACTGCCTCAGTTCCAACTTTATTTACTGCCTCAGTTCCAACTTTATTTACTGCCTCAGTTCCAACTTTATTTACTGCCTCAGTTCCAACTTTATTTACTGCCTCAGTTCCAACTTTATTTACTGCCTCAGTTCCAACTTTATTTACTGCCTCAGTTCCAACTTTATTTACTGCCTCAGTTCCAACTTTATTTACTGCCTCAGTTCCACTTTATTTACTGCCTCAGTTCCAACTTTATTTACTGCCTCAGTTCCACTTTATTTACTGCCTCAGTTCCAACTTTATTTACTGCCTCAGTTCCACTTTATTTACTGCCTCAGTTCCAACTTTATTTACTGCCTCAGTTCCAACTTTATTTACTGCCTCAGTTCCAACTTTATTTACTGCCTCAGTTCAACTTTATTTACTGCCTCAGTTCCAACTTTATTTACTGCCTCAGTTCCAACTTTATTTACTGCCTCAGTTCCAACTTTATTTACTGCCTCAGTTCCAACTTTATTTACTGCCTCAGTTCTACTTTATTTACTGCCTCAGTTCCAACTTTATTTACTGCCTCAGTTCCACTTTATTTACTGCCTCAGTTCCACTTTATTTACTGCCTCAGTTCCAACTTTATTTACTGCCTCAGTTCTACTTTATTTACTGCCTCAGTTCCACTTTATTTACTGCCTCAGTTCCAACTTTATTTACTGCCTCAGTTCCAACTTTATTTACTGCCTCAGTTCCAACTTTATTTACGCCTCAGTTCTACTTTATTTACTGCCTCAGTTCCAACTTTATTTACTGCCTCAGTTCCAACTTTATTTACTGCCTCAGTTCCAACTTTATTTACTGCCTCAGTTCTACTTTATTTACTGCCTCAGTTCTACTTTATTTACTGCCTCAGTTCCAACTTTATTTACTGCCTCAGTTCCAACTTTATTTACTGCCTCAGTTCCAACTTTATTTACTGCCTCAGTTCCAACTTTATTTACTGCCTCAGTTCCAACTTTATTTACTGCCTCAGTTCAACTTTATTTACTGCCTCAGTTCCAACTTTATTTACTGCCTCAGTTCCAACTTTATTTACTGCCTCAGTTCCAACTTTATTTACTGCCTCAGTTCCAACTTTATTTACTGCCTCAGTTCTACTTTATTTACTGCCTCAGTTCCAACTTTATTTACTGCCTCAGTTCCAACTTTATTTACTGCCTCAGTTCTACTTTATTTACTGCCTCAGTTCTACTTTATTTACTGCCTCAGTTCTACTTTATTTACTGCCTCAGTTCCACTTTATTTACTGCCTCAGTTCTACTTTATTTACTGCCTCAGTTCCACTTTATTTACTGCCTCAGTTCCACTTTATTTACTGCCTCAGTTCCAACTTTATTTACTGCCTCAGTTCCACTTTATTTACTGCCTCAGTTCTACTTTATTTACTGCCTCAGTTCCACTTTATTTACTGCCTCAGTTCCAACTTTATTTACTGCCTCAGTTCCACTTTATTTACTGCCTCAGTTCCAACTTTATTTACTGCCTCAGTTCTACTTTATTTACTGCCTCAGTTCCAACTTTATTTACTGCCTCAGTTCCAACTTTATTTACTGCCTCAGTTCCAACTTTATTTACTGCCTCAGTTCTACTTTATTTACTGCCTCAGTTCCAACTTTATTTACTGCCTCAGTTCCAACTTTATTTACTGCCTCAGTTCTACTTTATTTACTGCCTCAGTTCCAACTTTATTTACTGCCTCAGTTCCAACTTTATTTACTGCCTCAGTTCCAACTTTATTTACTGCCTCAGTTCCAACTTTATTTACTGCCTCAGTTCCAACTTTATTTACTGCCTCAGTTCCAACTTTATTTACTGCCTCAGTTCCAACTTTATTTACTGCCTCAGTTCCAACTTTATTTACTGCCTCAGTTCCAACTTTATTTACTGCCTCAGTTTCAACTTTATTTACTGCCTCAGTTCCAACTTTATTTACTGCCTCAGTTCCAACTTTATTTACTGCCTCAGTTCCAACTTTATTTACTGCCTCAGTTCCAACTTTATTTACTGCCTCAGTTCCAACTTTATTTACTGCCTCAGTTCCAACTTTATTTACTGCCTCAGTTCCAACTTTATTTACTGCCTCAGTTCTACTTTATTTACTGCCTCAGTTCTACTTTATTTACTGCCTCAGTTCTACTTTATTTACTGCCTCAGTTCCAACTTTATTTACTGCCTCAGTTCCAACTTTATTTACTGCCTCAGTTCCACTTTATTTACTGCCTCAGTTCCAACTTTATTTACTGCCTCAGTTCCAACTTTATTTACTGCCTCAGTTCCAACTTTATTTACTGCCTCAGTTCCACTTTATTTACTGCCTCAGTTCCACTTTATTTACTGCCTCAGTTCCAACTTTATTTACTGCCTCAGTTCCAACTTTATTTACTGCCTCAGTTCCAACTTTATTTACTGCCTCAGTTCCAACTTTATTTACTGCCTCAGTTCCAACTTTATTTACTGCCTCAGTTCCAACTTTATTTACTGCCTCAGTTCCAACTTTATTTACTGCCTCAGTTCCAACTTTATTTACTGCCTCAGTTCCACTTTATTTACTGCCTCAGTTCCAACTTTATTTACTGCCTCAGTTCCAACTTTATTTACTGCCTCAGTTCCAACTTTATTTACTGCCTCAGTTCCAACTTTATTTACTGCCTCAGTTCCAACTTTATTTACTGCCTCAGTTCTACTTTATTTACTGCCTCAGTTCCACTTTATTTACTGCCTCAGTTCTACTTTATTTACTGCCTCAGTTCCAACTTTATTTACTGCCTCAGTTCCAACTTTATTTACTGCCTCAGTTCCAACTTTATTTACTGCCTCAGTTCCAACTTTATTTACTGCCTCAGTTCCAACTTTATTTACTGCCTCAGTTCCAACTTTATTTACTGCCTCAGTTCCAACTTTATTTACTGCCTCAGTTCCAACTTTATTTACTGCCTCAGTTCCAACTTTATTTACTGCCTCAGTTCTACTTTATTTACTGCCTCAGTTCCAACTTTATTTACTGCCTCAGTTCTACTTTATTTACTGCCTCAGTTCCAACTTTATTTACTGCCTCAGTTCTACTTTATTTACTGCCTCAGTTCTAACTTTATTTACTGCCTCAGTTCCAACTTTATTTACTGCCTCAGTTCCAACTTTATTTACTGCCTCAGTTCTACTTTATTTACTGCCTCAGTTCCAACTTTATTTACTGCCTCAGTTCCAACTTTATTTACTGCCTCAGTTCCAACTTTATTTACTGCCTCAGTTCCAACTTTATTTACTGCCTCAGTTCCAACTTTATTTACTGCCTCAGTTCCAACTTTATTTACTGCCTCAGTTCCAACTTTATTTACTGCCTCAGTTCCAACTTTATTTACTGCCTCAGTTCCAACTTTATTTACTGCCTCAGTTCCAACTTTATTTACTGCCTCAGTTCCACTTTATTTACTGCCTCAGTTCCAACTTTATTTACTGCCTCAGTTCCAACTTTATTTACTGCCTCAGTTCCAACTTTATTTACTGCCTCAGTTCCAACTTTATTTACTGCCTCAGTTCCAACTTTATTTTTACTGCCTCAGTTCCAACTTTATTTACTGCCTCAGTTCCACTTTATTTACTGCCTCAGTTCCAACTTTATTTACTGCCTCAGTTCCACTTTATTTACTGCCTCAGTTCTACTTTATTTACTGCCTCAGTTCCACTTTATTTACTGCCTCAGTTCCAACTTTATTTACTGCCTCAGTTCCAACTTTATTTACTGCCTCAGTTCCAACTTTATTTACTGCCTCAGTTCCAACTTTATTTACTGCCTCAGTTCCAACTTTATTTACTGCCTCAGTTCCAACTTTATTTACTGCCTCAGTTCCAACTTTATTTACTGCCTCAGTTCCAACTTTATTTACTGCCTCAGTTCCAACTTTATTTACTGCCTCAGTTCCAACTTTATTTACTGCCTCAGTTCCAACTTTATTTACTGCCTCAGTTCCAACTTTATTTACTGCCTCAGTTCCAACTTTATTTACTGCCTCAGTTCCAACTTTATTTACCGCCTCAGTTCCAACTTTATTTACTGCCTCAGTTCCAACTTTATTTACTGCCTCAGTTCCAACTTTATTTACTGCCTCAGTTCCAACTTTATTTACTGCCTCAGTTCTACTTTATTTACTGCCTCAGTTCTACTTTATTTACTGCCTCAGTTCCAACTTTATTTACTGCCTCAGTTCCAACTTTATTTACCGCCTCAGTTCCAACTTTATTTACTGCCTCAGTTCCAACTTTATTTACTGCCTCAGTTCCAACTTTATTTACTGCCTCAGTTCCAACTTTATTTACTGCCTCAGTTCCAACTTTATTTACTGCCTCAGTTCCAACTTTATTTACTGCCTCAGTTCCAACTTTATTTACTGCCTCAGTTCCAACTTTATTTACTGCCTCAGTTCCAACTTTATTTACTGCCTCAGTTCCAACTTTATTTACTGCCTCAGTTCCAACTTTATTTACTGCCTCAGTTCCAACTTTATTTACTGCCTCAGTTCCAACTTTATTTACTGCCTCAGTTCCAACTTTATTTACTGCCTCAGTTCCAACTTTATTTACTGCCTCAGTTCCAACTTTATTTACTGCCTCAGTTCCAACTTTATTTACTGCCTCAGTTCTACTTTATTTACTGCCTCAGTTCCAACTTTATTTACTGCCTCAGTTCCAACTTTATTTACTGCCTCAGTTCTACTTTATTTACTGCCTCAGTTCTACTTTATTTACTGCCTCAGTTCCAACTTTATTTACTGCCTCAGTTCCAACTTTATTTACTGCCTCAGTTCCAACTTTATTTACTGCCTCAGTTCCAACTTTATTTACTGCCTCAGTTCCAACTTTATTTACTGCCTCAGTTCCAACTTTATTTACTGCCTCAGTTCCAACTTTATTTACTGCCTCAGTTCCAACTTTATTTACTGCCTCAGTTCCAACTTTATTTACTGCCTCAGTTCCAACTTTATTTACTGCCTCAGTTCCAACTTTATTTACTGCCTCAGTTCCAACTTTATTTACTGCCTCAGTTCCAACTTTATTTACTGCCTCAGTTCCAACTTTATTTACTGCCTCAGTTCCAACTTTATTTACTGCCTCAGTTCCAACTTTATTTACTGCCTCAGTTCTACTTTATTTACTGCCTCAGTTCCAACTTTATTTACTGCCTCAGTTCCAACTTTATTTACTGCCTCAGTTCCAACTTTATTTACTGCCTCAGTTCCAACTTTATTTACTGCCTCAGTTCCAACTTTATTTACTGCCTCAGTTCCAACTTTATTTACTGCCTCAGTTCCAACTTTATTTACTGCCTCAGTTCCAACTTTATTTACTGCCTCAGTTCCAACTTTATTTACTGCCTCAGTTCCAACTTTATTTACTGCCTCAGTTCCAACTTTATTTACTGCCTCAGTTCCAACTTTATTTACTGCCTCAGTTCCAACTTTATTTACTGCCTCAGTTCCAACTTTATTTACTGCCTCAGTTCCAACTTTATTTACTGCCTCAGTTCCAACTTTATTTACTGCCTCAGTTCCAACTTTATTTACTGCCTCAGTTCCAACTTTATTTACTGCCTCAGTTCCAACTTTATTTACTGCCTCAGTTCTACTTTATTTACTGCCTCAGTTCCAACTTTATTTACTGCCTCAGTTCCAACTTTATTTACTGCCTCAGTTCCACTTTATTTACTGCCTCAGTTCCACTTTATTTACTGCCTCAGTTCCAACTTTATTTACTGCCTCAGTTCCAACTTTATTTACTGCCTCAGTTCCAACTTTATTTACTGCCTCAGTTCCAACTTTATTTACTGCCTCAGTTCCAACTTTATTTACTGCCTCAGTTCCAACTTTATTTACTGCCTCAGTTCCAACTTTATTTACTGCCTCAGTTCCAACTTTATTTACTGCCTCAGTTCCAACTTTATTTACTGCCTCAGTTCCACTTTATTTACTGCCTCAGTTCCAACTTTATTTACTGCCTCAGTTCCAACTTTATTTACTGCCTCAGTTCCAACTTTATTTACTGCCTCAGTTCCACTTTATTTACTGCCTCAGTTCCAACTTTATTTACTGCCTCAGTTCTACTTTATTTACTGCCTCAGTTCCAACTTTATTTACTGCCTCAGTTCCAACTTTATTTACTGCCTCAGTTCCACTTTATTTACTGCCTCAGTTCCACTTTATTTACTGCCTCAGTTCTACTTTATTTACTGCCTCAGTTCCAACTTTATTTACTGCCTCAGTTCCAACTTTATTTACTGCCTCAGTTCCAACTTTATTTACTGCCTCAGTTCCAACTTTATTTACTGCCTCAGTTCCAACTTTATTTACTGCCTCAGTTCCAACTTTATTTACTGCCTCAGTTCCAACTTTATTTACTGCCTCAGTTCCAACTTTATTTACTGCCTCAGTTCCAACTTTATTTACTGCCTCAGTTCCAACTTTATTTACTGCCTCAGTTCCAACTTTATTTACTGCCTCAGTTCCAACTTTATTTACTGCCTCAGTTCCAACTTTATTTACTGCCTCAGTTCCAACTTTATTTACTGCCTCAGTTCCAACTTTATTTACTGCCTCAGTTCCAACTTTATTTACTGCCTCAGTTCCAACTTTATTTACTGCCTCAGTTCCAACTTTATTTACTGCCTCAGTTCCAACTTTATTTACTGCCTCAGTTCTACTTTATTTACTGCCTCAGTTCCACTTTATTTACTGCCTCAGTTCCAACTTTATTTACTGCCTCAGTTCCAACTTTATTTACTGCCTCAGTTCCAACTTTATTTACTGCCTCAGTTCCAACTTTATTTACTGCCTCAGTTCCAACTTTATTTACTGCCTCAGTTCCAACTTTATTTACTGCCTCAGTTCCAACTTTATTTACTGCCTCAGTTCCAACTTTATTTACTGCCTCAGTTCCAACTTTATTTACTGCCTCAGTTCCAACTTTATTTACTGCCTCAGTTCCAACTTTATTTACTGCCTCAGTTCCAACTTTATTTACTGCCTCAGTTCCAACTTTATTTACTGCCTCAGTTCCAACTTTATTTACTGCCTCAGTTCCAACTTTATTTACTGCCTCAGTTCCAACTTTATTTACTGCCTCAGTTCCAACTTTATTTACTGCCTCAGTTCCAACTTTATTTACTGCCTCAGTTCCAACTTTATTTACTGCCTCAGTTCCACTTTATTTACTGCCTCAGTTCCAACTTTATTTACTGCCTCAGTTCCAACTTTATTTACTGCCTCAGTTCCAACTTTATTTACTGCCTCAGTTCCAACTTTATTTACTGCCTCAGTTCCAACTTTATTTACTGCCTCAGTTCCAACTTTATTTACTGCCTCAGTTCCAACTTTATTTACTGCCTCAGTTCCAACTTTATTTACTGCCTCAGTTCCAACTTTATTTACTGCCTCAGTTCCAACTTTATTTACTGCCTCAGTTCCAACTTTATTTACTGCCTCAGTTCCAACTTTATTTACTGCCTCAGTTCCAACTTTATTTACTGCCTCAGTTCCAACTTTATTTACTGCCTCAGTTCCAACTTTATTTACTGCCTCAGTTCCAACTTTATTTACTGCCTCAGTTCCAACTTTATTTACTGCCTCAGTTCCAACTTTATTTACTGCCTCAGTTCCAACTTTATTTACTGCCTCAGTTCCAACTTTATTTACTGCCTCAGTTCCAACTTTATTTACTGCCTCAGTTCCACTTTATTTACTGCCTCAGTTCCAACTTTATTTACTGCCTCAGTTCCAACTTTATTTACTGCCTCAGTTCCAACTTTATTTACTGCCTCAGTTCTACTTTATTTACTGCCTCAGTTCCAACTTTATTTACTGCCTCAGTTCTAACTTTATTTACTGCCTCAGTTCCAACTTTATTTACTGCCTCAGTTCCAACTTTATTTACTGCCTCAGTTCTACTTTATTTACTGCCTCAGTTCCACTTTATTTACTGCCTCAGTTCTACTTTATTTACTGCCTCAGTTCCAACTTTATTTACTGCCTCAGTTCCAACTTTATTTACTGCCTCAGTTCCAACTTTATTTACTGCCTCAGTTCCAACTTTATTTACTGCCTCAGTTCCAACTTTATTTACTGCCTCAGTTCCAACTTTATTTACTGCCTCAGTTCCAACTTTATTTACTGCCTCAGTTCCAACTTTATTTACTGCCTCAGTTCCAACTTTATTTACTGCCTCAGTTCCAACTTTATTTACTGCCTCAGTTCTACTTTATTTACTGCCTCAGTTCCAACTTTATTTACTGCCTCAGTTCCAACTTTATTTACTGCCTCAGTTCCACTTTATTTACTGCCTCAGTTCCAACTTTATTTACTGCCTCAGTTCCAACTTTATTTACTGCCTCAGTTCCAACTTTATTTACTGCCTCAGTTCCAACTTTATTTACTGCCTCAGTTCCAACTTTATTTACTGCCTCAGTTCCAACTTTATTTACTGCCTCAGTTCCAACTTTATTTACTGCCTCAGTTCCAACTTTATTTACTGCCTCAGTTCCAACTTTATTTACTGCCTCAGTTCCAACTTTATTTACTGCCTCAGTTCCAACTTTATTTACTGCCTCAGTTCCAACTTTATTTACTGCCTCAGTTCCAACTTTATTTACTGCCTCAGTTCCAACTTTATTTACTGCCTCAGTTCCAACTTTATTTACTGCCTCAGTTCCAACTTTATTTACTGCCTCAGTTCCACTTTATTTACTGCCTCAGTTCTAACTTTATTTACTGCCTCAGTTCCAACTTTATTTACTGCCTCAGTTCCAACTTTATTTACTGCCTCAGTTCCAACTTTATTTACTGCCTCAGTTCCAACTTTATTTACTGCCTCAGTTCCAACTTTATTTACTGCCTCAGTTCCAACTTTATTTACTGCCTCAGTTCCAACTTTATTTACTGCCTCAGTTCCAACTTTATTTACTGCCTCAGTTCCAACTTTATTTACTGCCTCAGTTCCAACTTTATTTACTGCCTCAGTTCCAACTTTATTTACTGCCTCAGTTCCAACTTTATTTACTGCCTCAGTTCCAACTTTATTTACTGCCTCAGTTCCAACTTTATTTACTGCCTCAGTTCCAACTTTATTTACTGCCTCAGTTCCAACTTTATTTACTGCCTCAGTTCCAACTTTATTTACTGCCTCAGTTCCAACTTTATTTACTGCCTCAGTTCCAACTTTATTTACTGCCTCAGTTCTACTTTATTTACTGCCTCAGTTCCAACTTTATTTACTGCCTCAGTTCCAACTTTATTTACTGCCTCAGTTCTACTTTATTTACTGCCTCAGTTCTACTTTATTTACTGCCTCAGTTCCAACTTTATTTACTGCCTCAGTTCCAACTTTATTTACTGCCTCAGTTCCAACTTTATTTACTGCCTCAGTTCCAACTTTATTTACTGCCTCAGTTCCAACTTTATTTACTGCCTCAGTTCCAACTTTATTTACTGCCTCAGTTCCAACTTTATTTACTGCCTCAGTTCCAACTTTATTTACTGCCTCAGTTCCAACTTTATTTACTGCCTCAGTTCCAACTTTATTTACTGCCTCAGTTCCAACTTTATTTACTGCCTCAGTTCCAACTTTATTTACCGCCTCAGTTCCAACTTTATTTACTGCCTCAGTTCCAACTTTATTTACTGCCTCAGTTCCAACTTTATTTACTGCCTCAGTTCCAACTTTATTTACTGCCTCAGTTCCAACTTTATTTACTGCCTCAGTTCCAACTTTATTTACTGCCTCAGTTCCAACTTTATTTACTGCCTCAGTTCCAACTTTATTTACTGCCTCAGTTCCAACTTTATTTACTGCCTCAGTTCCAACTTTATTTACTGCCTCAGTTCCAACTTTATTTACTGCCTCAGTTCCAACTTTATTTACTGCCTCAGTTCCAACTTTATTTACTGCCTCAGTTCCAACTTTATTTACTGCCTCAGTTCCAACTTTATTTACTGCCTCAGTTCCAACTTTATTTACTGCCTCAGTTCCAACTTTATTTACTGCCTCAGTTCTACTTTATTTACTGCCTCAGTTCCAACTTTATTTACTGCCTCAGTTCCAACTTTATTTACTGCCTCAGTTCCAACTTTATTTACTGCCTCAGTTCTACTTTATTTACTGCCTCAGTTCCAACTTTATTTACTGCCTCAGTTCTACTTTATTTACTGCCTCAGTTCCAACTTTATTTACTGCCTCAGTTCCAACTTTATTTACTGCCTCAGTTCCAACTTTATTTACTGCCTCAGTTCCACTTTATTTACTGCCTCAGTTCTACTTTATTTACTGCCTCAGTTCCAACTTTATTTACTGCCTCAGTTCCAACTTTATTTACTGCCTCAGTTCCAACTTTATTTACTGCCTCAGTTCCAACTTTATTTACTGCCTCAGTTCCAACTTTATTTACTGCCTCAGTTCCAACTTTATTTACTGCCTCAGTTCCAACTTTATTTACTGCCTCAGTTCCAACTTTATTTACTGCCTCAGTTCCAACTTTATTTACTGCCTCAGTTCCAACTTTATTTACTGCCTCAGTTCTACTTTATTTACTGCCTCAGTTCCAACTTTATTTACTGCCTCAGTTCCAACTTTATTTACTGCCTCAGTTCTACTTTATTTACTGCCTCAGTTCTACTTTATTTACTGCCTCAGTTCCAACTTTATTTACTGCCTCAGTTCCAACTTTATTTACTGCCTCAGTTCCAACTTTATTTACTGCCTCAGTTCCAACTTTATTTACTGCCTCAGTTCCAACTTTATTTACTGCCTCAGTTCCAACTTTATTTACTGCCTCAGTTCCAACTTTATTTACTGCCTCAGTTCCAACTTTATTTACTGCCTCAGTTCCAACTTTATTTACTGCCTCAGTTCCAACTTTATTTACTGCCTCAGTTCCAACTTTATTTACTGCCTCAGTTCCAACTTTATTTACTGCCTCAGTTCCAACTTTATTTACTGCCTCAGTTCCAACTTTATTTACTGCCTCAGTTCCAACTTTATTTACTGCCTCAGTTCTACTTTATTTACTGCCTCAGTTCTACTTTATTTACTGCCTCAGTTCCAACTTTATTTACTGCCTCAGTTCCAACTTTATTTACTGCCTCAGTTCCAACTTTATTTACTGCCTCAGTTCCAACTTTATTTACTGCCTCAGTTCCAACTTTATTTACTGCCTCAGTTCCAACTTTATTTACTGCCTCAGTTCCAACTTTATTTACTGCCTCAGTTCCAACTTTATTTACTGCCTCAGTTCCAACTTTATTTACTGCCTCAGTTCCAACTTTATTTACTGCCTCAGTTCCAACTTTATTTACTGCCTCAGTTCCAACTTTATTTACTGCCTCAGTTCCAACTTTATTTACTGCCTCAGTTCCAACTTTATTTACTGCCTCAGTTCCAACTTTATTTACTGCCTCAGTTCCAACTTTATTTACTGCCTCAGTTCCAACTTTATTTACTGCCTCAGTTCCAACTTTATTTACTGCCTCAGTTCCAACTTTATTTACTGCCTCAGTTCTACTTTATTTACTGCCTCAGTTCCAACTTTATTTACTGCCTCAGTTCCAACTTTATTTACTGCCTCAGTTCTACTTTATTTACTGCCTCAGTTCTACTTTATTTACTGCCTCAGTTCCAACTTTATTTACTGCCTCAGTTCCAACTTTATTTACTGCCTCAGTTCCAACTTTATTTACTGCCTCAGTTCCAACTTTATTTACTGCCTCAGTTCCAACTTTATTTACTGCCTCAGTTCCAACTTTATTTACTGCCTCAGTTCCAACTTTATTTACTGCCTCAGTTCCAACTTTATTTACTGCCTCAGTTCCAACTTTATTTACTGCCTCAGTTCCAACTTTATTTACTGCCTCAGTTCCAACTTTATTTACTGCCTCAGTTCCAACTTTATTTACTGCCTCAGTTCCAACTTTATTTACTGCCTCAGTTCCAACTTTATTTACTGCCTCAGTTCCAACTTTATTTACTGCCTCAGTTCCAACTTTATTTACTGCCTCAGTTCCAACTTTATTTACTGCCTCAGTTCTACTTTATTTACTGCCTCAGTTCCAACTTTATTTACTGCCTCAGTTCCAACTTTATTTACTGCCTCAGTTCCAACTTTATTTACTGCCTCAGTTCTACTTTATTTACTGCCTCAGTTCCAACTTTATTTACTGCCTCAGTTCTACTTTATTTACTGCCTCAGTTCCAACTTTATTTACTGCCTCAGTTCCAACTTTATTTACTGCCTCAGTTCTACTTTATTTACTGCCTCAGTTCTACTTTATTTACTGCCTCAGTTCTACTTTATTTACTGCCTCAGTTCCAACTTTATTTACTGCCTCAGTTCCAACTTTATTTACTGCCTCAGTTCCAACTTTATTTACTGCCTCAGTTCCAACTTTATTTACTGCCTCAGTTCCAACTTTATTTACTGCCTCAGTTCCAACTTTATTTACTGCCTCAGTTCCAACTTTATTTACTGCCTCAGTTCAACTTTATTTACTGCCTCAGTTCCAACTTTATTTACTGCCTCAGTTCTACTTTATTTACTGCCTCAGTTCCAACTTTATTTACTGCCTCAGTTCTAACTTTATTTACTGCCTCAGTTCCAACTTTATTTACTGCCTCAGTTCTACTTTATTTACTGCCTCAGTTCCAACTTTATTTACTGCCTCAGTTCTACTTTATTTACTGCCTCAGTTCCAACTTTATTTACTGCCTCAGTTCTACTTTATTTACTGCCTCAGTTCTACTTTATTTACTGCCTCAGTTCCACTTTATTTACTGCCTCAGTTCCAACTTTATTTACTGCCTCAGTTCCACTTTATTTACTGCCTCAGTTCCAACTTTATTTACTGCCTCAGTTCCAACTTTATTTACTGCCTCAGTTCCAACTTTATTTACTGCCTCAGTTCCAACTTTATTTACTGCCTCAGTTCCAACTTTATTTACTGCCTCAGTTCCAACTTTATTTACTGCCTCAGTTCCAACTTTATTTACTGCCTCAGTTCCAACTTTATTTACTGCCTCAGTTCCAACTTTATTTACTGCCTCAGTTCCAACTTTATTTACTGCCTCAGTTCCAACTTTATTTACTGCCTCAGTTCCAACTTTATTTACTGCCTCAGTTCCAACTTTATTTACTGCCTCAGTTCCAACTTTATTTACTGCCTCAGTTCTACTTTATTTACTGCCTCAGTTCCAACTTTATTTACTGCCTCAGTTCCAACTTTATTTACTGCCTCAGTTCTACTTTATTTACTGCCTCAGTTCCAACTTTATTTACTGCCTCAGTTCCAACTTTATTTACTGCCTCAGTTCCAACTTTATTTACTGCCTCAGTTCTACTTTATTTACTGCCTCAGTTCTACTTTATTTACTGCCTCAGTTCCAACTTTATTTACTGCCTCAGTTCCAACTTTATTTACTGCCTCAGTTCCAACTTTATTTACTGCCTCAGTTCTACTTTATTTACTGCCTCAGTTCCAACTTTATTTACTGCCTCAGTTCTACTTTATTTACTGCCTCAGTTCCAACTTTATTTACTGCCTCAGTTCTACTTTATTTACTGCCTCAGTTCCAACTTTATTTACTGCCTCAGTTCCAACTTTATTTACTGCCTCAGTTCCAACTTTATTTACTGCCTCAGTTCTACTTTATTTACTGCCTCAGTTCCAACTTTATTTACTGCCTCAGTTCCAACTTTATTTACTGCCTCAGTTCCAACTTTATTTACTGCCTCAGTTCCAACTTTATTTACTGCCTCAGTTCCAACTTTATTTACTGCCTCAGTTCTACTTTATTTACTGCCTCAGTTCCAACTTTATTTACTGCCTCAGTTCTACTTTATTTACTGCCTCAGTTCTACTTTATTTACTGCCTCAGTTCCAACTTTATTTACTGCCTCAGTTCTACTTTATTTACTGCCTCAGTTCTACTTTATTTACTGCCTCAGTTCCAACTTTATTTACTGCCTCAGTTCCAACTTTATTTACTGCCTCAGTTCTACTTTATTTACTGCCTCAGTTCCAACTTTATTTACTGCCTCAGTTCTACTTTATTTACGCCTCAGTTCCAACTTTATTTACTGCCTCAGTTCTACTTTATTTACTGCCTCAGTTCCAACTTTATTTACTGCCTCAGTTCCAACTTTATTTACTGCCTCAGTTCTACTTTATTTACTGCCTCAGTTCTACTTTATTTACTGCCTCAGTTCTACTTTATTTACTGCCTCAGTTCCAACTTTATTTACTGCCTCAGTTCAACTTTATTTACTGCCTCAGTTCTACTTTATTTACTGCCTCAGTTCTACTTTATTTACTGCCTCAGTTCCAACTTTATTTACTGCCTCAGTTCCAACTTTATTTACTGCCTCAGTTCCAACTTTATTTACTGCCTCAGTTCTACTTTATTTACTGCCTCAGTTCCAACTTTATTTACTGCCTCAGTTCCAACTTTATTTACTGCCTCAGTTCCAACTTTATTTACTGCCTCAGTTCCAACTTTATTTACTGCCTCAGTTCCAACTTTATTTACTGCCTCAGTTCCAACTTTATTTACTGCCTCAGTTCCACTTTATTTACTGCCTCAGTTCCAACTTTATTTACTGCCTCAGTTCCAACTTTATTTACTGCCTCAGTTCCAACTTTATTTACTGCCTCAGTTCCAACTTTATTTACTGCCTCAGTTCCAACTTTATTTACTGCCTCAGTTCCAACTTTATTTACTGCCTCAGTTCCAACTTTATTTACTGCCTCAGTTCAACTTTATTTACTGCCTCAGTTCCAACTTTATTTACTGCCTCAGTTCAACTTTATTTACTGCCTCAGTTCCAACTTTATTTACTGCCTCAGTTCCAACTTTATTTACTGCCTCAGTTCCAACTTTATTTACTGCCTCAGTTCCAACTTTATTTACTGCCTCAGTTCCAACTTTATTTACTGCCTCAGTTCCAACTTTATTTACTGCCTCAGTTCCAACTTTATTTACTGCCTCAGTTCTACTTTATTTACTGCCTCAGTTCCACTTTATTTACTGCCTCAGTTCTACTTTATTTACTGCCTCAGTTCCAACTTTATTTACTGCCTCAGTTCCAACTTTATTTACTGCCTCAGTTCCACTTTATTTACTGCCTCAGTTCCAACTTTATTTACTGCCTCAGTTCCAACTTTATTTACTGCCTCAGTTCCAACTTTATTTACTGCCTCAGTTCCAACTTTATTTACTGCCTCAGTTCTACTTTATTTACTGCCTCAGTTCCAACTTTATTTACTGCCTCAGTTCCAACTTTATTTACTGCCTCAGTTCCAACTTTATTTACTGCCTCAGTTCCAACTTTATTTACTGCCTCAGTTCCAACTTTATTTACTGCCTCAGTTCCAACTTTATTTACTGCCTCAGTTCCAACTTTATTTACTGCCTCAGTTCCAACTTTATTTACTGCCTCAGTTCTACTTTATTTACTGCCTCAGTTCCAACTTTATTTACTGCCTCAGTTCCAACTTTATTTACTGCCTCAGTTCCAACTTTATTTACTGCCTCAGTTCCAACTTTATTTACTGCCTCAGTTCCAACTTTATTTACTGCCTCAGTTCTACTTTATTTACTGCCTCAGTTCTACTTTATTTACTGCCTCAGTTCTACTTTATTTACTGCCTCAGTTCCAACTTTATTTACTGCCTCAGTTCCAACTTTATTTACTGCCTCAGTTCCAACTTTATTTACTGCCTCAGTTCCAACTTTATTTACTGCCTCAGTTCCAACTTTATTTACTGCCTCAGTTCCAACTTTATTTACTGCCTCAGTTCCAACTTTATTTACTGCCTCAGTTCCAACTTTATTTACTGCCTCAGTTCCAACTTTATTTACTGCCTCAGTTCTACTTTATTTACTGCCTCAGTTCCAACTTTATTTACTGCCTCAGTTCTACTTTATTTACTGCCTCAGTTCCAACTTTATTTACTGCCTCAGTTCTACTTTATTTACTGCCTCAGTTCCAACTTTATTTACTGCCTCAGTTCTACTTTATTTACTGCCTCAGTTCCAACTTTATTTACTGCCTCAGTTCTACTTTATTTACTGCCTCAGTTCTACTTTATTTACTGCCTCAGTTCTACTTTATTTACTGCCTCAGTTCCAACTTTATTTACTGCCTCAGTTCTACTTTATTTACTGCCTCAGTTCCAACTTTATTTACTGCCTCAGTTCCAACTTTATTTACTGCCTCAGTTCCAACTTTATTTACTGCCTCAGTTCCAACTTTATTTACTGCCTCAGTTCCAACTTTATTTACTGCCTCAGTTCCAACTTTATTTACTGCCTCAGTTCTACTTTATTTACTGCCTCAGTTCCAACTTTATTTACTGCCTCAGTTCCAACTTTATTTACTGCCTCAGTTCCAACTTTATTTACTGCCTCAGTTCCAACTTTATTTACTGCCTCAGTTCCAACTTTATTTACTGCCTCAGTTCCAACTTTATTTACTGCCTCAGTTCTACTTTATTTACTGCCTCAGTTCCAACTTTATTTACTGCCTCAGTTCCAACTTTATTTACTGCCTCAGTTCTACTTTATTTACTGCCTCAGTTCTACTTTATTTACTGCCTCAGTTCCAACTTTATTTACTGCCTCAGTTCCAACTTTATTTACTGCCTCAGTTCCAACTTTATTTACTGCCTCAGTTCCAACTTTATTTACTGCCTCAGTTCCAACTTTATTTACTGCCTCAGTTCCAACTTTATTTACTGCCTCAGTTCCAACTTTATTTACTGCCTCAGTTCCAACTTTATTTACTGCCTCAGTTCCAACTTTATTTACTGCCTCAGTTCCAACTTTATTTACTGCCTCAGTTCTACTTTATTTACTGCCTCAGTTCCAACTTTATTTACTGCCTCAGTTCCAACTTTATTTACTGCCTCAGTTCCAACTTTATTTACTGCCTCAGTTCCAACTTTATTTACTGCCTCAGTTCCAACTTTATTTACTGCCTCAGTTCCAACTTTATTTACTGCCTCAGTTCCAACTTTATTTACTGCCTCAGTTCTACTTTATTTACTGCCTCAGTTCTACTTTATTTACTGCCTCAGTTCCAACTTTATTTACTGCCTCAGTTCCAACTTTATTTACTGCCTCAGTTCCAACTTTATTTACTGCCTCAGTTCCAACTTTATTTACTGCCTCAGTTCCAACTTTATTTACTGCCTCAGTTCCAACTTTATTTACTGCCTCAGTTCCAACTTTATTTACTGCCTCAGTTCCAACTTTATTTACTGCCTCAGTTCCAACTTTATTTACTGCCTCAGTTCCAACTTTATTTACTGCCTCAGTTCCAACTTTATTTACTGCCTCAGTTCCAACTTTATTTACTGCCTCAGTTCCAACTTTATTTACTGCCTCAGTTCCAACTTTATTTACTGCCTCAGTTCCAACTTTATTTACTGCCTCAGTTCCAACTTTATTTACTGCCTCAGTTCCAACTTTATTTACTGCCTCAGTTCCAACTTTATTTACTGCCTCAGTTCCAACTTTATTTACTGCCTCAGTTCTACTTTATTTACTGCCTCAGTTCCAACTTTATTTACTGCCTCAGTTCCAACTTTATTTACTGCCTCAGTTCTACTTTATTTACTGCCTCAGTTCCACTTTATTTACTGCCTCAGTTCCAACTTTATTTACTGCCTCAGTTCCAACTTTATTTACTGCCTCAGTTCCAACTTTATTTACTGCCTCAGTTCCAACTTTATTTACTGCCTCAGTTCCAACTTTATTTACTGCCTCAGTTCCAACTTTATTTACTGCCTCAGTTCCAACTTTATTTACTGCCTCAGTTCCAACTTTATTTACCGCCTCAGTTCCAACTTTATTTACTGCCTCAGTTCCAACTTTATTTACTGCCTCAGTTCCAACTTTATTTACTGCCTCAGTTCCAACTTTATTTACTGCCTCAGTTCCAACTTTATTTACTGCCTCAGTTCCAACTTTATTTACTGCCTCAGTTCCAACTTTATTTACTGCCTCAGTTCTACTTTATTTACTGCCTCAGTTCTACTTTATTTACTGCCTCAGTTCCAACTTTATTTACTGCCTCAGTTCCAACTTTATTTACTGCCTCAGTTCCAACTTTATTTACTGCCTCAGTTCCAACTTTATTTACTGCCTCAGTTCCAACTTTATTTACTGCCTCAGTTCCAACTTTATTTACTGCCTCAGTTCCAACTTTATTTACTGCCTCAGTTCCAACTTTATTTACTGCCTCAGTTCCAACTTTATTTACTGCCTCAGTTCCAACTTTATTTACTGCCTCAGTTCCAACTTTATTTACTGCCTCAGTTCCAACTTTATTTACTGCCTCAGTTCCAACTTTATTTACTGCCTCAGTTCCAACTTTATTTACTGCCTCAGTTCCAACTTTATTTACTGCCTCAGTTCCAACTTTATTTACTGCCTCAGTTCCAACTTTATTTACTGCCTCAGTTCCAACTTTATTTACTGCCTCAGTTCCAACTTTATTTACTGCCTCAGTTCTACTTTATTTACTGCCTCAGTTCCAACTTTATTTACTGCCTCAGTTCCAACTTTATTTACTGCCTCAGTTCCAACTTTATTTACTGCCTCAGTTCTACTTTATTTACTGCCTCAGTTCCAACTTTATTTACTGCCTCAGTTCCAACTTTATTTACTGCCTCAGTTCCAACTTTATTTACTGCCTCAGTTCCAACTTTATTTACTGCCTCAGTTCCAACTTTATTTACTGCCTCAGTTCCAACTTTATTTACTGCCTCAGTTCCAACTTTATTTACTGCCTCAGTTCCAACTTTATTTACTGCCTCAGTTCCAACTTTATTTACTGCCTCAGTTCCAACTTTATTTACTGCCTCAGTTCCAACTTTATTTACTGCCTCAGTTCCAACTTTATTTACTGCCTCAGTTCCAACTTTATTTACTGCCTCAGTTCCAACTTTATTTACTGCCTCAGTTCCAACTTTATTTACTGCCTCAGTTCCAACTTTATTTACTGCCTCAGTTCCAACTTTATTTACTGCCTCAGTTCTACTTTATTTACTGCCTCAGTTCCAACTTTATTTACTGCCTCAGTTCCAACTTTATTTACTGCCTCAGTTCCAACTTTATTTACTGCCTCAGTTCTACTTTATTTACTGCCTCAGTTCCAACTTTATTTACTGCCTCAGTTCCACTTTATTTACTGCCTCAGTTCCAACTTTATTTACTGCCTCAGTTCCAACTTTATTTACTGCCTCAGTTCCAACTTTATTTACTGCCTCAGTTCTACTTTATTTACTGCCTCAGTTCTACTTTATTTACTGCCTCAGTTCCAACTTTATTTACTGCCTCAGTTCCAACTTTATTTACTGCCTCAGTTCCAACTTTATTTACTGCCTCAGTTCCAACTTTATTTACTGCCTCAGTTCCAACTTTATTTACTGCCTCAGTTCCAACTTTATTTACTGCCTCAGTTCCAACTTTATTTACTGCCTCAGTTCCAACTTTATTTACTGCCTCAGTTCCACTTTATTTACTGCCTCAGTTCTACTTTATTTACTGCCTCAGTTCCAACTTTATTTACTGCCTCAGTTCCAACTTTATTTACTGCCTCAGTTCCAACTTTATTTACTGCCTCAGTTCCAACTTTATTTACTGCCTCAGTTCCAACTTTATTTACTGCCTCAGTTCCAACTTTATTTACTGCCTCAGTTCCAACTTTATTTACTGCCTCAGTTCCAACTTTATTTACTGCCTCAGTTCCAACTTTATTTACTGCCTCAGTTCCAACTTTATTTACTGCCTCAGTTCCAACTTTATTTACTGCCTCAGTTCCAACTTTATTTACTGCCTCAGTTCCAACTTTATTTACTGCCTCAGTTCCAACTTTATTTACTGCCTCAGTTCCAACTTTATTTACTGCCTCAGTTCCAACTTTATTTACTGCCTCAGTTCCAACTTTATTTACTGCCTCAGTTCCAACTTTATTTACTGCCTCAGTTCCAACTTTATTTACTGCCTCAGTTCTACTTTATTTACTGCCTCAGTTCCAACTTTATTTACTGCCTCAGTTCCAACTTTATTTACTGCCTCAGTTCCAACTTTATTTACTGCCTCAGTTCCACTTTATTTACTGCCTCAGTTCCAACTTTATTTACTGCCTCAGTTCCAACTTTATTTACTGCCTCAGTTCCAACTTTATTTACTGCCTCAGTTCCAACTTTATTTACTGCCTCAGTTCCAACTTTATTTACTGCCTCAGTTCCAACTTTATTTACTGCCTCAGTTCCAACTTTATTTACTGCCTCAGTTCCAACTTTATTTACTGCCTCAGTTCCAACTTTATTTACTGCCTCAGTTCCAACTTTATTTACTGCCTCAGTTCCAACTTTATTTACTGCCTCAGTTCCAACTTTATTTACTGCCTCAGTTCCAACTTTATTTACTGCCTCAGTTCCAACTTTATTTACTGCCTCAGTTCCAACTTTATTTACTGCCTCAGTTCCACTTTATTTACTGCCTCAGTTCTACTTTATTTACTGCCTCAGTTCCAACTTTATTTACTGCCTCAGTTCCAACTTTATTTACTGCCTCAGTTCCAACTTTATTTACTGCCTCAGTTCCAACTTTATTTACTGCCTCAGTTCCAACTTTATTTACTGCCTCAGTTCCAACTTTATTTACTGCCTCAGTTCCAACTTTATTTACTGCCTCAGTTCCAACTTTATTTACTGCCTCAGTTCCAACTTTATTTACTGCCTCAGTTCCAACTTTATTTACTGCCTCAGTTCCAACTTTATTTACTGCCTCAGTTCCAACTTTATTTACTGCCTCAGTTCCAACTTTATTTACTGCCTCAGTTCCAACTTTATTTACTGCCTCAGTTCCAACTTTATTTACTGCCTCAGTTCCAACTTTATTTACTGCCTCAGTTCCAACTTTATTTACTGCCTCAGTTCCACTTTATTTACTGCCTCAGTTCCAACTTTATTTACTGCCTCAGTTCCAACTTTATTTACTGCCTCAGTTCCAACTTTATTTACTGCCTCAGTTCTACTTTATTTACTGCCTCAGTTCCAACTTTATTTACTGCCTCAGTTCTACTTTATTTACTGCCTCAGTTCCAACTTTATTTACTGCCTCAGTTCCAACTTTATTTACTGCCTCAGTTCTACTTTATTTACTGCCTCAGTTCCAACTTTATTTACTGCCTCAGTTCTACTTTATTTACTGCCTCAGTTCCAACTTTATTTACTGCCTCAGTTCCAACTTTATTTACTGCCTCAGTTCCAACTTTATTTACTGCCTCAGTTCCAACTTTATTTACTGCCTCAGTTCCAACTTTATTTACTGCCTCAGTTCCAACTTTATTTACTGCCTCAGTTCCAACTTTATTTACTGCCTCAGTTCCAACTTTATTTACTGCCTCAGTTCTACTTTATTTACTGCCTCAGTTCTACTTTATTTACTGCCTCAGTTCCAACTTTATTTACTGCCTCAGTTCCAACTTTATTTACTGCCTCAGTTCCAACTTTATTTACTGCCTCAGTTCCAACTTTATTTACTGCCTCAGTTCCAACTTTATTTACTGCCTCAGTTCCAACTTTATTTACTGCCTCAGTTCCAACTTTATTTACTGCCTCAGTTCCAACTTTATTTACTGCCTCAGTTCCAACTTTATTTACTGCCTCAGTTCCAACTTTATTTACTGCCTCAGTTCCAACTTTATTTACTGCCTCAGTTCCAACTTTATTTACTGCCTCAGTTCCAACTTTATTTACTGCCTCAGTTCCAACTTTATTTACTGCCTCAGTTCCAACTTTATTTACTGCCTCAGTTCCAACTTTATTTACTGCCTCAGTTCCAACTTTATTTACTGCCTCAGTTCCAACTTTATTTACTGCCTCAGTTCCAACTTTATTTACTGCCTCAGTTCTACTTTATTTACTGCCTCAGTTCCAACTTTATTTACTGCCTCAGTTCCAACTTTATTTACTGCCTCAGTTCCACTTTATTTACTGCCTCAGTTCTACTTTATTTACTGCCTCAGTTCCAACTTTATTTACTGCCTCAGTTCCAACTTTATTTACTGCCTCAGTTCCAACTTTATTTACTGCCTCAGTTCCAACTTTATTTACTGCCTCAGTTCCAACTTTATTTACTGCCTCAGTTCCAACTTTATTTACTGCCTCAGTTCCAACTTTATTTACTGCCTCAGTTCCAACTTTATTTACTGCCTCAGTTCCAACTTTATTTACTGCCTCAGTTCCAACTTTATTTACTGCCTCAGTTCCAACTTTATTTACTGCCTCAGTTCCAACTTTATTTACTGCCTCAGTTCCAACTTTATTTACTGCCTCAGTTCCAACTTTATTTACTGCCTCAGTTCCAACTTTATTTACTGCCTCAGTTCTACTTTATTTACTGCCTCAGTTCTACTTTATTTACTGCCTCAGTTCCAACTTTATTTACTGCCTCAGTTCCAACTTTATTTACTGCCTCAGTTCCAACTTTATTTACTGCCTCAGTTCCAACTTTATTTACTGCCTCAGTTCCAACTTTATTTACTGCCTCAGTTCCAACTTTATTTACTGCCTCAGTTCCAACTTTATTTACTGCCTCAGTTCCAACTTTATTTACTGCCTCAGTTCCAACTTTATTTACTGCCTCAGTTCCAACTTTATTTACTGCCTCAGTTCCAACTTTATTTACTGCCTCAGTTCCAACTTTATTTACTGCCTCAGTTCCAACTTTATTTACTGCCTCAGTTCCAACTTTATTTACTGCCTCAGTTCCAACTTTATTTACTGCCTCAGTTCCAACTTTATTTACTGCCTCAGTTCCAACTTTATTTACTGCCTCAGTTCCAACTTTATTTACTGCCTCAGTTCCAACTTTATTTACTGCCTCAGTTCTACTTTATTTACTGCCTCAGTTCCAACTTTATTTACTGCCTCAGTTCCAACTTTATTTACTGCCTCAGTTCTACTTTATTTACTGCCTCAGTTCCACTTTATTTACTGCCTCAGTTCCAACTTTATTTACTGCCTCAGTTCCAACTTTATTTACTGCCTCAGTTCCAACTTTATTTACTGCCTCAGTTCCAACTTTATTTACTGCCTCAGTTCCAACTTTATTTACTGCCTCAGTTCCAACTTTATTTACTGCCTCAGTTCCAACTTTATTTACTGCCTCAGTTCCAACTTTATTTACTGCCTCAGTTCCAACTTTATTTACTGCCTCAGTTCCAACTTTATTTACTGCCTCAGTTCCAACTTTATTTACTGCCTCAGTTCCAACTTTATTTACTGCCTCAGTTCCAACTTTATTTACTGCCTCAGTTCCAACTTTATTTACTGCCTCAGTTCCAACTTTATTTACTGCCTCAGTTCCAACTTTATTTACTGCCTCAGTTCCAACTTTATTTACTGCCTCAGTTCCAACTTTATTTACTGCCTCAGTTCTACTTTATTTACTGCCTCAGTTCCAACTTTATTTACTGCCTCAGTTCCAACTTTATTTACTGCCTCAGTTCCAACTTTATTTACTGCCTCAGTTCTACTTTATTTACTGCCTCAGTTCCAACTTTATTTACTGCCTCAGTTCTACTTTATTTACTGCCTCAGTTCCAACTTTATTTACTGCCTCAGTTCCAACTTTATTTACTGCCTCAGTTCCACTTTATTTACTGCCTCAGTTCTACTTTATTTACTGCCTCAGTTCTACTTTATTTACTGCCTCAGTTCCAACTTTATTTACTGCCTCAGTTCCAACTTTATTTACTGCCTCAGTTCCAACTTTATTTACTGCCTCAGTTCCAACTTTATTTACTGCCTCAGTTCCAACTTTATTTACTGCCTCAGTTCCAACTTTATTTACTGCCTCAGTTCCAACTTTATTTACTGCCTCAGTTCCAACTTTATTTACTGCCTCAGTTCCAACTTTATTTACTGCCTCAGTTCCAACTTTATTTACTGCCTCAGTTCTACTTTATTTACTGCCTCAGTTCCAACTTTATTTACTGCCTCAGTTCCAACTTTATTTACTGCCTCAGTTCTACTTTATTTACTGCCTCAGTTCTACTTTATTTACTGCCTCAGTTCCAACTTTATTTACTGCCTCAGTTCCAACTTTATTTACTGCCTCAGTTCCAACTTTATTTACTGCCTCAGTTCCAACTTTATTTACTGCCTCAGTTCCAACTTTATTTACTGCCTCAGTTCCAACTTTATTTACTGCCTCAGTTCCAACTTTATTTACTGCCTCAGTTCCAACTTTATTTACTGCCTCAGTTCCAACTTTATTTACTGCCTCAGTTCCAACTTTATTTACTGCCTCAGTTCCAACTTTATTTACTGCCTCAGTTCCAACTTTATTTACTGCCTCAGTTCCAACTTTATTTACTGCCTCAGTTCCAACTTTATTTACTGCCTCAGTTCCAACTTTATTTACTGCCTCAGTTCCAACTTTATTTACTGCCTCAGTTCTAACTTTATTTACTGCCTCAGTTCCAACTTTATTTACTGCCTCAGTTCCAACTTTATTTACTGCCTCAGTTCCAACTTTATTTACTGCCTCAGTTCCAACTTTATTTACTGCCTCAGTTCCAACTTTATTTACTGCCTCAGTTCCAACTTTATTTACTGCCTCAGTTCCAACTTTATTTACTGCCTCAGTTCCAACTTTATTTACTGCCTCAGTTCCAACTTTATTTACTGCCTCAGTTCCAACTTTATTTACTGCCTCAGTTCCAACTTTATTTACTGCCTCAGTTCCAACTTTATTTACTGCCTCAGTTCCAACTTTATTTACTGCCTCAGTTCCAACTTTATTTACTGCCTCAGTTCCAACTTTATTTACTGCCTCAGTTCCAACTTTATTTACTGCCTCAGTTCCAACTTTATTTACTGCCTCAGTTCCAACTTTATTTACTGCCTCAGTTCCAACTTTATTTACTGCCTCAGTTCTACTTTATTTACTGCCTCAGTTCCAACTTTATTTACTGCCTCAGTTCCAACTTTATTTACTGCCTCAGTTCCAACTTTATTTACTGCCTCAGTTCTACTTTATTTACTGCCTCAGTTCCAACTTTATTTACTGCCTCAGTTCCAACTTTATTTACTGCCTCAGTTCCAACTTTATTTACTGCCTCAGTTCCAACTTTATTTACTGCCTCAGTTCCAACTTTATTTACTGCCTCAGTTCCAACTTTATTTACTGCCTCAGTTCCAACTTTATTTACTGCCTCAGTTCCAACTTTATTTACTGCCTCAGTTCCAACTTTATTTACTGCCTCAGTTCCAACTTTATTTACTGCCTCAGTTCCAACTTTATTTACTGCCTCAGTTCCAACTTTATTTACTGCCTCAGTTCCAACTTTATTTACTGCCTCAGTTCCAACTTTATTTACTGCCTCAGTTCCAACTTTATTTACTGCCTCAGTTCCAACTTTATTTACTGCCTCAGTTCCAACTTTATTTACTGCCTCAGTTCCAACTTTATTTACTGCCTCAGTTCCAACTTTATTTACTGCCTCAGTTCCAACTTTATTTACTGCCTCAGTTCCAACTTTATTTACTGCCTCAGTTCCAACTTTATTTACTGCCTCAGTTCCAACTTTATTTACTGCCTCAGTTCCAACTTTATTTACTGCCTCAGTTCCAACTTTATTTACTGCCTCAGTTCCAACTTTATTTACTGCCTCAGTTCCAACTTTATTTACTGCCTCAGTTCCAACTTTATTTACTGCCTCAGTTCCAACTTTATTTACTGCCTCAGTTCTACTTTATTTACTGCCTCAGTTCCAACTTTATTTACTGCCTCAGTTCCAACTTTATTTACTGCCTCAGTTCCAACTTTATTTACTGCCTCAGTTCTACTTTATTTACTGCCTCAGTTCCAACTTTATTTACTGCCTCAGTTCTACTTTTATTTACTGCCTCAGTTCCAACTTTATTTACTGCCTCAGTTCCAACTTTATTTACTGCCTCAGTTCCACTTTATTTACTGCCTCAGTTCCACTTTATTTACTGCCTCAGTTCTACTTTATTTACTGCCTCAGTTCCAACTTTATTTACTGCCTCAGTTCCAACTTTATTTACTGCCTCAGTTCCAACTTTATTTACTGCCTCAGTTCCAACTTTATTTACTGCCTCAGTTCCAACTTTATTTACTGCCTCAGTTCCAACTTTATTTACTGCCTCAGTTCCAACTTTATTTACTGCCTCAGTTCCAACTTTATTTACTGCCTCAGTTCCAACTTTATTTACTGCCTCAGTTCCAACTTTATTTACTGCCTCAGTTCTACTTTATTTACTGCCTCAGTTCCAACTTTATTTACTGCCTCAGTTCCAACTTTATTTACTGCCTCAGTTCCACTTTATTTACTGCCTCAGTTCTACTTTATTTACTGCCTCAGTTCCAACTTTATTTACTGCCTCAGTTCCAACTTTATTTACTGCCTCAGTTCCAACTTTATTTACTGCCTCAGTTCCAACTTTATTTACTGCCTCAGTTCCAACTTTATTTACTGCCTCAGTTCCAACTTTATTTACTGCCTCAGTTCCAACTTTATTTACTGCCTCAGTTCCAACTTTATTTACTGCCTCAGTTCCAACTTTATTTACTGCCTCAGTTCCAACTTTATTTACTGCCTCAGTTCCAACTTTATTTACTGCCTCAGTTCCAACTTTATTTACTGCCTCAGTTCCAACTTTATTTACTGCCTCAGTTCCAACTTTATTTACTGCCTCAGTTCCAACTTTATTTACTGCCTCAGTTCTACTTTATTTACTGCCTCAGTTCTACTTTATTTACTGCCTCAGTTCCAACTTTATTTACTGCCTCAGTTCCAACTTTATTTACTGCCTCAGTTCCAACTTTATTTACTGCCTCAGTTCCAACTTTATTTACTGCCTCAGTTCCAACTTTATTTACTGCCTCAGTTCCAACTTTATTTACTGCCTCAGTTCCAACTTTATTTACTGCCTCAGTTCCAACTTTATTTACTGCCTCAGTTCCAACTTTATTTACTGCCTCAGTTCCAACTTTATTTACTGCCTCAGTTCCAACTTTATTTACTGCCTCAGTTCCAACTTTATTTACTGCCTCAGTTCCAACTTTATTTACTGCCTCAGTTCCAACTTTATTTACTGCCTCAGTTCCAACTTTATTTACTGCCTCAGTTCCAACTTTATTTACTGCCTCAGTTCCAACTTTATTTACTGCCTCAGTTCCAACTTTATTTACTGCCTCAGTTCCAACTTTATTTACTGCCTCAGTTCTACTTTATTTACTGCCTCAGTTCCAACTTTATTTACTGCCTCAGTTCCAACTTTATTTACTGCCTCAGTTCTACTTTATTTACTGCCTCAGTTCTACTTTATTTACTGCCTCAGTTCCAACTTTATTTACTGCCTCAGTTCCAACTTTATTTACTGCCTCAGTTCCAACTTTATTTACTGCCTCAGTTCCAACTTTATTTACTGCCTCAGTTCCAACTTTATTTACTGCCTCAGTTCCAACTTTATTTACTGCCTCAGTTCCAACTTTATTTACTGCCTCAGTTCCAACTTTATTTACTGCCTCAGTTCCAACTTTATTTACTGCCTCAGTTCCAACTTTATTTACTGCCTCAGTTCCAACTTTATTTACTGCCTCAGTTCCAACTTTATTTACTGCCTCAGTTCCAACTTTATTTACTGCCTCAGTTCCAACTTTATTTACTGCCTCAGTTCCAACTTTATTTACTGCCTCAGTTCCAACTTTATTTACTGCCTCAGTTCCAACTTTATTTACTGCCTCAGTTCTACTTTATTTACTGCCTCAGTTCCAACTTTATTTACTGCCTCAGTTCCAACTTTATTTACTGCCTCAGTTCCAACTTTATTTACTGCCTCAGTTCTACTTTATTTACTGCCTCAGTTCCAACTTTATTTACTGCCTCAGTTCTACTTTATTTACTGCCTCAGTTCCAACTTTATTTACTGCCTCAGTTCCAACTTTATTTACTGCCTCAGTTCTACTTTATTTACTGCCTCAGTTCTACTTTATTTACTGCCTCAGTTCTACTTTATTTACTGCCTCAGTTCCAACTTTATTTACTGCCTCAGTTCCAACTTTATTTACTGCCTCAGTTCCAACTTTATTTACTGCCTCAGTTCCAACTTTATTTACTGCCTCAGTTCCAACTTTATTTACTGCCTCAGTTCCAACTTTATTTACTGCCTCAGTTCCAACTTTATTTACTGCCTCAGTTCCAACTTTATTTACTGCCTCAGTTCCAACTTTATTTACTGCCTCAGTTCTACTTTATTTACTGCCTCAGTTCCAACTTTATTTACTGCCTCAGTTCTACTTTATTTACTGCCTCAGTTCCAACTTTATTTACTGCCTCAGTTCTACTTTATTTACTGCCTCAGTTCCACTTTATTTACTGCCTCAGTTCTACTTTATTTACTGCCTCAGTTCCAACTTTATTTACTGCCTCAGTTCTACTTTATTTACTGCCTCAGTTCTACTTTATTTACTGCCTCAGTTCCAACTTTATTTACTGCCTCAGTTCCAACTTTATTTACTGCCTCAGTTCTACTTTATTTACTGCCTCAGTTCCAACTTTATTTACTGCCTCAGTTCCAACTTTATTTACTGCCTCAGTTCCAACTTTATTTACTGCCTCAGTTCCAACTTTATTTACTGCCTCAGTTCCAACTTTATTTACTGCCTCAGTTCCAACTTTATTTACTGCCTCAGTTCCAACTTTATTTACTGCCTCAGTTCCAACTTTATTTACTGCCTCAGTTCCAACTTTATTTACTGCCTCAGTTCCAACTTTATTTACTGCCTCAGTTCCAACTTTATTTACTGCCTCAGTTCCAACTTTATTTACTGCCTCAGTTCCAACTTTATTTACTGCCTCAGTTCCAACTTTATTTACTGCCTCAGTTCTACTTTATTTACTGCCTCAGTTCCAACTTTATTTACTGCCTCAGTTCCAACTTTATTTACTGCCTCAGTTCTACTTTATTTACTGCCTCAGTTCCAACTTTATTTACTGCCTCAGTTCCAACTTTATTTACTGCCTCAGTTCCAACTTTATTTACTGCCTCAGTTCCACTTTATTTACTGCCTCAGTTCCACTTTATTTACTGCCTCAGTTCCAACTTTATTTACTGCCTCAGTTCCAACTTTATTTACTGCCTCAGTTCCAACTTTATTTACTGCCTCAGTTCTACTTTATTTACTGCCTCAGTTCCAACTTTATTTACTGCCTCAGTTCTACTTTATTTACTGCCTCAGTTCCAACTTTATTTACTGCCTCAGTTCTACTTTATTTACTGCCTCAGTTCCAACTTTATTTACTGCCTCAGTTCCAACTTTATTTACTGCCTCAGTTCCAACTTTATTTACTGCCTCAGTTCTACTTTATTTACTGCCTCAGTTCCAACTTTATTTACTGCCTCAGTTCCAACTTTATTTACTGCCTCAGTTCCAACTTTATTTACTGCCTCAGTTCCAACTTTATTTACTGCCTCAGTTCCAACTTTATTTACTGCCTCAGTTCTACTTTATTTACTGCCTCAGTTCCAACTTTATTTACTGCCTCAGTTCTACTTTATTTACTGCCTCAGTTCTACTTTATTTACTGCCTCAGTTCCAACTTTATTTACTGCCTCAGTTCCACTTTATTTACTGCCTCAGTTCTACTTTATTTACTGCCTCAGTTCCAACTTTATTTACTGCCTCAGTTCCAACTTTATTTACTGCCTCAGTTCTACTTTATTTACTGCCTCAGTTCCAACTTTATTTACTGCCTCAGTTCTACTTTATTTACTGCCTCAGTTCCAACTTTATTTACTGCCTCAGTTCTACTTTATTTACTGCCTCAGTTCCAACTTTATTTACTGCCTCAGTTCCAACTTTATTTACTGCCTCAGTTCCACTTTATTTACTGCCTCAGTTCTACTTTATTTACTGCCTCAGTTCTACTTTATTTACTGCCTCAGTTCCAACTTTATTTACTGCCTCAGTTCCAACTTTATTTACTGCCTCAGTTCCAACTTTATTTACTGCCTCAGTTCCAACTTTATTTACTGCCTCAGTTCCAACTTTATTTACTGCCTCAGTTCCAACTTTATTTACTGCCTCAGTTCTACTTTATTTACTGCCTCAGTTCCAACTTTATTTACTGCCTCAGTTCTAACTTTATTTACTGCCTCAGTTCCAACTTTATTTACTGCCTCAGTTCCAACTTTATTTACTGCCTCAGTTCCAACTTTATTTACTGCCTCAGTTCTACTTTATTTACTGCCTCAGTTCCAACTTTATTTACTGCCTCAGTTCCAACTTTATTTACTGCCTCAGTTCCAACTTTATTTACTGCCTCAGTTCCAACTTTATTTACTGCCTCAGTTCCAACTTTATTTACTGCCTCAGTTCCAACTTTATTTACTGCCTCAGTTCCACTTTATTTACTGCCTCAGTTCCAACTTTATTTACTGCCTCAGTTCTACTTTATTTACTGCCTCAGTTCCAACTTTATTTACTGCCTCAGTTCCAACTTTATTTACTGCCTCAGTTCCAACTTTATTTACTGCCTCAGTTCTACTTTATTTACTGCCTCAGTTCTAACTTTATTTACTGCCTCAGTTCCAACTTTATTTACTGCCTCAGTTCCAACTTTATTTACTGCCTCAGTTCCAACTTTATTTACTGCCTCAGTTCCAACTTTATTTACTGCCTCAGTTCCAACTTTATTTACTGCCTCAGTTCCAACTTTATTTACTGCCTCAGTTCCAACTTTATTTACTGCCTCAGTTCCAACTTTATTTACTGCCTCAGTTCCAACTTTATTTACTGCCTCAGTTCCAACTTTATTTACTGCCTCAGTTCCAACTTTATTTACTGCCTCAGTTCCAACTTTATTTACTGCCTCAGTTCCAACTTTATTTACTGCCTCAGTTCCAACTTTATTTACTGCCTCAGTTCCAACTTTATTTACTGCCTCAGTTCCAACTTTATTTACTGCCTCAGTTCCAACTTTATTTACTGCCTCAGTTCCACTTTATTTACTGCCTCAGTTCTACTTTATTTACTGCCTCAGTTCCAACTTTATTTACTGCCTCAGTTCTACTTTATTTACTGCCTCAGTTCCAACTTTATTTACTGCCTCAGTTCCAACTTTATTTACTGCCTCAGTTCCAACTTTATTTACTGCCTCAGTTCTACTTTATTTACTGCCTCAGTTCCAACTTTATTTACTGCCTCAGTTCCAACTTTATTTACTGCCTCAGTTCCAACTTTATTTACTGCCTCAGTTCCAACTTTATTTACTGCCTCAGTTCCAACTTTATTTACTGCCTCAGTTCCAACTTTATTTACTGCCTCAGTTCCAACTTTATTTACTGCCTCAGTTCCACTTTATTTACTGCCTCAGTTCCAACTTTATTTACTGCCTCAGTTCCAACTTTATTTACTGCCTCAGTTCCAACTTTATTTACTGCCTCAGTTCCAACTTTATTTACTGCCTCAGTTCCAACTTTATTTACTGCCTCAGTTCCAACTTTATTTACTGCCTCAGTTCCAACTTTATTTACTGCCTCAGTTCCAACTTTATTTACTGCCTCAGTTCCAACTTTATTTACTGCCTCAGTTCCAACTTTATTTACTGCCTCAGTTCCAACTTTATTTACTGCCTCAGTTCCAACTTTATTTACTGCCTCAGTTCCAACTTTATTTACTGCCTCAGTTCCAACTTTATTTACTGCCTCAGTTCCAACTTTATTTACTGCCTCAGTTCCAACTTTATTTACTGCCTCAGTTCCAACTTTATTTACTGCCTCAGTTCCAACTTTATTTACTGCCTCAGTTCCAACTTTATTTACTGCCTCAGTTCCACTTTATTTACTGCCTCAGTTCCAACTTTATTTACTGCCTCAGTTCCAACTTTATTTACTGCCTCAGTTCCAACTTTATTTACTGCCTCAGTTCCAACTTTATTTACTGCCTCAGTTCTACTTTATTTACTGCCTCAGTTCCAACTTTATTTACTGCCTCAGTTCTACTTTATTTACTGCCTCAGTTCCAACTTTATTTACTGCCTCAGTTCTACTTTATTTACTGCCTCAGTTCCAACTTTATTTACTGCCTCAGTTCCAACTTTATTTACTGCCTCAGTTCCAACTTTATTTACTGCCTCAGTTCTACTTTATTTACTGCCTCAGTTCCAACTTTATTTACTGCCTCAGTTCCAACTTTATTTACTGCCTCAGTTCCAACTTTATTTACTGCCTCAGTTCCAACTTTATTTACTGCCTCAGTTCCAACTTTATTTACTGCCTCAGTTCTACTTTATTTACTGCCTCAGTTCCAACTTTATTTACTGCCTCAGTTCTACTTTATTTACTGCCTCAGTTCCACTTTATTTACTGCCTCAGTTCCAACTTTATTTACTGCCTCAGTTCTACTTTATTTACTGCCTCAGTTCCACTTTATTTACTGCCTCAGTTCCAACTTTATTTACTGCCTCAGTTCCAACTTTATTTACTGCCTCAGTTCCACTTTATTTACTGCCTCAGTTCCAACTTTATTTACTGCCTCAGTTCCAACTTTATTTACTGCCTCAGTTCCAACTTTATTTACTGCCTCAGTTCTACTTTATTTACTGCCTCAGTTCCAACTTTATTTACTGCCTCAGTTCCAACTTTATTTACTGCCTCAGTTCCACTTTATTTACTGCCTCAGTTCCACTTTATTTACTGCCTCAGTTCCACTTTATTTACTGCCTCAGTTCCAACTTTATTTACTGCCTCAGTTCCAACTTTATTTACTGCCTCAGTTCCAACTTTATTTACTGCCTCAGTTCCAACTTTATTTACTGCCTCAGTTCCAACTTTATTTACTGCCTCAGTTCCAACTTTATTTACTGCCTCAGTTCCAACTTTATTTACTGCCTCAGTTCCAACTTTATTTACTGCCTCAGTTCCACTTTATTTACTGCCTCAGTTCCAACTTTATTTACTGCCTCAGTTCCAACTTTATTTACTGCCTCAGTTCCAACTTTATTTACTGCCTCAGTTCTACTTTATTTACTGCCTCAGTTCCAACTTTATTTACTGCCTCAGTTCCAACTTTATTTACTGCCTCAGTTCCAACTTTATTTACTGCCTCAGTTCCAACTTTATTTACTGCCTCAGTTCCACTTTATTTACTGCCTCAGTTCCAACTTTATTTACTGCCTCAGTTCTACTTTATTTACTGCCTCAGTTCCAACTTTATTTACTGCCTCAGTTCAACTTTATTTACTGCCTCAGTTCCAACTTTATTTACTGCCTCAGTTCCAACTTTATTTACTGCCTCAGTTCCAACTTTATTTACTGCCTCAGTTCCACTTTATTTACTGCCTCAGTTCCACTTTATTTACTGCCTCAGTTCCAACTTTATTTACTGCCTCAGTTCCAACTTTATTTACTGCCTCAGTTCCAACTTTATTTACTGCCTCAGTTCCAACTTTATTTACTGCCTCAGTTCCAACTTTATTTACTGCCTCAGTTCCAACTTTATTTACTGCCTCAGTTCCAACTTTATTTACTGCCTCAGTTCCAACTTTATTTACTGCCTCAGTTCCAACTTTATTTACTGCCTCAGTTCCAACTTTATTTACTGCCTCAGTTCCAACTTTATTTACTGCCTCAGTTCCAACTTTATTTACTGCCTCAGTTCCAACTTTATTTACTGCCTCAGTTCCAACTTTATTTACTGCCTCAGTTCCAACTTTATTTACTGCCTCAGTTCCAACTTTATTTACTGCCTCAGTTCCAACTTTATTTACTGCCTCAGTTCCAACTTTATTTACTGCCTCAGTTCCACTTTATTTACTGCCTCAGTTCCACTTTATTTACTGCCTCAGTTCCAACTTTATTTACTGCCTCAGTTCCACTTTATTTACTGCCTCAGTTCCAACTTTATTTACTGCCTCAGTTCCAACTTTATTTACTGCCTCAGTTCCAACTTTATTTACTGCCTCAGTTCTACTTTATTTACTGCCTCAGTTCCAACTTTATTTACTGCCTCAGTTCCAACTTTATTTACTGCCTCAGTTCCAACTTTATTTACTGCCTCAGTTCCAACTTTATTTACTGCCTCAGTTCCAACTTTATTTACTGCCTCAGTTCCAACTTTATTTACTGCCTCAGTTCCAACTTTATTTACTGCCTCAGTTCCAACTTTATTTACTGCCTCAGTTCCAACTTTATTTACTGCCTCAGTTCCAACTTTATTTACTGCCTCAGTTCCAACTTTATTTACTGCCTCAGTTCCAACTTTATTTACTGCCTCAGTTCCAACTTTATTTACTGCCTCAGTTCCAACTTTATTTACTGCCTCAGTTCCAACTTTATTTACTGCCTCAGTTCCAACTTTATTTACTGCCTCAGTTCCAACTTTATTTACTGCCTCAGTTCCAACTTTATTTACTGCCTCAGTTCCAACTTTATTTACTGCCTCAGTTCCAACTTTATTTACTGCCTCAGTTCTACTTTATTTACTGCCTCAGTTCCAACTTTATTTACTGCCTCAGTTCCAACTTTATTTACTGCCTCAGTTCCACTTTATTTACTGCCTCAGTTCCACTTTATTTACTGCCTCAGTTCCAACTTTATTTACTGCCTCAGTTCCAACTTTATTTACTGCCTCAGTTCCAACTTTATTTACTGCCTCAGTTCCAACTTTATTTACTGCCTCAGTTCCAACTTTATTTACTGCCTCAGTTCCAACTTTATTTACTGCCTCAGTTCCAACTTTATTTACTGCCTCAGTTCCAACTTTATTTACTGCCTCAGTTCCAACTTTATTTACTGCCTCAGTTCCAACTTTATTTACTGCCTCAGTTCCAACTTTATTTACTGCCTCAGTTCCAACTTTATTTACTGCCTCAGTTCCAACTTTATTTACTGCCTCAGTTCCAACTTTATTTACTGCCTCAGTTCCAACTTTATTTACTGCCTCAGTTCCAACTTTATTTACTGCCTCAGTTCCAACTTTATTTACTGCCTCAGTTCCAACTTTATTTACTGCCTCAGTTCCAACTTTATTTACTGCCTCAGTTCCAACTTTATTTACTGCCTCAGTTCCAACTTTATTTACTGCCTCAGTTCTACTTTATTTACTGCCTCAGTTCCAACTTTATTTACTGCCTCAGTTCTACTTTATTTACTGCCTCAGTTCCAACTTTATTTACTGCCTCAGTTCCAACTTTATTTACTGCCTCAGTTCTACTTTATTTACTGCCTCAGTTCTACTTTATTTACTGCCTCAGTTCCACTTTATTTACTGCCTCAGTTCCAACTTTATTTACTGCCTCAGTTCCAACTTTATTTACTGCCTCAGTTCCAACTTTATTTACTGCCTCAGTTCCAACTTTATTTACTGCCTCAGTTCCAACTTTATTTACTGCCTCAGTTCCAACTTTATTTACTGCCTTCACTTTAACAACTTTATTACAACTGCCTCAGTTCCAACTTTATTTACTGCCTCAGTTCCAACTTTATTTACTGCCTCAGTTCCAACTTTATTTACTGCCTCAGTTCCAACTTTATTTACTGCCTCAGTTCCAACTTTATTTACTGCCTCAGTTCCAACTTTATTTACTGCCTCAGTTCTACTTTATTTACTGCCTCAGTTCCAACTTTATTTACTGCCTCAGTTCCACTTTATTTACTGCCTCAGTTCCACTTTATTTACTGCCTCAGTTCCAACTTTATTTACTGCCTCAGTTCCAACTTTATTTACTGCCTCAGTTCCAACTTTATTTACTGCCTCAGTTCCAACTTTATTTACTGCCTCAGTTCCACTTTATTTACTGCCTCAGTTCCAACTTTATTTACTGCCTCAGTTCCAACTTTATTTACTGCCTCAGTTCCAACTTTATTTACTGCCTCAGTTCCAACTTTATTTACTGCCTCAGTTCCAACTTTATTTACTGCCTCAGTTCCAACTTTATTTACTGCCTCAGTTCCAACTTTATTTACTGCCTCAGTTCCAACTTTATTTACTGCCTCAGTTCCAACTTTATTTACTGCCTCAGTTCCAACTTTATTTACTGCCTCAGTTCCAACTTTATTTACTGCCTCAGTTCCAACTTTATTTACTGCCTCAGTTCCAACTTTATTTACTGCCTCAGTTCCAACTTTATTTACTGCCTCAGTTCCACTTTATTTACTGCCTCAGTTCCAACTTTATTTACTGCCTCAGTTCCAACTTTATTTACTGCCTCAGTTCCAACTTTATTTACTGCCTCAGTTCCAACTTTATTTACTGCCTCAGTTCCAACTTTATTTACTGCCTCAGTTCCACTTTATTTACTGCCTCAGTTCCAACTTTATTTACTGCCTCAGTTCCAACTTTATTTACTGCCTCAGTTCCAACTTTATTTACTGCCTCAGTTCCACTTTATTTACTGCCTCAGTTCCACTTTATTTACTGCCTCAGTTCCAACTTTATTTACTGCCTCAGTTCCAACTTTATTTACTGCCTCAGTTCCAACTTTATTTACTGCCTCAGTTCTACTTTATTTACTGCCTCAGTTCCAACTTTATTTACTGCCTCAGTTCTAACTTTATTTACTGCCTCAGTTCCAACTTTATTTACTGCCTCAGTTCCACTTTATTTACTGCCTCAGTTCCAACTTTATTTACTGCCTCAGTTCCAACTTTATTTACTGCCTCAGTTCCAACTTTATTTACTGCCTCAGTTCCAACTTTATTTACTGCCTCAGTTCCAACTTTATTTACTGCCTCAGTTCCAACTTTATTTACTGCCTCAGTTCCAACTTTATTTACTGCCTCAGTTCCAACTTTATTTACTGCCTCAGTTCCAACTTTATTTACTGCCTCAGTTCCACTTTATTTACTGCCTCAGTTCCAACTTTATTTACTGCCTCAGTTCCACTTTATTTACTGCCTCAGTTCCACTTTATTTACTGCCTCAGTTCCAACTTTATTTACTGCCTCAGTTCCACTTTATTTACTGCCTCAGTTCCACTTTATTTACTGCCTCAGTTCCAACTTTATTTACTGCCTCAGTTCCAACTTTATTTACTGCCTCAGTTCTACTTTATTTACTGCCTCAGTTCCAACTTTATTTACTGCCTCAGTTCCAACTTTATTTACTGCCTCAGTTCCAACTTTATTTACTGCCTCAGTTCCAACTTTATTTACTGCCTCAGTTCCAACTTTATTTACTGCCTCAGTTCCAACTTTATTTACTGCCTCAGTTCCAACTTTATTTACTGCCTCAGTTCCAACTTTATTTACTGCCTCAGTTCCACTTTATTTACTGCCTCAGTTCCAACTTTATTTACTGCCTCAGTTCCAACTTTATTTACTGCCTCAGTTCCAACTTTATTTACTGCCTCAGTTCCACTTTATTTACTGCCTCAGTTCCAACTTTATTTACTGCCTCAGTTCCAACTTTATTTACTGCCTCAGTTCAACTTTATTTACTGCCTCAGTTCCAACTTTATTTACTGCCTCAGTTCCAACTTTATTTACTGCCTCAGTTCCAACTTTATTTACTGCCTCAGTTCCAACTTTATTTACTGCCTCAGTTCCAACTTTATTTACTGCCTCAGTTCCAACTTTATTTACTGCCTCAGTTCCAACTTTATTTACTGCCTCAGTTCCAACTTTATTTACTGCCTCAGTTCCAACTTTATTTACTGCCTCAGTTCCAACTTTATTTACTGCCTCAGTTCCAACTTTATTTACTGCCTCAGTTCCAACTTTATTTACTGCCTCAGTTCCAACTTTATTTACTGCCTCAGTTCCACTTTATTTACTGCCTCAGTTCCAACTTTATTTACTGCCTCAGTTCCAACTTTATTTACTGCCTCAGTTCTACTTTATTTACTGCCTCAGTTCCAACTTTATTTACTGCCTCAGTTCCAACTTTATTTACTGCCTCAGTTCCAACTTTATTTACTGCCTCAGTTCCACTTTATTTACTGCCTCAGTTCCACTTTATTTACTGCCTCAGTTCCAACTTTATTTACTGCCTCAGTTCCAACTTTATTTACTGCCTCAGTTCCAACTTTATTTACTGCCTCAGTTCCACTTTATTTACTGCCTCAGTTCCAACTTTATTTACTGCCTCAGTTCCAACTTTATTTACTGCCTCAGTTCCAACTTTATTTACTGCCTCAGTTCCAACTTTATTTACTGCCTCAGTTCCAACTTTATTTACTGCCTCAGTTCCAACTTTATTTACTGCCTCAGTTCCAACTTTATTTACTGCCTCAGTTCCAACTTTATTTACTGCCTCAGTTCCAACTTTATTTACTGCCTCAGTTCCAACTTTATTTACTGCCTCAGTTCCAACTTTATTTACTGCCTCAGTTCCAACTTTATTTACTGCCTCAGTTCCAACTTTATTTACTGCCTCAGTTCTACTTTATTTACTGCCTCAGTTCCAACTTTATTTACTGCCTCAGTTCTACTTTATTTACTGCCTCAGTTCCACTTTATTTACTGCCTCAGTTCCAACTTTATTTACTGCCTCAGTTCCACTTTATTTACTGCCTCAGTTCCACTTTATTTACTGCCTCAGTTCCAACTTTATTTACTGCCTCAGTTCCAACTTTATTTACTGCCTCAGTTCCAACTTTATTTACTGCCTCAGTTCCAACTTTATTTACTGCCTCAGTTCCACTTTATTTACTGCCTCAGTTCCAACTTTATTTACTGCCTCAGTTCCACTTTATTTACTGCCTCAGTTCCAACTTTATTTACTGCCTCAGTTCCAACTTTATTTACTGCCTCAGTTCAACTTTATTTACTGCCTCAGTTCCAACTTTATTTACTGCCTCAGTTCCAACTTTATTTACTGCCTCAGTTCCAACTTTATTTACTGCCTCAGTTCCAACTTTATTTACTGCCTCAGTTCCAACTTTATTTACTGCCTCAGTTCCAACTTTATTTACTGCCTCAGTTCCAACTTTATTTACTGCCTCAGTTCCAACTTTATTTACTGCCTCAGTTCCACTTTATTTACTGCCTCAGTTCCAACTTTATTTACTGCCTCAGTTCCACTTTATTTACTGCCTCAGTTCCAACTTTATTTACTGCCTCAGTTCCAACTTTATTTACTGCCTCAGTTCCAACTTTATTTACTGCCTCAGTTCCACTTTATTTACTGCCTCAGTTCCAACTTTATTTACTGCCTCAGTTCCAACTTTATTTACTGCCTCAGTTCCAACTTTATTTACTGCCTCAGTTCCAACTTTATTTACTGCCTCAGTTCCACTTTATTTACTGCCTCAGTTCCAACTTTATTTACTGCCTCAGTTCCAACTTTATTTACTGCCTCAGTTCCAACTTTATTTACTGCCTCAGTTCTACTTTATTTACTGCCTCAGTTCCAACTTTATTTACTGCCTCAGTTCCAACTTTATTTACTGCCTCAGTTCCAACTTTATTTACTGCCTCAGTTCCACTTTATTTACTGCCTCAGTTCCACTTTATTTACTGCCTCAGTTCCACTTTATTTACTGCCTCAGTTCCAACTTTATTTACTGCCTCAGTTCTACTTTATTTACTGCCTCAGTTCCAACTTTATTTACTGCCTCAGTTCCACTTTATTTACTGCCTCAGTTCCAACTTTATTTACTGCCTCAGTTCCAACTTTATTTACTGCCTCAGTTCCAACTTTATTTACTGCCTCAGTTCCACTTTATTTACTGCCTCAGTTCCAACTTTATTTACTGCCTCAGTTCCACTTTATTTACTGCCTCAGTTCCACTTTATTTACTGCCTCAGTTCCAACTTTATTTACTGCCTCAGTTCAACTTTATTTACTGCCTCAGTTCCAACTTTATTTACTGCCTCAGTTCCAACTTTATTTACTGCCTCAGTTCCAACTTTATTTACTGCCTCAGTTCCACTTTATTTACTGCCTCAGTTCCAACTTTATTTACTGCCTCAGTTCTACTTTATTTACTGCCTCAGTTCCAACTTTATTTACTGCCTCAGTTCCAACTTTATTTACTGCCTCAGTTCCAACTTTATTTACTGCCTCAGTTCCAACTTTATTTACTGCCTCAGTTCCAACTTTATTTACTGCCTCAGTTCCAACTTTATTTACTGCCTCAGTTCCAACTTTATTTACTGCCTCAGTTCCAACTTTATTTACTGCCTCAGTTCCAACTTTATTTACTGCCTCAGTTCCAACTTTATTTACTGCCTCAGTTCCAACTTTATTTACTGCCTCAGTTCCAACTTTATTTACTGCCTCAGTTCCAACTTTATTTACTGCCTCAGTTCCAACTTTATTTACTGCCTCAGTTCCACTTTATTTACTGCCTCAGTTCCAACTTTATTTACTGCCTCAGTTCCAACTTTATTTACTGCCTCAGTTCCAACTTTATTTACTGCCTCAGTTCCAACTTTATTTACTGCCTCAGTTCAACTTTATTTACTGCCTCAGTTCCAACTTTATTTACTGCCTCAGTTCCAACTTTATTTACTGCCTCAGTTCCAACTTTATTTACTGCCTCAGTTCCAACTTTATTTACTGCCTCAGTTCCAACTTTATTTACTGCCTCAGTTCTACTTTATTTACTGCCTCAGTTCCAACTTTATTTACTGCCTCAGTTCCAACTTTATTTACTGCCTCAGTTCCAACTTTATTTACTGCCTCAGTTCCAACTTTATTTACTGCCTCAGTTCCAACTTTATTTACTGCCTCAGTTCAACTTTATTTACTGCCTCAGTTCCAACTTTATTTACTGCCTCAGTTCCACTTTATTTACTGCCTCAGTTCCAACTTTATTTACTGCCTCAGTTCCAACTTTATTTACTGCCTCAGTTCTACTTTATTTACTGCCTCAGTTCCACTTTATTTACTGCCTCAGTTCTACTTTATTTACTGCCTCAGTTCCAACTTTATTTACTGCCTCAGTTCCAACTTTATTTACTGCCTCAGTTCCAACTTTATTTACTGCCTCAGTTCTACTTTATTTACTGCCTCAGTTCCAACTTTATTTACTGCCTCAGTTCAACTTTATTTACTGCCTCAGTTCCAACTTTATTTACTGCCTCAGTTCCACTTTATTTACTGCCTCAGTTCCAACTTTATTTACTGCCTCAGTTCCAACTTTATTTACTGCCTCAGTTCCAACTTTATTTACTGCCTCAGTTCCAACTTTATTTACTGCCTCAGTTCCACTTTATTTACTGCCTCAGTTCCACTTTATTTACTGCCTCAGTTCTACTTTATTTACTGCCTCAGTTCCAACTTTATTTACTGCCTCAGTTCCAACTTTATTTACTGCCTCAGTTCCAACTTTATTTACTGCCTCAGTTCCAACTTTATTTACTGCCTCAGTTCCAACTTTATTTACTGCCTCAGTTCCAACTTTATTTACTGCCTCAGTTCCAACTTTATTTACTGCCTCAGTTCTACTTTATTTACTGCCTCAGTTCCAACTTTATTTACTGCCTCAGTTCTACTTTATTTACTGCCTCAGTTCCAACTTTATTTACTGCCTCAGTTCCAACTTTATTTACTGCCTCAGTTCCAACTTTATTTACTGCCTCAGTTCTACTTTATTTACTGCCTCAGTTCCAACTTTATTTACTGCCTCAGTTCCAACTTTATTTACTGCCTCAGTTCCAACTTTATTTACTGCCTCAGTTCCAACTTTATTTACTGCCTCAGTTCCACTTTATTTACTGCCTCAGTTCCAACTTTATTTACTGCCTCAGTTCTACTTTATTTACTGCCTCAGTTCCAACTTTATTTACTGCCTCAGTTCCACTTTATTTACTGCCTCAGTTCCAACTTTATTTACTGCCTCAGTTCCAACTTTATTTACTGCCTCAGTTCCAACTTTATTTACTGCCTCAGTTCCAACTTTATTTACTGCCTCAGTTCCAACTTTATTTACTGCCTCAGTTCCAACTTTATTTACTGCCTCAGTTCCAACTTTATTTACTGCCTCAGTTCCAACTTTATTTACTGCCTCAGTTCCAACTTTATTTACTGCCTCAGTTCCAACTTTATTTACTGCCTCAGTTCCACTTTATTTACTGCCTCAGTTCCAACTTTATTTACTGCCTCAGTTCCAACTTTATTTACTGCCTCAGTTCCAACTTTATTTACTGCCTCAGTTCTACTTTATTTACTGCCTCAGTTCCACTTTATTTACTGCCTCAGTTCTACTTTATTTACTGCCTCAGTTCCAACTTTATTTACTGCCTCAGTTCCACTTTATTTACTGCCTCAGTTCCAACTTTATTTACTGCCTCAGTTCAACTTTATTTACTGCCTCAGTTCCAACTTTATTTACTGCCTCAGTTCCAACTTTATTTACTGCCTCAGTTCCAACTTTATTTACTGCCTCAGTTCCAACTTTATTTACTGCCTCAGTTCCAACTTTATTTACTGCCTCAGTTCCAACTTTATTTACTGCCTCAGTTCCAACTTTATTTACTGCCTCAGTTCCAACTTTATTTACTGCCTCAGTTCCAACTTTATTTACTGCCTCAGTTCCAACTTTATTTACTGCCTCAGTTCCACTTTATTTACTGCCTCAGTTCCAACTTTATTTACTGCCTCAGTTCCAACTTTATTTACTGCCTCAGTTCCAACTTTATTTACTGCCTCAGTTCCAACTTTATTTACTGCCTCAGTTCCAACTTTATTTACTGCCTCAGTTCTACTTTATTTACTGCCTCAGTTCCAACTTTATTTACTGCCTCAGTTCTACTTTATTTACTGCCTCAGTTCCAACTTTATTTACTGCCTCAGTTCCAACTTTATTTACTGCCTCAGTTCCAACTTTATTTACTGCCTCAGTTCCAACTTTATTTACTGCCTCAGTTCCAACTTTATTTACTGCCTCAGTTCCAACTTTATTTACTGCCTCAGTTCCAACTTTATTTACTGCCTCAGTTCCAACTTTATTTACTGCCTCAGTTCTACTTTATTTACTGCCTCAGTTCCAACTTTATTTACTGCCTCAGTTCCACTTTATTTACTGCCTCAGTTCCAACTTTATTTACTGCCTCAGTTCTACTTTATTTACTGCCTCAGTTCCAACTTTATTTACTGCCTCAGTTCTACTTTATTTACTGCCTCAGTTCCAACTTTATTTACTGCCTCAGTTCCAACTTTATTTACTGCCTCAGTTCCAACTTTATTTACTGCCTCAGTTCCAACTTTATTTACTGCCTCAGTTCCAACTTTATTTACTGCCTCAGTTCCAACTTTATTTACTGCCTCAGTTCCAACTTTATTTACTGCCTCAGTTCCAACTTTATTTACTGCCTCAGTTCCAACTTTATTTACTGCCTCAGTTCCAACTTTATTTACTGCCTCAGTTCCAACTTTATTTACTGCCTCAGTTCCAACTTTATTTACTGCCTCAGTTCCAACTTTATTTACTGCCTCAGTTCCAACTTTATTTACTGCCTCAGTTCTACTTTATTTACTGCCTCAGTTCCACTTTATTTACTGCCTCAGTTCCAACTTTATTTACTGCCTCAGTTCCAACTTTATTTACTGCCTCAGTTCCAACTTTATTTACTGCCTCAGTTCCAACTTTATTTACTGCCTCAGTTCAACTTTATTTACTGCCTCAGTTCCAACTTTATTTACTGCCTCAGTTCCAACTTTATTTACTGCCTCAGTTCCAACTTTATTTACTGCCTCAGTTCCAACTTTATTTACTGCCTCAGTTCCAACTTTATTTACTGCCTCAGTTCCAACTTTATTTACTGCCTCAGTTCTACTTTATTTACTGCCTCAGTTCCAACTTTATTTACTGCCTCAGTTCCAACTTTATTTACTGCCTCAGTTCCAACTTTATTTACTGCCTCAGTTCTACTTTATTTACTGCCTCAGTTCTACTTTATTTACTGCCTCAGTTCTACTTTATTTACTGCCTCAGTTCCACTTTATTTACCGCCTCAGTTCTAACTTTATTTACTGCCTCAGTTCTACTTTATTTACTGCCTCAGTTCCAACTTTATTTACTGCCTCAGTTCCAACTTTATTTACTGCCTCAGTTCCAACTTTATTTACTGCCTCAGTTCTACTTTATTTACTGCCTCAGTTCCAACTTTATTTACTGCCTCAGTTCCAACTTTATTTACTGCCTCAGTTCTACTTTATTTACTGCCTCAGTTCCAACTTTATTTACTGCCTCAGTTCCAACTTTATTTACGCCTCAGTTCCAACTTTATTTACTGCCTCAGTTCCACTTTATTTACTGCCTCAGTTCCAACTTTATTTACTGCCTCAGTTCCAACTTTATTTACTGCCTCAGTTCCAACTTTATTTACTGCCTCAGTTCTACTTTATTTACTGCCTCAGTTCTACTTTATTTACTGCCTCAGTTCTACTTTATTTACTGCCTCAGTTCCACTTTATTTACTGCCTCAGTTCCAACTTTATTTACTGCCTCAGTTCCAACTTTATTTACTGCCTCAGTTCCAACTTTATTTACTGCCTCAGTTCCAACTTTATTTACTGCCTCAGTTCCAACTTTATTTACTGCCTCAGTTCCAACTTTATTTACTGCCTCAGTTCCAACTTTATTTACTGCCTCAGTTCCAACTTTATTTACTGCCTCAGTTCTACTTTATTTACTGCCTCAGTTCCAACTTTATTTACTGCCTCAGTTCCAACTTTATTTACTGCCTCAGTTCCAACTTTATTTACTGCCTCAGTTCTACTTTATTTACTGCCTCAGTTCTACTTTATTTACTGCCTCAGTTCCAACTTTATTTACTGCCTCAGTTCCAACTTTTTTACTGCCTCAGTTCCAACTTTATTTACTGCCTCAGTTCCAACTTTATTTACTGCCTCAGTTCTACTTTATTTACTGCCTCAGTTCTACTTTATTTACTGCCTCAGTTCCAACTTTATTTACTGCCTCAGTTCTACTTTATTTACTGCCTCAGTTCTACTTTATTTACTGCCTCAGTTCTACTTTATTTACTGCCTCAGTTCCAACTTTATTTACTGCCTCAGTTCTACTTTATTTACTGCCTCAGTTCCAACTTTATTTACTGCCTCAGTTCCAACTTTATTTACTGCCTCAGTTCCAACTTTATTTACTGCCTCAGTTCTACTTTATTTACTGCCTCAGTTCTACTTTATTTACTGCCTCAGTTCCAACTTTATTTACTGCCTCAGTTCCAACTTTTTTACTGCCTCAGTTCCAACTTTATTTACTGCCTCAGTTCCAACTTTATTTACTGCCTCAGTTCTACTTTATTTACTGCCTCAGTTCTACTTTATTTACTGCCTCAGTTCCAACTTTATTTACTGCCTCAGTTCTACTTTATTTACTGCCTCAGTTCTACTTTATTTACTGCCTCAGTTCTACTTTATTTACTGCCTCAGTTCCAACTTTATTTACTGCCTCAGTTCTACTTTATTTACTGCCTCAGTTCCAACTTTATTTACTGCCTCAGTTCCAACTTTATTTACTGCCTCAGTTCCAACTTTATTTACTGCCTCAGTTCCAACTTTATTTACTGCCTCAGTTCTACTTTATTTACTGCCTCAGTTCTACTTTATTTACTGCCTCAGTTCCAACTTTATTTACTGCCTCAGTTCCAACTTTATTTACTGCCTCAGTTCTACTTTATTTACCGCCTCAGTTCCAACTTTATTTACTGCCTCAGTTCCAACTTTATTTACTGCCTCAGTTCCAACTTTATTTACTGCCTCAGTTCCAACTTTATTTACTGCCTCAGTTCTAATTTATTTACTGCCTCAGTTCCAACTTTATTTACTGCCTCAGTTCTACTTTATTTACTGCCTCAGTTCCAACTTTATTTACTGCCTCAGTTCTACTTTATTTACTGCCTCAGTTCCAACTTTATTTACTGCCTCAGTTCTACTTTATTTACTGCCTCAGTTTCAACTTTTTTACTGCCTCAGTTCCAACTTTATTTACTGCCTCAGTTCCAACTTTATTTACTGCCTCAGTTCTACTTTATTTACCGCCTCAGTTCCAACTTTATTTACTGCCTCAGTTCCAACTTTATTTACTGCCTCAGTTCCAACTTTATTTACTGCCTCAGTTCCAACTTTATTTACTGCCTCAGTTCCAACTTTATTTACTGCCTCAGTTCCAACTTTATTTACTGCCTCAGTTCCAACTTTATTTACTGCCTCAGTTCCAACTTTATTTACTGCCTCAGTTCCAACTTTATTTACTGCCTCAGTTCCAACTTTATTTACTGCCTCAGTTCCAACTTTATTTACCGCCTCAGTTCCAACTTTATTTACTGCCTCAGTTCCAACTTTATTTACTGCCTCAGTTCCAACTTTATTTACTGCCTCAGTTCTACTTTATTTACTGCCTCAGTTCTACTTTATTTACTGCCTCAGTTCCAACTTTATTTACTGCCTCAGTTCTACTTTATTTACTGCCTCAGTTCTACTTTATTTACTGCCTCAGTTCCAACTTTATTTACTGCCTCAGTTCTACTTTATTTACTGCCTCAGTTCTACTTTATTTACTGCCTCAGTTCCAACTTTATTTACCGCCTCAGTTCCAACTTTATTTACTGCCTCAGTTCCAACTTTATTTACTGCCTCAGTTCTACTTTATTTACTGCCTCAGTTCCAACTTTATTTACTGCCTCAGTTCCAACTTTATTTACTGCCTCAGTTCCAACTTTATTTACTGCCTCAGTTCTACTTTATTTACTGCCTCAGTTCTACTTTATTTACTGCCTCAGTTCCAACTTTATTTACTGCCTCAGTTCCAACTTTATTTACTGCCTCAGTTCCAACTTTATTTACTGCCTCAGTTCCAACTTTATTTACTGCCTCAGTTCCCTTTATTTACTGCCTCAGTTCAACTTTATTTACCGCCTCAGTTCCAACTTTATTTACCGCCTCAGTTCCAACTTTATTTACTGCCTCAGTTCCAACTTTATTTACCGCCTCAGTTCCAACTTTATTTACTGCCTCAGTTCTACTTTATTTACTGCCTCAGTTCCAACTTTATTTACTGCCTCAGTTCCAACTTTATTTACTGCCTCAGTTCTACTTTATTTACTGCCTCAGTTCCTACTTTATTTACTGCCTCAGTTCTACTTTATTTACTGCCTCAGTTCTACTTTATTTACTGCCTCAGTTCTACTTTATTTACTGCCTCAGTTCCAACTTTATTTACTGCCTCAGTTCCAACTTTATTTACTGCCTCAGTTCCAACTTTATTTACTGCCTCAGTTCTACTTTATTTACTGCCTCAGTTCCAACTTTATTTACTGCCTCAGTTCTACTTTATTTACTGCCTCAGTTCCAACTTTATTTACTGCCTCAGTTCCAACTTTATTTACTGCCTCAGTTCCAACTTTATTTACTGCCTCAGTTCTACTTTTTTACTGCCTCAGTTCCAACTTTATTTACTGCCTCAGTTCCAACTTTATTTACTGCCTCAGTTCCAACTTTATTTACTGCCTCAGTTCCAACTTTATTTACTGCCTCAGTTCTACTTTATTTACTGCCTCAGTTCCAACTTTATTTACTGCCTCAGTTCTACTTTATTTACTGCCTCAGTTCCAACTTTATTTACTGCCTCAGTTCTCCTTTATTTACTGCCTCAGTTCCAACTTTATTTACTGCCTCAGTTCTACTTTATTTACTGCCTCAGTTCCAACTTTTTTTACTGCCTCAGTTCCAACTTTATTTACTGCCTCAGTTCCAACTTTATTTACTGCCTCAGTTCTACTTTATTTACTGCCTCAGTTCCAACTTTATTTACTGCCTCAGTTCCAACTTTATTTACTGCCTCAGTTCCAACTTTATTTACTGCCTCAGTTCCAACTTTATTTACTGCCTCAGTTCCAACTTTATTTACTGCCTCAGTTCCAACTTTATTTACCGCCTCAGTTCCAACTTTATTTACTGCCTCAGTTCCAACTTTATTTACTGCCTCAGTTCCAACTTTATTTACTGCCTCAGTTCCAACTTTATTTACTGCCTCAGTTCTACTTTATTTACTGCCTCAGTTCTACTTTATTTACTGCCTCAGTTCCAACTTTATTTACTGCCTCAGTTCCAACTTTATTTACTGCCTCAGTTCCAACTTTATTTACTGCCTCAGTTCCAACTTTATTTACCGCCTCAGTTCCAACTTTATTTACTGCCTCAGTTCAACTTTATTTACCGCCTCAGTTCCAACTTTATTTACTGCCTCAGTTCCAACTTTATTTACTGCCTCAGTTCCAACTTTATTTACTGCCTCAGTTCCAACTTTATTTACTGCCTCAGTTCCAACTTTATTTACTGCCTCAGTTCTACTTTATTTACTGCCTCAGTTCCAACTTTATTTACTGCCTCAGTTCCAACTTTATTTACTGCCTCAGTTCTACTTTATTTACTGCCTCAGTTCCAACTTTATTTACCGCCTCAGTTCTACTTTATTTACTGCCTCAGTTCTACTTTATTTACTGCCTCAGTTCTACTTTATTTACCGCCTCAGTTCTACTTTATTTACCGCCTCAGTTCTACTTTATTTACTGCCTCAGTTCTACTTTATTTACTGCCTCAGTTCCAACTTTATTTACTGCCTCAGTTCCAACTTTATTTACTGCCTCAGTTCTACTTTATTTACTGCCTCAGTTCCTACTTTATTTACCGCCTCAGTTCTACTTTATTTACTGCCTCAGTTCCAACTTTATTTACTGCCTCAGTTCTACTTTATTTACTGCCTCAGTTCCAACTTTATTTACTGCCTCAGTTCCAACTTTATTTACCGCCTCATTTCCAACTTTATTTACTGCCTCAGTTCTACTTTATTTACCGCCTCAGTTCCAACTTTATTTACTGCCTCAGTTCCAACTTTATTTACTGCCTCAGTTCCAACTTTATTTACTGCCTCAGTTCTACTTTATTTACTGCCTCAGTTCTACTTTATTTACTGCCTCAGTTCTACTTTATTTACTGCCTCAGTTCCAACTTTATTTACTGCCTCAGTTCCAACTTTATTTACTGCCTCAGTTCCAACTTTATTTACTGCCTCAGTTCCAACTTTATTTACTGCCTCAGTTCCAACTTTATTTACTGCCTCAGTTCCAACTTTATTTACTGCCTCAGTTCCAACTTTATTTACTGCCTCAGTTCCAACTTTATTTACTGCCTCAGTTCCAACTTTATTTACTGCCTCAGTTCTACTTTATTTACTGCCTCAGTTCCAACTTTATTTACTGCCTCAGTTCCAACTTTATTTACTGCCTCAGTTCCAACTTTATTTACTGCCTCAGTTCTACTTTATTTACTGCCTCAGTTCTACTTTATTTACTGCCTCAGTTCCAACTTTATTTACTGCCTCAGTTCCAACTTTTTTACTGCCTCAGTTCCAACTTTATTTACTGCCTCAGTTCCAACTTTATTTACTGCCTCAGTTCTACTTTATTTACTGCCTCAGTTCTACTTTATTTACTGCCTCAGTTCCAACTTTATTTACTGCCTCAGTTCTACTTTATTTACTGCCTCAGTTCCAACTTTATTTACTGCCTCAGTTCTACTTTATTTACTGCCTCAGTTCCAACTTTATTTACTGCCTCAGTTCTACTTTATTTACTGCCTCAGTTCCAACTTTATTTACTGCCTCAGTTCCAACTTTATTTACTGCCTCAGTTCCAACTTTATTTACTGCCTCAGTTCTACTTTATTTACTGCCTCAGTTCTACTTTATTTACTGCCTCAGTTCCAACTTTATTTACTGCCTCAGTTCCAACTTTTTTTACTGCCTCAGTTCCAACTTTATTTACTGCCTCAGTTCCAACTTTATTTACTGCCTCAGTTCTACTTTATTTACTGCCTCAGTTCTACTTTATTTACTGCCTCAGTTCCAACTTTATTTACTGCCTCAGTTCTACTTTATTTACTGCCTCAGTTCTACTTTATTTACTGCCTCAGTTCTACTTTATTTACTGCCTCAGTTCCAACTTTATTTACTGCCTCAGTTCTACTTTATTTACTGCCTCAGTTCCAACTTTATTTACTGCCTCAGTTCCAACTTTATTTACTGCCTCAGTTCCAACTTTATTTACTGCCTCAGTTCCAACTTTATTTACTGCCTCAGTTCTACTTTATTTACTGCCTCAGTTCTACTTTATTTACTGCCTCAGTTCCAACTTTATTTACTGCCTCAGTTCCAACTTTATTTACTGCCTCAGTTCTACTTTATTTACTGCCTCAGTTCCAACTTTATTTACTGCCTCAGTTCCACTTTATTTACTGCCTCAGTTCCAACTTTATTTACTGCCTCAGTTCCAACTTTATTTACTGCCTCATTTCTAATTTATTTACTGCCTCAGTTCCAACTTTATTTACTGCCTCAGTTCCAACTTTATTTACTGCCTCAGTTCCAACTTTATTTACTGCCTCAGTTCTACTTTATTTACTGCCTCAGTTCCAACTTTATTTACTGCCTCAGTTCTACTTTATTTACTGCCTCAGTTCAACTTTTTTACTGCCTCAGTTCCAACTTTATTTACTGCCTCAGTTCCAACTTTATTTACTGCCTCAGTTCTACTTTATTTACCGCCTCAGTTCCAACTTTATTTACTGCCTCAGTTCCAACTTTATTTACTGCCTCAGTTCCAACTTTATTTACTGCCTCAGTTCCAACTTTATTTACTGCCTCAGTTCCAACTTTATTTACTGCCTCAGTTCCAACTTTATTTACCGCCTCAGTTCCAACTTTATTTACTGCCTCAGTTCCAACTTTATTTACTGCCTCAGTTCCAACTTTATTTACTGCCTCAGTTCCAACTTTATTTACTGCCTCAGTTCCAACTTTATTTACCGCCTCAGTTCCAACTTTATTTACTGCCTCAGTTCCAACTTTATTTACTGCCTCAGTTCCAACTTTATTTACTGCCTCAGTTCTACTTTATTTACTGCCTCAGTTCTACTTTATTTACTGCCTCAGTTCCAACTTTATTTACCGCCTCAGTTCTACTTTATTTACTGCCTCAGTTCTACTTTATTTACTACCTCAGTTCCAACTTTATTTACTGCCTCAGTTCTACTTTATTTACTGCCTCAGTTCTACTTTATTTACTACCTCAGTTCCAACTTTATTTACCGCCTCAGTTCCAACTTTATTTACTACCTCAGTTCCAACTTTATTTACCGCCTCAGTTCTACTTTATTTACTGCCTCAGTTCCAACTTTATTTACTGCCTCAGTTCCAACTTTATTTACTGCCTCAGTTCCAACTTTATTTACCGCCTCAGTTCTACTTTATTTACTGCCTCAGTTCTACTTTATTTACTGCCTCAGTTCCAACTTTATTTACTGCCTCAGTTCCAACTTTATTTACTGCCTCAGTTCCAACTTTATTTACTGCCTCAGTTCCAACTTTATTTACCGCCTCAGTTTCCCTTTATTTACTGCCTCAGTTCATCTTTATTTACCGCCTCAGTTCCAACTTTATTTACCGCCTCTGTTCCAACTTTATTTACCGCCTCAGTTCCAACTTTATTTACCGCCTCAGTTCCAACTTTATTTACTGCCTCAGTTCTACTTTATTTACTGCCTCAGTTCCAACTTTATTTACTGCCTCAGTTCCAACTTTATTTACTGCCTCAGTTCTACTTTATTTACTGCCTCAGTTCTACTTTATTTACCGCCTCAGTTCTACTTTATTTACTGCCTCAGTTCTACTTTATTTACTGCCTCAGTTCTACTTTATTTACTGCCTCAGTTCTACTTTATTTACTGCCTCAGTTCTACTTTATTTACTGCCTCAGTTCCAACTTTATTTACTGCCTCAGTTCCAACTTTATTTACTGCCTCAGTTCTACTTTATTTACTGCCTCAGTTCCAACTTTATTTACCGCCTCAGTTCTACTTTATTTACTGCCTCAGTTCCAACTTTATTTACCGCCTCAGTTCTGCTTTATTTACTGCCTCAGTTCCAACTTTATTTACTGCCTCAGTTCCAACTTTATTTACCGCCTCAGTTCCAACTTTATTTACTGCCTCAGTTCTACTTTATTTACCGCCTCAGTTCCAACTTTATTTACTGCCTCAGTTCCAACTTTATTTACTGCCTCAGTTCCAACTTTATTTACTGCCTCAGTTCTACTTTATTTACTGCCTCAGTTCTACTTTATTTACTGCCTCAGTTCTACTTTATTTACTGCCTCAGTTCCAACTTTATTTACAGCCTCAGTTCCAACTTTATTTACTGCCTCAGTTCTACTTTATTTACTGCCTCAGTTCCAACTTTATTTACTGCCTCAGTTCCAACTTTATTTACTGCCTCAGTTCCAACTTTATTTACTGCCTCAGTTCCAACTTTATTTACTGCCTCAGTTCCAACTTTATTTACTGCCTCAGTTCCAACTTTATTTACTGCCTCAGTTCCAACTTTATTTACTGCCTCAGTTCCAACTTTATTTACTGCCTCAGTTCTACTTTATTTACTGCCTCAGTTCCAACTTTATTTACTGCCTCAGTTCCAACTTTATTTACTGCCTCAGTTCCAACTTTTTTTACTGCCTCAGTTCTACTTTATTTACTGCCTCAGTTCTACTTTATTTACTGCCTCAGTTCCAACTTTATTTACTGCCTCAGTTCCAACTTTATTTACTGCCTCAGTTCCAACTTTATTTACTGCCTCAGTTCCAACTTTATTTATTGCCTCAGTTCTACTTTATTTACTGCCTCAGTTCTACTTTATTTACTGCCTCAGTTCCAACTTTATTTACTGCCTCAGTTCTACTTTATTTACTGCCTCAGTTCCAACTTTATTTACTGCCTCAGTTCTACTTTATTTACTGCCTCAGTTCTACTTTATTTACTGCCTCAGTTCCAACTTTATTTACTGCCTCAGTTCCAACTTTATTTACTGCCTCAGTTCCAACTTTATTTACTGCCTCAGTTCCAACTTTATTTACTGCCTCAGTTCCAACTTTATTTACTGCCTCAGTTCTACTTTATTTACTGCCTCAGTTCTACTTTATTTACTGCCTCAGTTCCAACTTTATTTACTGCCTCAGTTCTACTTTATTTACTGCCTCAGTTCTACTTTATTTACTGCCTCAGTTCTACTTTATTTACTGCCTCAGTTCCAACTTTATTTACTGCCTCAGTTCTACTTTATTTACTGCCTCAGTTCTACTTTATTTACTGCCTCAGTTCTACTTTATTTACTGCCTCAGTTCCAACTTTATTTACTGCCTCAGTTCCAACTTTATTTACTGCCTCAGTTCCAACTTTATTTACTTCCTCAGTTCCAACTTTATTTACTGCCTCAGTTCCAACTTTATTTACTGCCTCAGTTCCAACTTTATTTACTGCCTCAGTTCCAACTTTATTTACCGCCTCAGTTCCAACTTTATTTACCGTCTCAGTTCCAACTTTATTTACTGCCTCAGTTCTACTTTATTTACTGCCTCAGTTCCAACTTTATTTACTGCCTCAGTTCTACTTTATTTACTGCCTCAGTTCCAACTTTATTTACTGCCTCAGTTCTACTTTATTTACCTCCTCAGTTCTAGTTTATTTACTGCCTCAGTTCTACTTTATTTACTGCCTCAGTTCCAACTTTATTTACTGCCTATGTTCTACTTTATTTACTGCCTCAGTTCTACTTTATTTACTGCCTCAGTTCTACTTTATTTACTGCCTCAGTTCCAACTTTATTTACTGCCTCATTTCTACTTTATTTACTGCCTCAGTTCCAACTTTATTTACTGCCTCAGTTCCAACTTTATTTACTGCCTCAGTTCCAACTTTATTTACTGCCTCAGTTCCAACTTTATTTACTGCCTCAGTTCCAACTTTATTTACCGCCTCAGTTCCAACTTTATTTACCGCCTCAGTTCCAACTTTATTTACCGCCTCTGTTCCAACTTTATTTACTGCCTCAGTTCCAACTTTATTTACTGCCTCAGTTCCAACTTTATTACCGCCTCAGTTCCAACTTTATTTACTGTCTCAGTTCCAACTTTATTTACTGCCTCAGTTCCAAGTTTATTTACTGCCTCAGTTCCAACTTTATTTACTGCCTCAGTTCTACTTTATTTACTGCCTCAGTTCCAACTTTATTTACTGCCTCAGTTCCAACTTTATTTACTGCCTCAGTTCTACTTTATTTACTGCCTCAGTTCCAACTTTATTTACTGCCTCAGTTCCAACTTTATTTACTGCCTCAGTTCCAACTTTATTTACCGCCTCAGTTCTACTTTATTTACTGCCTCAGTTCTACTTTATTTACTGCCTCAGTTCCAACTTTATTTAATGCCTCAGTTCCAACTTTATTTACTGCCTCAGTTCCAACTTTATTTACTGCCTCAGTTCCAACTTTATTTACTGCCTCAGTTCCAACTTTATTTACTGCCTCAGTTCCAACTTTATTTACTGCCTCAGTTCCAACTTTATTTACTGCCTCAGTTCCAACTTTATTTACCGCCTCAGTTCCAACTTTATTTACCGCCTCAGTTCCAACTTTATTTACCGCCTCAGTTCCAACTTTATTTACCGCCTCAGTTCCAACTTTATTTACTGCCTCAGTTCCAACTTTATTTACTGCCTCAGTTCTACTTTATTTACTGCCTCAGTTCTACTTTATTTACTGCCTCAGTTCCAACTTTATTTACTGCCTCAGTTCCAACTTTATTTACTGCCTCAGTTCCAACTTTATTTACTGCCTCAGTTCCAACTTTATTTACTGCCTCAGTTCCAACTTTATTTACTGCCTCAGTTCTACTTTATTTACTGCCTCAGTTCCAACTTTATTTACTGCCTCAGTTCCAACTTTATTTACCGCCTCAGTTCCAACTTTATTTACCGCCTCAGTTCCAACTTTATTTACTGCCTCAGTTCCAACTTTATTTACTGCCTCAGTTCCAACTTTATTTACTGCCTCAGTTCTATTTATTTACTGCCTCAGTTCTACTTTATTTACTGCCTCAGTTCCAACTTTATTTACCGCCTCAGTTCCAACTTTATTTACCGCCTCAGTTCCAACTTTATTTACCGCCTCAGTTCCAACTTTATTTACTGCCTCAGTTCCAACTTTATTTACTGCCTCAGTTCCAACTTTATTTACTGCCTCAGTTCCAACTTTTTTTACTGCCTCAGTTCCAACTTTATTTACCGCCTCAGTTCCAACTTTATTTACTGCCTCAGTTCCAACTTTATTTACTGCCTCAGTTCCAACTTTATTTACTGCCTCAGTTCCAACTTTATTTACTGCCTCAGTTCCAACTTTATTTACTGCCTCAGTTCCAACTTTATTTACTGCCTCAGTTCCAACTTTATTTACTGCCTCAGTTCCAACTTTATTTACCGCCTCAGTTCCAACTTTATTTACCGCCTCAGTTCCAACTTTATTTACCGCCTCTGTTCCAACTTTATTTACTGCCTCAGTTCCAACTTTATTTACTGCCTCAGTTCTACTTTATTTACTGCCTCAGTTCCAACTTTATTTACTGCCTCAGTTCCAACTTTATTTACTGCCTCAGTTCTACTTTATTTACTGCCTCAGTTCTACTTTATTTACTGCCTCAGTTCCAACTTTATTTACCGCCTCAGTTCCAACTTTATTTACTGCCTCAGTTCCAACTTTATTTACTGCCTCTGTTCCAACTTTATTTACTGCCTCAGTTCCAACTTTATTTACTGCCTCAGTTCCAACTTTATTTACTGCCTCAGTTCCAACTTTATTTACTGCCTCAGTTCCAACTTTATTTACCGCCCAGTTCCAACTTTATTTGCTGCCTCAGTTCCAACTTTATTTACTGCCTCAGTTCCAACTTTATTTACTGCCTCAGTTCCAACTTTATTTACCGCCTCAGTTCCAACTTTATTTACTGCCTCAGTTCCAACTTTATTTACCGCCTCAGTTCCAACTTTATTTACTGCCTCAGTTCCAACTTTATTTACCGCCTCAGTTCTACTTTATTTACTGCCTCAGTTCCAACTTTATTTACTGCCTCAGTTCCAACTTTATTTACCGCCTCAGTTCCAACTTTATTTACCGCCTCATGTTACAACTTTTTTTACTGCCTCAGTTCCAACTTTATTTACTGCCTCAGTTCCAACTTTATTTACCGCCTCAGTTCCAACTTTATTTACCGCCTCAGTTCCAACTTTATTTACCGCCTCAGTTCCAACTTTATTTACTGCCTCAGTTCCAACTTTATTTACTGCCTCAGTTCCAACTTTATTTACCGCCTCATTTCTACTTTATTTACTGCCTCAGTTCCAACTTTATTTACCGCCTCTGTTCCAACTTTATTTACTGCCTCAGTTCCAACTTTATTTACTGCCTCAGTTCTACTTTATTTACTGCCTCAGTTCCAACTTTATTTACTGCCTCAGTTCTATTTTATTTACTGCCTCAGTTCCAACTTTATTTACTGCCTCAGTTCCAACTTTATTTACTGCCTCAGTTCTACTTTATTTACTGCCTCAGTTCAACTTTATTTACTGCCTCAGTTCTACTTTATTTACTGCCTCAGTTCCAACTTTATTTACTGCCTCAGTTCCAACTTTATTTACTGCCTCAGTTCCAACTTTATTTACTTCCTCAGTTCCAACTTTATTTACTGCCTCAGTTCCAACTTTATTTACTGCCTCAGTTCCAACTTTATTTACTGCCTCAGTTCCAACTTTATTTACCGCCTCAGTTCCAACTTTATTTACCGTCTCAGTTCCAACTTTATTTACTGCCTCAGTTCTACTTTATTTACTGCCTCAGTTCCAACTTTATTTACTGCCTCAGTTCTACTTTATTTACTGCCTCAGTTCCAACTTTATTTACTGCCTCAGTTCTACTTTATTTACTGCCTCAGTTCTACTTTATTTACTGCCTCAGTTCTACTTTATTTACTGCCTCAGTTCCAACTTTATTTACTGCCTCAGTTCTACTTTATTTACTGCCTCAGTTCTACTTTATTTACTGCCTCAGTTCCAACTTTATTTACTGCCTCAGTTCCAACTTTATTTACTGCCTCAGTTCTAACTTTATTTACTGCCTCAGTTCCAACTTTATTTACTGCCTCAGTTCCAACTTTATTTACTGCCTCAGTTCCAACTTTATTTACTGCCTCAGTTCCAACTTTATTTACTGCCTCAGTTCCAACTTTATTTACCGCCTCAGTTCCAACTTTATTTACCGCCTCAGTTCCAACTTTATTTACCGCCTCTGTTCCAACTTTATTTACTGCCTCAGTTCCAACTTTATTTACTGCCTCAGTTCCAACTTTATTTACCGCCTCAGTTCCAACTTTATTTACTGCCTCAGTTCCAACTTTATTTACTGCCTCAGTTCCAACTTTATTTACTGCCTCAGTTCCAACTTTATTTACTGCCTCAGTTCTACTTTATTTACTGCCTCAGTTCCAACTTTATTTACTGCCTCAGTTCCAACTTTATTTACTGCCTCAGTTCTACTTTATTTACTGCCTCAGTTCCAACTTTATTTACTGCCTCAGTTCCAACTTTATTTACTGCCTCAGTTCCAACTTTATTTACCGCCTCAGTTCTACTTTATTTACTGCCTCAGTTCTACTTTATTTACTGCCTCAGTTCCAACTTTATTTACTGCCTCAGTTCCAACTTTATTTACTGCCTCAGTTCCAAATTTATTTACTGCCTCAGTTCCAACTTTATTTACTGCCTCAGTTCCAACTTTATTTACTGCCTCAGTTCCAACTTTATTTACTGCCTCAGTTCCAACTTTATTTACTGCCTCAGTTCCAACTTTATTTACCGCCTCAGTTCCAACTTTATTTACCGCCTCAGTTCCAACTTTATTTACCGCCTCAGTTCCAACTTTATTTACTGCCTCAGTTCCAACTTTATTTACTGCCTCAGTTCTACTTTATTTACTGCCTCAGTTCTACTTTATTTACTTCCTCAGTTCCAACTTTATTTACTGCCTCAGTTCTACTTTATTTACTGCCTCAGTTCCAACTTTATTTACCGCCTCAGTTCCAACTTTATTTACTGCCTCAGTTCCAACTTTTTTTACTGCCTCAGTTCTACTTTATTTACTGCCTCAGTTCCAACTTTATTTACTGCCTCAGTTCCAACTTTATTTACCGCCTCAGTTCCAACTTTATTTACCGCCTCAGTTCCAACTTTATTTACTGCCTCAGTTCCAACTTTATTTACTGCCTCAGTTCCAACTTTATTTACTGCCTCAGTTCTACTTTATTTACTACCTCAGTTCTACTTTATTTACTGCCTCAGTTCCAACTTTATTTACCGCCTCAGTTCCAACTTTATTTACCGCCTCAGTTCCAACTTTATTTACCGCCTCAGTTCCAACTTTATTTACTGCCTCAGTTCCAACTTTATTTACTGCCTCAGTTCCAACTTTATTTACTGCCTCAGTTCCAACTTTATTTACTGCCTCAGTTCCAACTTTATTTACCGCCTCAGTTCCAACTTTATTTACTGCCTCAGTTCCAACTTTATTTACTGCCTCAGTTCCAACTTTATTTACCGCCTCAGTTCCAACTTTATTTACTGCCTCAGTTCCAACTTTATTTACTGCCTCAGTTCCAACTTTATTTACTGCCTCAGTTCCAACTTTATTTACTGCCTCAGTTCTACTTTATTTACTGCCTCAGTTCTACTTTATTTACTGCCTCAGTTCCAACTTTATTTACCGCCTCAGTTCCAACTTTATTTACTGCCTCAGTTCCAACTTTATTTACTGCCTCTGTTCGAACTTTATTTACTGCCTCAGTTCCAACTTTATTTACTGCCTCAGTTCCAACTTTATTTACTGCCTCAGTTCCAACTTTATTTACTGCCTCAGTTCCAACTTTATTTACCGCCTCAGTTCCAACTTTATTTACTGCCTCAGTTCCAACTTTATTTATTGCCTCAGTTCCAACTTTATTTACTGCCTCAGTTCCAACTTTATTTACCGCCTCAGTTCCAACTTTATTTACTGCCTCAGTTCCAACTTTATTTACCGCCTCTGTTCCAACTTTATTTACTGCCTCAGTTCCAACTTTATTTACCGCCTCAGTTCTACTTTATTTACTGCCTCAGTTCCAACTTTATTTACTGCCTCAGTTCCAACTTTATTTACCGCCTCAGTTCCAACTTTATTTACCGCCTAGTTACAACTTTTTTTACTGCCTCAGTTCCAACTTTATTTACTGCCTCAGTTCCAACTTTATTTACCGCCTCAGTTCTACTTTATTTACCGCCTCAGTTCTACTTTATTTACTGCCTCAGTTCCAACTTTATTTACCGCCTCAGTTCCAACTTTATTTACTGCCTCAGTTCCAACTTTATTTACCGCCTCAGTTCCAACTTTATTTACCGCCTCAGTTCCAACTTTATTTACTGCCTCAGTTCCAACTTTATTTACCGCCTCAGTTCCAACTTTATTTACTGCCTCAGTTCCAACTTTATTTACTGCCTCAGTTCCAACTTTATTTACCGCCTCAGTTCTACTTTATTTACTGCCTCAGTTCCAACTTTATTTACTGCCTCTTTTCCAACTTTATTTACTGCCTCAGTTCCAACTTTATTTACTGCCTCAGTTCTACTTTATTTACTGCCTCAGTTCCAACTTTATTTACTGCCTCAGTTCTACTTTATTTACTGCCTCAGTTCCAACTTTATTTACTGCCTCAGTTCCAACTTTATTTACTGCCTCAGTTCCAACTTTATTTACCGCCTCAGTTCCAACTTTATTTACTGCCTCAGTTCTAACTTTATTTACTGCCTCAGTTCCAACTTTATTTACCGCCTCAGTTCCAACTTTATTTACCGCCTCAGTTCCAACTTTATTTACTGCCTCAGTTCCACTTTATTTACTGCCTCAGTTCCAACTTTATTTACTGCCTCAGTTCCAACTTTATTTACCGCCTCAGTTCCAACTTTATTTACCGCCTCAGTTCCAACTTTATTTACTGCCTCAGTTCCAACTTTATTTACTGCCTCAGTTCCAACTTTATTTACTGCCTCAGTTCTACTTTATTTACCGCCTCAGTTCCAACTTTATTTACTGCCTCAGTTCCAACTTTATTTACTGCCTCAGTTCCAACTTTATTTACTGCCTCAGTTCCAACTTTATTTACCCTCAGTTCCTTTATTTACTGCCTCAGTTCCAACTTTATTTACTGCCTCAGTTCCAACTTTATTTACTGCCTCAGTTCCAACTTTATTTACCGCCTCAGTTCCAACTTTATTTACCGCCTCAGTTCCAACTTTATTTACTGCCTCAGTTCCAACTTTATTTACTGCCTCAGTTCCAACTTTATTTACCGCCTCAGTTCCAACTTTATTTACGCCTCAGTTCCAACTTTATTTACCGCCTCAGTTCCAACTTTATTTACTGCCTCAGTTCTACTTTATTTACTGCCTCAGTTCCTTTATTTACCGCCTCAGTTCCAACTTTATTTACTGCCTCAGTTCCAACTTTATTTATTGCCTCTGTTCCAACTTTATTTACCGCCTCAGTTCCAACTTTATTTATTGCCTCAGTTCCAACTTTATTTACGCCTCAGTTCCAACTTTATTTACTGCCTCAGTTCCAACTTTATTTATTGCCTCTGTTCCAACTTTATTTACCGCCTCTGTTCCAACTTTATTTACTGCCTCAGTTCCAACTTTATTTACTGCCTCTGTTCCAACTTTATTTACCGCCTCTGTTCCAACTTTATTTACCGCCTCTGTTCCAACTTTATTTACCGCCTCTGTTCCAACTTTATTTACTGCCTCTGTTCCAACTTTATTTACTGCCTCTGTTCCACTTTCCCTTCATGAAAACGATCACTTTCCAAACTCTTTTCATTTTTTCTCTGCAAATAGATCGTGTTGTATATATATTAATGTCAGGTCGGGTCATATTACCTGCTACTGTATGCAGTAAACAGTACAACTTGTGGCTGCCCTGCTGCCTTGCGGCAAGCTCGGGAGATTAAAAGGCTAAGGGAGGGTGCCCCGAAGTAAAACAACCCCACTGCCTTCTGGGTGAGACTTGTTAGTCAAAAGGCTAGCGGAGCCAACCGTAAACAAACCGTCGGAAGGCAACAGAAAACAACCGTCGTAAATTCTTTGTACAATCATGTATCGCCAAAATAATAAAAAAAGAGAACTAATTTCCAATATTAGGGAGAAACAATCATAATTTTTGGGCCATGTCATGACAAGAGAACAACTGAAATATATTGTAACAACTGAAACAAATGTAGGGACGAAGAGATAGAGGAAAGCAAAGAGAAAAAAATACCAGACAGCTTAAGAGAATGGCTTGGCAGAAGGTCAACAACAGAAATGATAAATAACTGTCGAGATCGAAAGTTGTGGAGCGACATGATCATCTACGCCAGCAGGCCCGGTACTTGATGATAATGATGATGATGATGATGATATATATATATATATATATATATATATATATATATATATAAGAAAATAAAAATAAAACATAAAAATACTACGATATATTTTGTGCATATTATTTCTTCTGGTTTCTCTTATATCTGCTACTAATGAAACAAATCATTGGTTGGAAAAAAAATCTCCCCCTTTGGGTTTTCCGTAGTTCCCGTAGAGTTCATCTGCGCGCCCCCCCCCCCCCCCCCCCCAATGGACTTTATTTGCCCGCCCTACCTTTCCTCTATGAGTTTCCAGTGACCCTCTTGGAGTTTCCCGCTGCCCCCTTGTAAATTCCCGTGACCCCATTTGGAGTTTCCTGTAGGCTCCCCCCCCCCCCCCCTTTATGGCCTTATGGTCCCTCGGTTGAGAAACGTTACTCAACACTACCCAGTCCCAACACGAATATTTGATCCCATATATTTCTCAAAAGGTACGCACTCCAACCCACACATATGGGCATTCGTCGATGTGGTATATTCTAATCCCATACAATTCGTTTGGCAGTCTAGATTTTCAGTTTGGATAAGACATACATCATAGCCGATCCAATGAATATTCAAAGTAAGGACATAAGCGAATGTGGGGAAAAACATGACACCGATTACACTTTTGGGATATTAGCAATTCGGATAAAGGAAAAAATGCAAGAATTTATGTTCGGATATTGTAAACATGATATTTGGTTAATGTTATTTTTTATTTGTGAAAATGGAAACGGCAATTCATAATATTTGATCTCGTGTATTTTAAGTGGAATAATTATGAATATAAATATGCGGATTAAAGCGAAATAAAAGTATAACGAAGCAGAAAATGGTGATTTAAATAACAGCAAGGAACAAGCAAATGTAGTTAAAATAGGAAGAAAGATCAGAAGAGTGAGTGAAGAGAATAAATATGAAAGGGAAAGAGAGTAGTAAATTAGATGTGGAATGTAAAGAGGAAGAAAAATAGGAAAATAAGAGAAACGAAAGGAGTTGTAAGGTAATTAATGAAGAATGTAAGATGTAAGGTGCTTGAAACAAGGATGTAGAATGTACACAAGAAGGAAGGTAAATGGAAGATAAGAATACGACAGGAGATGTAAGGTTGTTAATGAGGATTATAGATGTAGAATCTATGAAAGAAGGAACATTAGATGGAAGATAACTGTACGACAAGAGATGTAAGGTAATTAATGAGGATTATAGATGGTGAATATTCACATACATACATATACATACATACACGCACACATATATACATGTACATACATTATATGATAGGTGGCTCTTTATTTAGAGTTTCGCAGCAGAAGGTATTCTGATCATCAGAAGATGTGCCCACGTCAAGTAATTGTTTCGGACATTTTAACCAAGACAGGATCCAAAAGTCCAGTTTCATTTTTGGAACATTATCTCAATAAACGAGCGTTGTTTCCTGGCGTGACTTGTAGGCTCAGCAGACTATACCACAGGGAATCACCAACAGGTGGCGGTAGCAGCGTGACTTGTAGGCTCAGCAGACTATACCACAGGGAATCACCAACAGGTGGCGGTAGCAGCGTGACTTGTAGGCTCAGCAGACTATACCACAGGGAATCACCAACAGGTGGCGGTAGCAGCGTGACTTGTAGGCTCAGCAGACTATACCACAGGGAATCACCAACAGGTGGCGGTAGCAGCGTGACTTGTAGGCTCAGCAGACTATACCACAGGGAATCACCAACAGGTGGCGGTAGCAGCGTGACTTGTAGGCTCAGCAGACTATACCACAGGGAATCACCAACAGGTGGCGGTAGCAGCGTGACTTGTAGGCTCAGCAGACTATACCACAGGGAATCACCAACAGGTGGCGGTAGCAGCGTGACTTGTAGGCTCAGCAGACTATACCACTGGGAATCACCAACAGGTGGCGGTAGCAGCGTGACTTGTAGGCTCAGCAGACTATACCACAGGGAATCACCAACAGGTGGCGGTAGCAGCGTGACCTCCAGGAAGGAGTTGTTTATTTTCGTTTTTCCGACTGTCGAGCGGGATCATTCTCCGATCCGAAGATTAATGACGAACGATAATTCTCAAACAGCGGAGATAGAATCAAAATGCAACAAAGCTTGTCAAATCATTGGACAGTTATCACCACTATTGTCCAACAAGGAAATAACTCTAGAGGCAAAACGAGCACTGTACAATACAATCTTCATCACACCGTTGTGCTACCAATGTCAGTCCTGGACCTTAGATGCAAGAACATTAAGAAAAATAATCACTATTGAGATGAAATGTGTTAGACGAATGACAGGAAACAGTCTGAGAGATAAGATCAGAAATGAAGAACTGAGAAAAAAGCTAGGAATAGCCCCCGCCATAGAATATATAAGGAAACAATAGATAAAATGGTTTAGCCACGTGACAAGGCAGAAAGAACTAAACACAACACAACGAGCTTTCAACAAACGTTGTGAGAACATCAGATCCAAGGGTCGACCACGAAGAAGATGGATCGATGGAATATTAGAAGCACTAGGAAACATAACAGCAGAGGCGAACAGAAGAACAAAAGACCATAAATTATATCTCCCCTCGACGCTGAAAGGCAGATGAGGAAGGAAAGCAGAAGAATATCATTCTCCGTCCCTGAACAGTTGTTTCAGATAATGAAAGCCTGTCAGGACTTCTGAGTCCCGCTTCAATAAAAAAAAAATGTTGATAACTATTACAAGATGATGCATTTTGTATTGTTTTGTTGATAGGGTCATCAGCACTGCACACCGGACGAACCCATAGGAGCTGCGATGTCCTCTTCAAGAATCGAGAAAATCAGAGGACAATTATGACCCACGTGGACAAACTCCGTAGGTCTCCGCTGACACTTTTGTGGGGAAGATGCCATATTTGGCGCTCACTTTTTAAAATGTTAACTATCAAGAGTCCTTTAACGTGCGCAAGTGCACATGGGGCCTCCATTTTTATTGCCGTTATCCGAGAGGGTTAAACATCGGATCTCACTCTCCAAAGAAATCAGAGGAGGGTAACGTGATAAAGAAGCCACGGATTGGTTTTTTTTTCCAAATCAAAATAAAAAGATTTACTCCTATTTGTGGTGGTCTTTGGACCAGAGTACATCCTACCACCCAGAAACCGGAATGGTCAGTGAGAGATACTTGACTGGAGTTCGGGTCGGCAGAAACCAGCGAGGATTCCTGATCATGATTGTTATTAGGGGCCACTACTGTGATTGTTGTTAGGGGCCGCTATTGTGATTGTTGTTAGGGGCCGCTATTGTGATTGTTGTTAGGGGCCGCTATTGTGATTGTTGTTAGGGGCCGCTATTGTGATTGTTGTTAGGGGCCGCTATTGTGATTGTTGCTAGGGGCCGCTATTGTGATTGTTGTTAGGGGCCGCTATTGTGATTGTTGTTAGGGGCCACTACTGTGATTGTTGCTAGGGGCCACTACTGTGATTGTTGTTAGGGGCCACTACTGTGATTGTTGTTAGGGGCCGCTATTGTGATTGTTCTTAGGGACCACTACTGTGATTGTTATTAGGGACCGCTACTATGATTGTTGCTAGGGGCCACTACTGTGATTGTTATTAGGGACCACTACTGTGATTGTTGCTAGGGGCCACTACTGTGATTGTTATTAGGGGCCACTACTGTGATTGTTGTTAGGGGCCACTACTGTGATTGTTGTTAGGGGCCACTACTGTGATTGTTGTTAGGGGCCGCTATTGTGATTGTTCTTAGGGACCACTACTGTGATTGTTATTAGGGACCGCTACTATGATTGTTGCTAGGGGTCACTACTGTGATTGTTGCTAGGGGTCACTACTGTGATTGTTGCTAGGGGCCACTACTGTGATTGTTGCTAGGGGCCACTACTGTGATTGTTGCTAGGGGTCACCACTGTGATTGTTGCTAGGGGCCGCTACTGTGATTGTTGCTAGGGGTCACCACTGTGATTGTTGCTAGGAGCCACCACTGTAATTGTTGCTAGGGGCCACCACTGTAATTGTTGCTAGGGGCCACTACTGTGATTGTTGCTAGGGGCCACTACTGTGATTGTTGCTAGGGGCCACTACTGTGATTGTTGCTAGGGCCACTACTGTGATTGTTGCTAGGGGCCACTACTGTGATTGTTGCTAGGGGCCACTACTGTGATTGTTGCTAGGGGCCACTACTGTGATTGTTGCTAGGGGCCACTACTGTGATTGTTGCTAGGGGCCACTACTGTGAATGTTGCTAGGGGCCACTACTGTGATTGTTGCTAGGGGCCACTACTGTGATTGTTGCTAGGGGCCACTACTGTGATTGTTGCTAGGGGTCACCACTGTGATTGTTGCTAGGGGCCGCTACTGTGATGTTGCTAGGGGCCACCAATGTGATTATTGCTAGGAGCCACCACTGTAATTGTTGCTAGGGGCCACCACTGTGATTGTTGCTAGGGGCCACCAATGTGATTGTTGCTAGGGGCCACCACTGTAATTGTTGCTAGGGGCCACCACTGTAATTGTTGCTAGGGGCCACCACTGTAATTGTTGCTCGTGACCACCAATGTGATTGTTGCTAGGGGCCGCTGCTGTGATTGTTGCTAGGGGCTACCAATGTGATTGTTGCTAGGGGCCGCTGCTGTGATTGTTGCTAGGGGCAACCACTGTATTTGTTGCTAGGGGCCACTACTGTAATTGTTGCTAGGGACCACTACTATGAATGAAACTCACAACAACTTTTACATATCGCAATAAAACAAAAGCAAGTTTAATAAGCTAGTTTCTATACAATCTATCTGGACCGAACCCCTCTGAATCATGACTCCCATCGTGCTATTCTGCACTCCACCCCTCGTACACACGCACCATCCGCAGTTAAAATCGCTCCCAGGTTGTTGAATTCATGGACATTCTCGCTATAATCTTACAAACATCGTTTCCTTTTATCGCGATAGCCAACGTAATCCAACAGTTGTTGTCTTTCTCTTTAATAAGAAATACTCATTATCCGATTTGAATATAATTACGAATAAAACAAAATGTGTTTATTATCCCGGTTTAGAGCAAATGTCGGATAAAGGATAGCCATGTTCATTATACGACTTCAAAGTTATGATAAACATATCAAGTTGTCGTATGATCCTACTTGCAAATAATTGGGATATCAGGGTTTAAAACAATAAAGAATTGTTTCCTGTGTATTTTTGTCCCTGCAGAATCGATCTTTGTATCAAAGTAATTATGGAGAATATCTTGAAAAACGAAATAAGAATATAGTTGCATGTGAGCACACAAAAAATATATAAAGACTGAAATGTTATGAAGAATGTAAAAATAAAACAAATAAAAGAAATTGAATAACTTTTTTAAAAAAACGTCTTTAATAATACGAAACCTGTTCTTACATACAAGCAAATGTTATTAAAGCCGAATTCAAGAATGCAAAAGTGTTATGTTCTTTCAGCATTTTTCTACAAAACAAAAATATGGATACTAAATAGGATAAAATAAAACAAACTGAAGCCATAGAAATGTGGATTTATTGAAGAATTGAATTGGAAAATAACTGGGTTTCCGGCGAGAGTGTTAAAAATGAAGTTCTCAAACAGCTCTGAAAGAAGAAATAAATTTCAAGCGCTATTGTAGAAGAATAAATAAAATATTATAGCCTTGCAAAAATGAAACTTCAGATAGAAATCTGTTAATGCATTGCGATGCAAGTGTTATATAAGATTACTCAACACAAAATAAGCAGGGGAAAGAACAAACATGTCCAATTTGCAAAAAAAATATATTAAATAAATAAAATAAATTCACGAGATCTGGTTGTTAAAGAATACCTATAAGACAAGGGAAAGTAGTTCGGACATGTACAGTAACAAGGTGCTATAAAGGAAATCACTATGGAGGGTATGGTATCTGGTAGGTGTGGGAGAGGAAGAGGGATGAGAAGAGAAGGCAAGATGTCACAGATGAGCTGGGATTGACTGGTGAGGTCACTGGAGTATGATAGATTCTGATAGATGTCCCGTCCCTCGAGAAGGGTGTAGATGAGTTGTTAAAGAAGCTGGTCATCTAAATATCCGCCCAGTTACCCGTGACGGTCCGTCCATCGATGTATCCATCCATCCACGCACTCATTCATACATCCATCCATCCAGCCACTCTTCCATCCATGCATCAATCCATCCACCCACTCATCCATCCATCCATACATACATCCTTCCACCCACTCATCCATCCATTCACCCACTCATCCATCCATCCATCCATACATCCATCCATCCACTCATCCAATCTATCCACCCACTCATCCATCCATCCACCCACTCATCCATCCATCCACCCACTCATCCATCCATCCACCCACTCATCCATCCATCCATCCATACATCCATCCATCCACTCATCCAATCTATCCACCCACTCATCCATCCACCCACTCATCCATTCACCCACTCATCCATCCACCCACTCATCCATCCACCCACTCATCCACTCACCCATCCATCCATCCATCCACCCACTCATCTATCCATCAATCCATTTATCCATTTAAAGGTCAAGGTCAAGATTGAGGGTCAAGGCAAACAAATGGACTGTGGCCAGAACACGACACAGGGAAGACATTTTTGTTCCTTAAACCAGTTTCCATTATTTTGTTGTGGATGTTTCATGGCTTGTTAGCAATGTAGGATTAGTTTTATTCCCTCATATATGTGTGTGTGTGTGTGTGTGTGTTTGTTTGTTCCTGCTGAAGGTCTATTGAGCCGAAACGTCGTTCAAATTTATGTCGTCCATCAATCACGTAAAGCTTTATCCATACCAATATTTTTTTTTTCAATTCTCCCTGAATGTAAAGGTAAAGGTAAAGGTAAAGGTAAAGGTAAAGATAAAGGTAAAGGTAAAAGTAAAGGTAAAGGTAAAAATAAAGGTAAAGGTAAAAGTAAAGGTAAAAGTAAATGTAAAAGTAAAGGTAAAGGTAAAAATAAAGGTAAAGGTAAAAGTAAAGGTAAAAGTAAAAGTAAAGGTAAAAGTAAAGGTAAAAGTAAAAGTAAAGGTAAAAGTAAAAGTAAAGGTAAAAGTAAAGGTAAAGGTAAATGTAAAAGTAAAGGTAAAAGTAAAGGTAAAAGTAAATGTAAAAGTAAAGGTAAAAGTAAAGGTAAAGGTAAAAATAAAGGTAAAGGTAAAAGTAAAGGTAACGTACGAGACGAATCGGCGTCTTAGCACACGAGTTTTCACTATCAAGAAGTGTTCGGAGACTTATGGATAGTGTCGCTTCAAGCATCGAAACTCACGATGCGAGGCGACACTCCTCACCTTCTCTTGGACCCATTTCTGTCAGCGGCTGGGTCAACCGCTGGGGAATTTTTTTTTGTCCAACCACGAGTACAACTCACACTGCTCCCAGCGGGAATCAAACACGGGTTGTCCGAACTTCGGTAGTCCAGTCGGGTGGTTTTCCCAACTAATCTACCGACGCCCTTCCCCCCTCCCCCATTAATCCATTTCTCCATCAGAACCAATCCAACATTCCATCATTACATCCATCATTCATCATTACATCCAACATTCCATCATTACATCCAATATTCCATCATTACATCCAAAATTCATCTTTACATCCAACATTCCATCATTACATCCAATATTCCATCATTACATCCAATATTCCATCATTACATCCAAAATTCATCATTACATCCAACATTCCATCATTACATCCAATATTCCATCATTACATCCAACATTCCATCATTACATCCAACATTCCATCATTACATCCAACATTCCCTCATTACATCCAACATTCCATCATAAAATCGTCCCTCATATTTCCCCCTCCCTACCTCATCAACCCCCCCCCACCCCCCAACCCACCCTAAACCTTTATAATCATTATCATCATGTGCCATACCGGTTGGCGTAGGCGATCATGTCCTTCCACAATCTTCTATCCACAGTGCATCGTATCAGTTCTGTTGTTGACTCTTTTCCATGCCATGACACCAAGCTATCCAGTATTTTCTCTCTTTGTCGTCCGCGATCTCTCTTTCCTATTATTTTGCCAGTTGTAACCAAGTATTCCAACTTTCCTCTTCTCATGATGTGTCCGATAAATATTGATTGTTTCTTTCTGATGTTTTTTTAGGAAATAATTAATAATACCACCTCCTTCACCTCCTCTTCTTCTTCCTCCTCCTCTACGCCCCCTCTTCTTCTTTCTTCTCCTTCCTATTAATCTCTTCCTCCTCCTCATCTTCTTCTTCCTCCTCCCCTTCTCCTCCTCCTCTCCTCCTCCTCATCTTCTTCTTCCTCCTCCCTTTCTCCTCCTCCTCTCATCCTCCTCATCTTCTTCTTCCTCTTCCCCTTCCCCAACTCCTCTTCTCATCCTCCCCATCTTCTTCTTCCTCGTCCCCTTCTCCTCCTCCTCTCATCCTCCTCATCTTCTTCTTCCTCCTGCTCCCCTCCTCCTCCTCTCATCCTCCTCATCGTCTTCTTCCTCCTCCCTTCTCCTCCTCTTCTCATCCTCCTCATCTTCTTCTTCCTCCTCCCCTTCTCCTCCTCCTCTCATCCTCCTCATCTTCTTCTTCCTCCCACCCTTCTCCTCCTCCTCTCATCCTCCTCATCTTCTTCTTCCTCCTCCCCTTCTCCCCCTCCTCTCATCCTCCTCATCTTCTTATTCCACTTCCCCTTCTCCTCCTCATCAAATAATCCCCTCTATAATATCGCTTCATTATTCCAAATTACTTGTAATAGCTATAGCAACAGTAAAGACAGCAAATCTGAAATCATATAATGACATCATTTACTGAAGGCGTAACTCCGTACATGGGATACAACCCGTGCAATCTCAAACGGAGTTTCTTCCCTTATCAATTCCTGGAATCAATGTAACTACCTGAGATTTCTTAGAAATTGGAAGCTCTTCTTTCTAAAATTAATGGTCGTATCATTAGCATGTTATTTTTCTGCATGAATCATATTGAGTGATTGATTACTGTGAAATTGGAGAAAGTACAAAGACGTGTTAGAGTTTTGTGATTGGAGATAGGGAAGAGGGGATTTAGTGAGATTTTGAGATGAGATTGTTTTGGAGAAATGGGAGAAATTTTAAAAAGAGATGGAGTTAGAGCGTATACGGTAAGTACAGTAAGCTAGTGGTAGAGAGTATGCGGTAAGTACAGTAAGCTAGTGGTAGAGAGTATGCGGTAAGTACAGTAAGCTAGTGGTAGAGAGTATGCGGTAAGTACAGTAAGCTAGTGGTAGAGAGTATGCGGTAAGTACAGTAAGCTAGTGGTAGAGAGTATGCGGTAAGTACAGTAAGCTAGTGGTAGAGAGTATGCGGTAAGTACAGTAAGCTAGTGGTAGAGAGTATGCGGTAAGTACAGTAAACTAGTGGTAGAGGTTGAAATATTTATTTTTCTTCCTTGGTTTCTGATGGGACACTTCAGGACAAAGTTGTTGTGGTAGACACGAGGTGAGACTCCAAGTGGATGGAGACTTGTGTTCGTCTCTTATTGGATCTTCATCTATGCTTCTTCTTTTTTTCTTCTTCTTCTTCTTCTTCTATTTCTGCTTCCTCCTACTGCCCCCTCTCTTCCTGTGGTGAAAACAAGAAGAAAAGTTGGCTGAGAATTTTAAAGAATGGTTTGGGAAGGAGTCAACAACAGAAGTGGACATCTTTAGAGACATGGTCGCCGACGCCAGGATGTATGGTACCTTAAGATCGTATTTTATTTTTGTCCTTGAGGCCGATAAAGATCGAAAATTTGGTTCTAGAAAGATGGCATAGAGGTAGACCAAGTAGAAATTGGTTCTTAGATATCTGTGGGAACTTCAACATGACAACAGAAGATGTGCAAGATCTGGCTAGAGATAGAGATTCTTTCAGACTGGCTGTGGTGAATGTAACGTTCTGTGGGAGATATGACTAGAGTCAGAGATTTTTTTCAGATGGGTTGTGGTGACATCAACGTCTCGAAAGGGACAAGGCAGTCCGATGATAGTGATTTGCCTTGAAGTGTCTTCAGCAAAGAGAACATTTGTGTTTTAGCGTTGACTTGTCGAGGAGGATGACTTTGTATTGACGTTTTGATTTGCGAAGTTATCGCTTCTGCGCCTGGATGCTGACGAGATGGTCCAGCTACAGTTGGTTGGAGCTTAAGTAAAGAGCCCCCCGTCACGCCAAGTGGCGTATAGGGAATATGGTGTTAATGACCATAAATTGTATAGACCTTCAGCGCATGGATTTTGGGGTAATGTGGTCGGTATTACGCCCGTGCCGCTTTACTTTCCCAGAAAAAAATCCTGTACCCATAAAAGCTGGGTTAACCCGGAGCCGTCGGTTGGGATCGAACTCTACCCCTTGTCCTTTGTAGTCCAGTTCACTAACTACTGAGTTATCACGGCTCGGTTGGAACTTACTTTCCACATTTTGTGTGGTATTTTATTTGGAGAGAGAGAGGGAGGGAGAGAGAGAGAGAGTGAGAGAGAGAGGAGAGAGAGAGATAGGTGATTCAAACTTAATTTTTTCAGATCTTTTTATTAACAATGGAAATAGAAACATTAATAATTGAGAAAAAAAAGAGAGGGCGAGAGGAAAGGAGAGAGAGAGAGAGAGAAGGAGAGAGAAGGAGAAGTGGAGGCAGAGAGAGAAAGAGAAAGTGAGAAAGGGAGGGATGGAGAGAGGGAGAGAGAGAAAGAGTGAGGTGAGAGAGGGAGGGAGAGAGAGAGGGGAGTGAGAGAGAGAGATAAAATATGGAGATAGAATGTGGATTTTTTAGAAATAAATCAATTGACAACAAGAACTACCCAGTGTACCGCAAGCCACGATGTCAGCAAGAACTACCCAGTGTGACACAAGCCACGATGTCAACATGAACTACCCAGTGTAACACAAGCCACGATGTCAACATGAACTACCCAGTGTAACACAAGCCACGATGTCAACATGAACTACCCAGTGTAACACAAGCCACGATGTCAACATGAACTACCCTGTATAACACAAGCCACAGTGTCAAAATGAACTACCCAGTGTAACACAAGCCACGATGTCAACATGAACTACCCTGTATAACACAAGCCACGGTGTCAAAATGAACTACCCAGTGTAACACAAGCCACGATGTCAACAAGAACTACCCAGTGTAACACAAGCCACGATGTCAGCAAGAACTACCCCGTGTAACACAAGCCACGATGTCAACAAGAACTACCCAGTGTAACACAAGACACGATGTCAGCAAGAACTACCCAGTGTAACACAAGCCACGATGTCAACATGAACTACCCTGTATAACACAAGTCACGGTGTCAAAATGAACTACCCATTGTAACACAAGCCACGATGTCAACATGAACTACCCAGTGTAACACAGGCCACGGTGTCAACAAGAACTCCCCAGTGTAACACAAGCCACGATGACAACAAGAACTCCCCAGTGTAACACAAGCCACGGTGTCAACAAGAACTACCCAGTGTAACACAAGCCACGATGTCAAAATGAAATACCCAGTGTAACACAAGCCACGATGTCAAAATGAACTGCCCAGTGTATCACAAGCCACGATGTCAACATGAACTACCCAGTATAACACAAGCCACGATGTCAACAAGAACTACCCAGTGTGACACAAGCCACGATGTCAAAATGAACTACCCAGTGTAACACAAGCCACGATGTCAAAATGAACTACCCAGTGTAACACAGGTAACGATGTCAACAAGAACTACCCAGTGTAACACAAGCCACGGTGTCAACAAGAACTCCCAGTGTAACACAAGCCACGATGTCAACAAGAACTACCCAGTGTAACACAAGCCACGATGTCAAAATGAACTACCCAGTGTAACACAGGTCACGATGTCAACAAGAACTACCCAGTGTAACACAAGCTACGGTGTCAACAAGAATTCCCCAGTGTAAAACAAGCCACGGTGTCAAAAAGAATTCCCAGTGTAAAACAAGCCACGGTGTCAACAAGAATTCCCCAGTGTAAAACAAGCCACGATGACAACAAGAATACCCAGTGTAACACAAGCCACGATGTCAACAAGAACTACCAGTGTAACACAAGCCACGATGTCAACAAGAACTACCCAGTGTATCACAAGCCACGATTACAACAAGAACTACCCAGTGTAACACAAGCCACGATGACAACAAGAACTACCCAGTGTAACACAAGCCACGATGTCAACAAGAACTACCCAGTGTAACACAAGCCACTAATGTCAACAAGTTTATGTTGACAATTTGTGCCCGGGTGGCGGCCCTAATATTGGCCTACTCATTTCGGTTTTAACTGCCAATGTATCTTTAACGTGCGCGAGTGCACACGGGATCTCCTGCTTACTGTCATTATCACTACCCAAGATATCAGGGCTAGGTAAGGTCACGCAGAAATCATGGATTAATGTTTCACTTTTTTTTTCTTAAAAAACTCACCTCAGTTGTTGTGGGCTTTGAACGTGGGTCTTCCTGTCACGGGGGTTTCCTGTCCTGGGGCCTTCCTGTCACGGGGCCGTCCTGTCCTGTGAGCTTCTTGTCACGGGTGCTTCCTGTCCTAGGGACCTTCCTGTCCCATTGGCTTCCTGTCCCGGAGGCTTCCTGTCCTGTGGGCTTTATTTCACGGGGTTTCCTGCCCCGGGGGCTTCTTGTCGCGAGGGCTTCTTATCCTTTGGTCTTCCTGTCACGAGGGCTTCCTGTCCTGGGATTCCTGTCCCGGGGATTTTTTGTCACGAGGCTTCCTGTCCCATGAGCATCCTGTCCCGAGGACTTCCTATCACTGGCCTTTCTGTCCTGGGGGCTTCTTGTCACGGTGCCTTCCAGTCCCGTTGGCTTCCTGTCCCGGGAGCTTCCTGGCCCGTGGGCTTCTTATCCCTGGGGCTTCCTGTCCCGGGGGCTCCTTGTCCTTGGGCTTCCTGTCATCGGGGGCTTCTTGTAAGGGGCTTGCTGTCATGGGGGCTTCCTGTCCCGGGCCCGAAGTCGTACCTCTAGATTACACTTTCCCCAGAAATAGCAATAGATCCAGCTACACTACTAGCCTTCTCAAGAAAGATCCGATATCTCCCCTCTACAACAACTCAAGATAGAAAGATCCGATATCTCCACTCTACAACAACTCAAGATAGAAAGATCCGATATCTCCACTCTACAACAACTCAAGATAGAAAGATCCGATATCTCCACTCTACAACAACTCAAGATAGAAAGATCCGATATCTCCACTCTACAACAACTCGAGATAGAAAGATCCGATATATCCCCTCTACAACAACTCAAGATAGAAAGATCCGATATCTCCACTCTACAACAACTCGAGATAGAAAGATCCGATATATCCCCTCTACAACAACTCAAGATAGAAAGATCCGATATCTCCACTCTACAACAACTCAAGATAGAAAGATCCGATATCTCCCCTCTACAACAACTCATGATAGAAAGATCCGATATATCCCCTCTACAACAACTCATGATAGAAAGATCCGATATATCCCCTCTACAACAACTCACGATAGAAAGATCCGATATCTACCCTCTACAACAACTCATGATAGAAGCAGGACACACAAAAGAATAATACTATTATTATCATCAAATACCATAGCATAGGTGATCATGTCTCTTCCCAACTTTCGATCTCGACAGTTATTTATCATTTCTGTAGTTGCCCTCCCACCAAACCATTCTCTTAAGCTGTCTGGTATCTTTTCTCTTTGATTTCCTCTATCTCTTCGCCCCTCAATTTTCTCAGTTGTTAAAATATATGCAGGCTTTTTCCTTTTCTTTTTCATGGCCAAAATATAATAATGATTGTTTCTTCCTAATATTGGAAACTAGCTCTCTTTTTGCTTTGGCCTCTTTTAGAACGTTTTCATTACTCTTCTGAGCTGTCCATGGTACACTCAACATTCTTCTGTAAAACCACATTTCTACATCCTCCAGTGATTTTCTTATCTTTTGTCCTATTGTCCATCATTCACATCCACATGTTAAGACTGGCTTTTCATAACATTTCAGATCTAAACAGAATAAAAGAATCATACGGCGAAAGAATAAGAACAAATAAAAGCTAAAAACAGAGCATCAAGGATCGATTCAGCCGTCAGCTTGACCAAACATGACACAAAACGACACCGAAAGAAGCTAAATTCATTCAGCATGAACTTGCTGATAAAAATGCAGTCTACCTCAAAAGCCACAATTACAGTCGCCCGCATATATAATTAATGACAAGTGTGGAACCGCTGCTTATCGCTTCGTGTTACACGGCTTGTACTTCACCTTCTGAATGAGCCATTAGGAATTCACAAAACAGAAATCACGCTTCAATGAACAACGACGGTTCTCAAGCTGGGACAGACGAACACAGAAATACAGTATCACTTCTCGCAAATGGTTAGAGGAAGGAATCTGAAGAAAGATCACGGATAAACAGAAACATATTTCACAAAGTTGAAGCGACCATTGACTACACAAAGAAATGAAATTAAATATCTGGGAACAATGTTAACCTCAGATGGTAGATGTTCCTACAACAAAGGTGAGATATAGAATGCATCAGGCAAAAGCAGCTTCCCAAAATAAATAGCAAGGTACTGTGCAAACCATTTTGACAATAGAAGCAATAAAACAAGTTCCTAAATGTTATGTAGACCTAGTCTTAACATATGGATGTGAATCATGGACAATAGGACAACAGACAAGAAAATCACTGGAGCCTGTAGAAATGTGGTTTTAAAGAAGAATGTTGAGAATACCATGGACAGCTAAGAAGAGTAATGAAAACGTTCTGAAAGAGGTTAAAGCAAAAAGAGAGCTAATTTCCAATATTAGGAAGAAACAATCATTATTTCTCGGCTATGTAATGAGAAGAGAACAGCTAGAATATATTGTAACAACTGGAAAAATTGAGGGACGAAGAGATAGAGGACACCATAGAGAAAAGATATCAGACAGCTTAAGAGAATGGCTTGGCAAAAGGTAACCTACAGAAATGATAAATAACTCTCGAGATCAAAAGTTGTAGAGAAACATGATCACCTACGCCAGCAGGCATGCTACTTGCTGATGATGATATTTGTGCTTACCTCCATTTCTATACTGCCGAAACACCTTACCCCTGAAAGACATCGCTGATCTGTCACCTGAGATGGCTACGTTCATAATAGTCCTCATTTATTATTATCAAGTCATCATACTTCGTCTACGCACTGGCCACAATAGAATGAGAAATCACATGTTCACCAAATTCAAAATAGGTACAACCAGCCTATGCCACTGTACACTGGACAATATGACTACAAAACATGTTCTACAGGATTGCCTCCAGTACACAGACCTGAGAAGAGCAATGTGGTCCACACCCACCTCCCTGGAAGAAAAACTATATGGGGCAATCGATTCGCTTAAACAGACAGCTGACTTCATGAGAGAGTCTGGAATCCTGCTCTGATTGAGTCTTGATCGCAGAGAGAGAGAGAGAGAGAGAGAGAGACAGAGAGTGACAGAGAGAGACAGAGAGAGAGACAGAGAGAGAGACAGAGAGAGAGACAGAGAAACAGTGAGAGAGAGAGACAGAGAGAGAGACAGAGAGAGACAGAGAGAGAGAGACAGAGAGAGAGAGACAGAGAGACAGTGAGAGAGAGACAGAGAGAGAGACAGAGAGAGACAGAGAGAGACAGAGAGAGACAGAGAGAGAGACAGAGAGAGACAGAGAGAGCGACAGAGAGAGACAGAGAGAGACACAGAGAGAGACAGAGAGGGACAGAGAGAGACAGAGAGAGAAAGACAGAGACAGAGAGAGAGAGAGACAGAGACAGAGAGAGACAGAGACAGAGAGAGAGACAGAGACAGAGACAGAGAGAGAGACAGAGAGAGAGAGACAGACAGACAGAGAGAGAGAGAGCGAGACAGAGAGAGAGAGAGAGAGATTTATTATTACCTGTCTCCTCTTTATAGTTTTCAAAGCGCTCAATACAATGAAATGCTAAAGTTCTTACACGTAAAATGAACTTAATTTTGCTGTAAGAATTGGGTTGAGAATGTTGTGTCATTTAAAAGGCGTCACATGTGTCCAACGACGGACAAGCCATGCGAGTAAGAGCAGTATCACACGATCTCACCGCAAGGACACATCGGAAATGAAACAACTACTGTCTAGAAGGTACCTTAGAGAGAAGGAAAGGCTATGGAAGAACACTCAGACAGAAACTACCCGACAGGGTGGGCCCAACAGCCGAGGACGACATCCGCCTACAAGAAGGAAAACTCAAACGTCAGACCAAGATCCAGCTTGCTGATGACGGAGTGTGCAAGCCACGGGACACACACGCATTTAGGAGTACCGACCATGTGACCAGCTCATCGTGTGTCATGATGTTGTTCTTACCCCTCCATATACAAGTACTGACCATGTGACCAGCTCATCGTGTGTCATGATGTAGTTCTTACCCCTCCATATACAAGTACTGACCATGTGACCAGCTCATCGTGTGTCATGATGTTGTTCTTACCCCTCCATACACAAGTACTGACCATGTGACCAGCTCATCGTGTGTCATGATGTTGTTCTTACCCCTTCATATACAAGTACCGACCATGTGACCAGCTCATCGTGTGTCATGATGTTGTTCTTACCCCACCATATACGCGTAGACCATACGACCAGCTCATCGTGTGTCATGATGTTGTTCTTACCCCACCATATACGCGTAGACCATGTGACCAGCTCATCGTGTGTCATGATGTTGTTCTTACCCCACCATATACGCGTAGACCATACGACCAGCTCATCATGTGTCATGATGATGGTCTCACGTTTCCATCATGAAACAAGACAACGTACAATGTTCGTATGATGACAAGACATACAAGCAAAAGAAGAAGTTATAAGAAAAACCTGCCAGAATGCAAATGGAAACCAAACGATCCCAATATTTGAGACCCATTGCTGCAGCCAAAGTTATGTATGAGGAAATCGATTTATATTTAAAACTTTGCTTCAAATCTGGGATCATATCTGGCCAGGGTCGTTAACGATAACTCCAATGTATGGACCGGGTTTATGAGTGCCTTTTTAAAATGGATGCTGTATATCACTGGGACATGCGACCTATATTCTCCGACCACTAACCCATCACTTCAGAAGATTGGAGACAACTCTGTCAATGTAGGTAAAGATAGAATTGATTGTAAATAGAATAAGTGTGTTCTTGATAAATATTATACGTTACGTATTGTTATATATGTTTATATGGAGATGACGTCATGGGACGCACCAAGATGGAAGTTCGTCCGAGTTCTAGCCGTGGTGTATACAATGCTGATCTTGAACATCGCGCTGTCTGTTGTCACAGCGAGTTGGCGGATTGTTAGAATTGTAACCACGGGTTTGAAATAATTGTTTGTGCACATTTCGTTAACCATCGCTGTAGATCAAGTCTTTATTCTGCTGGCTTTGTTTGCGACATTGGAAGCTAATGACCTGACTGCCTAACTTGTGTAGACGGTTGGTTCGGGGCAAATTGTGCGTTGCAGTGTCACTGCTAAAATCACTCAGCTTGTGACAGGGCTACAGGGACATGCACAAACGGTGACAGTTGTCGGCGAGAGCGTTTCGGACCCCAGTGTCAGTACTTTGATCTAGTTTGCAAATACGCCTAGGGATCTGGACCTACAGATCCGGACAGTTTCATGGTCTAATCAACATGTTACGGATTGAAGGGGCGATAGTTGCAAATATCTGCTCCATCTACATTGGCGGGGGTCGGAATGTGGCTCTCAAACAGAACGCAAACCAGACCGACACATTTAATGCTTGATATACAGTGGACGGATGTGGACCAGAGGCCGCAGTTAATGGCAAAACAAAGACCAATCTTTATGACAATGACTGCACACACACACACAATTGAGAAGTGGAACCTCTGTTTACTGGTATCTGAACTTTGACACGTCCCAGAAGACTCACACCATTCGATTTTATCATCGAGCTAGCACTACGATTCGGGTAAAGAATGACACCCAAAGGCTTTCTCTGACAGTGGCGGTGTAGTGTTCCAGTATAATGATATATCATACCCAAATATGTATGTGAACACTATTGTAGTCACCATACAAGCAACAATGGCACATAGTAAGTTTGAGTTCTCACCGACCTTTTCGCAGGACGAGAGTGCACTGACGGAGTGTGAGGTGCAAACATTTACAGACACCTATTGTCTGGACGGGCATTCTTGGTCGTTTTGTACAGTGTGTGGTGGGAGTTGCAAAGGCTGCACCGTCATCATCGGTACGTGTCTCAGCAACTGTTCACATGGGATTTATGGACACGACTGCTCCAGGTCTTGTCTTAGTGTTAGGTCCTTATGTGAGGAAAATCCAGAAAATGCCAACATTGCAAACATCCTGGCTATACCTGTGATGACACTTGTTCTGATGGTAATTTTGGGTTACAGTGCGAACAGACGTGTTCTGATGGCTGTGACATCATATGTGACACAGAAAGAGCAGACTGTACGCGCAAGGAAGCGTACTACGGGCCAGACTGCACTCTCAAATGTCCTGACCACTGTTTCAACGACACCTGTGAACAGTCAACCGGGATCTGTTCATGCAAGGGAACGTTCTACGGGTCAGACTGCACTCTCAAATCTCCGTACAACTGTTTGGACGATATCTGTTAACAGTTCATGGGGGCCGGCGTCTCGTATGTCGATGATTCCCACGTTAAGAAGAGTCTGCCGACTACAACAAACCCAAACATATGGATACCTTAATGTGTACTGGATATTTTCTTTCGGTGCTGGACATGGTTCATTTCTTGGTGTGTTTCATTGCTAGCCAAGGCTCATATCTTGGCTTGTGTGTGTGTGTGCTGGCCATGGCTCATATCTTGGTGTGTGTCATGTTAGTCATATCTCATATCTTGGAGTGTCCGTGTTAATCATGTCTCATATCTTTAAGTGTGTATGTGTTTAGTCATATCTCATATCATAGTGTGTATCTGTGTTAGTCATGTGTCATATCTTTGTGTTTGGGGCTAGTGATATCTCATATCTCTTTGTGTATGTTTATGTTAGTCATATCTCATATCTTTGTGTGTGCATGTCTGTGTATGTCACATCTCATATCCTTGTGTTTGCACGGCTATGCTAGTCACATCTCATATCATTGTTTGTTCTATGTTGGTCATATCTCATATCTTTGTGTGCATGTCCATGTTACACATGTGTAATTTCTTTGTGGGTGCATGTCTATGTCAGTCATATCTCATATCTTTATGTGCATGTTTATGTTAGTCATGTGTTATATATCTTGATGTATGCCAGTGTTAGTCATGCTTCGTATCGCTGTGTGCATGTATGTGTTTGTCACATCTCATATCTTTGTGTGTGCATGTCTGTGTTATTCACTCTAGTGACTCGGGCAGATGGTGCTCGTAAACCTGGGAGGGCCGACCATCTAAGGGCAGAATCCCCCTACAGAAAAGATCACCTGCTGCCTTGCAGGAAGATTGGGGACAATCAAAGGCTAGGGAAAGCAAACCTAAATAAAATGCTGGCTGAAATCGGATGCACTGGGCCACTGGCGCAGAACACAGTGCAACGTTTTTAACGGGTGTTCAATCAGAGTGGATCTGGCAGACTCTAATTGTGATGTTCTGTTTGTAACACACCTAACCTGACAGCTGAGTTCATGTGAGGAGCTGGAATCCAACTCTGATTGGGTCCTGATCGCAGAGAGAGAGAGAGAGAGAGAGAGAGATATGTTTATATTTATATATTTATATATTTTATATTTATAAAGAATAGAAATGGCGAAATGTATATTTTAATGTTATGAAAAATATACTAAAATCAAAACAAATAACAGCAGGGCTATATCTAAGAATAACAAATTGTTACATCATCTCAACATTCCTTTATGGTGCAGAAACATAGGCATCCGATAAGAAAACAGAACACAAAACTGAAGCGTTTGAAATGTGGATTATAGAAGAATAGGAAGAATTGAACGGTAAGAAAAGAAAACAAACGATGAAGTCTTAAAACAACTAAAAATGAAAAGAGAACTTCTGAACACAATTAGAACAAGACAAATGCGATTCTTGGGCCATGTTAAAAGACACAACAGCCTACTGAAAGTAATCCTGGAGGGGAAAATACAAGGTAAAATACAAGGTAAAAGAGGCAGAGGCAGACCAAGACTAACGTGGACGCGTAACATCAAAAGATGGACAAGTCAGCCCTTAACAACCTTCACTATTAAAGCAAGAAACAGGGCGGAATGACGCTCCATGGCAGCCAACCTTCGATGCGGAGACGGCACTCAATGATGATAATAGAATAAAAGTAAAGTACCCCGTCACGCCAAGTGGCGTATAGGGAATATGGTGTTAGTGACCATACATTTTACAGACCTTCATCACATGATTTTTGGGGTAATGAGGTTGGTATTACGCCCGTGCCGCTTTACTTTCCCAGAAAAAATCCGGTACCCATTTAAGGCTGGGTGAACCCGGAAGCCGTCGGTTGGGATCGAACCTTACTTCTTGTCCTTTTTAGTGCAGTTCACAAACCACTGAGCTATCGCGCCTCCCTGAGGATAGAATATACGTGATCACATTTTCTGCAATAT
>JAVIAB010000102.1:2222592-2275092 GCA_032433765.1 Megaustenia siamemsis
CAACCACATATTCTCCACACTAAACGTCACACACAACCACATATCCTCCTCACTAAACGTCACACACAACCATATATCCTCCACACTAAACGTCAGACACAACCACATATCCTCCTCACTAGACGTCCCACACAACCACATATTCTCCACACTAAACGTCAAACACAACCACATATCTTCTACACTAAACGTCACACACAACCACATATCCTCCACACTAAACGTCAAACACAACCACATATCCTCCACACTAAACGTCACACACAACCATATATCCTCCACACTAAACGTCAAACACAACCACATATCCTCCACACTAAACGTCACACACAACCATATATCCTCCACACTAAACGTCAAACACAACCACATATCCTCCACACTAAACGTCACACACAACCACATATCCTCCACACTAAACGTCACACACAACCACATATCCTCCTCACTAAACGTCACACACAACCACATATCCTCCACACTAAACGTCACACAAAACCACATATCCTCCTCACTAACGCACACACAACCACAATCCTCCTCACTAAACGTCACACACAACCACATATCCTCCTCACTAAACGTCACACACAACCACATATCTTCCACACTAAACGTCACACACAACCACATATCCTCCTCACTAAACGTCAAACACAACCACATATCCACCTCACTAAACGTTACGCACAACACATAACCTCCACACTAAACGTCAAACACAACCACATATTCTCTACACTAATTATGGCCAGTGCGTAGGCGAAGTATGATGACTTGATCCCTCCTTGATAGTTGATGGTATCCGTCACTCTCGTTATGCTTTGGGTATTCTTGTTTCCATTTTTCATGGAACTGACCCTTGAGGATGGATCTGGCTTCATCATAATGAGCGGATGGTTCTCTTGTGGTAATCTCCCTCCCTCTTTAGCTAATTTGTCTGCGCGTTCGTTCCCGTGTATATTACAGTGTGATGGTATCCACTGAATGACTACTCTCTGGAAGTTATTGCATAGTTGGTCCAGGGTTGTTCTCAAGTCATCTAGTTCATTGTTCTTGGGGCTTCCTAGAGCTGATATACTGTCAGTGCATCAGTCAGAGTCACCAATTTATTGTGCATGTTATTTTTGTGTTGAGTAACCAGTGTGCAGCATCTCTGATGGCCTCAGTTTCTGCTTTAAAGTTGTTTGAGAATTTTCCAGTAGCTATTGACTTGGTGATCTCGTCTGATTATTCAGCGTCAAGACACCACCTCCCCTCCATTTCTGGTGGCATTTGTAGGAGAGCCATCTGTGTATATGTGGGACAAAGAACATAAACAGCTAATAATCAAATACAAAGAGGTACCAACAAACGATACGAGAACACCAGACCAATAGGCCGACCAAGGAAAACGTGGATAAACGGAATACAAGAAACACTCGGAGGTATAACAGCAGAAGAGGCCAATAGAAGAGCAAGGAATAGAAAACTATCTTTCTCAACTCCAAAAGGTAAATGCGGAAGGAAAGAAAAGAAAGAGAAACACATATACGAAAGAACATTAGAATAGGTATAGAATAAAAGTACAATACAATTGATAAAGACAGTCACAAACTAGAAACAAAACATAGAAATTCCCATATCAACTTTTACAAAAACACAACCATAAATTAAGTATATTAGAACCGAAACAATCTTGGGACATAGCCCCGAACTCAAATCTAGACGTCTACAACAATGATTGACTTGACAGTCAAATTCCCGTCAATGTAATGACTGTATTTACAACATCAACTATTTGCAATCTACAGTACATGGACTTCTAGTACAGTGATTATCACGTCACTAGACGCCGGAAAGTACCGAAATTAGCCGAATAAATACGAAGCTACAATTAAGGCGAATCGGAAAGAATCTTCTCTTATTGGTGGAGAGGGTGGTTGGGGGGTGATGAATTTAGAGAAATTATTTCAGTTTTAATGTTTGTCTTAAAGTATGAAATGGAACAATGTTTGAACAATGAAAGAATATTTATGATAGGTTCTTTCTTTCTTTCGTTACTTCTTTCTTTCTTTCTTCTTTCGATTTTCGTTCTTTCTTTCCTTCTTTCTTTCTTCTTTTCAGTCTTTATTACTTCTTTCGATCTTCATTTCTTTCTTTCTTTCCTTTCCATCTTTCTTCTTTCGATATTTCTTTCTTTTTTTCTCTCAATCTTTCTTTCATTCATTCTTTCTTTCCATCTTTCTTTCTTTAGATCGTTCTTTCTTTGTCTATTTCTTTCTGTGTTTTTTCCTTTCTTTCAATCTTACTTTCTTTCTTTCTTCGTTTATTTTTTTATCATTGTTTATTTTTCTGTTTCTTTATTTCTTTGTTTCTTGTTTTCATTTTTCTTTCTTTCTTTCTTTCTTACATTTTTCCTTATACACTTTTCTTTCTTTTTTCTTTCTTTTCATTCTTTTCACTTTTCCCTCTATCTATCTATCTATCTATCTATCTATCTATCTATCTATCTATCTATCTATCTATCTATCTATCTATCTATCTATCTATCTATCTATCTATCTATCTATCTATCTATCTATCTATCTATCTATCTATCTATCTATCTATCTATCTATCTATCTATCTATCTATCTATCTATCTATCTATCTATCTATCTATCTATCTATCTATCTATCTATCTATCTATCTATCTATCTATTGACCTTTCGAGCCGTAGCCGGCCCATAGGGCGTAGACCAAGATACACCTTCTCATATCTGAATTTTGTTCTAGCAGTTTTCAATTCTTTAAAGATATTTTATCCAATCTCGCCATCTGTCTCTGTTCTGTACAAGCAGCTCTATCTCATTGAATGAGCCGAATCCTGCTGTTCTTGCCTCTCTCATCAATGTTCTTCTCAGTGTCTCCCTGGGTCTTCTTTTTCTCTTACCTGTTGTTTCTCATATGAGGGCCTGCTTTGCTATATACCCTCTATATACTCTCTATACCCTCTATATACTCTCTATACCCTCTATATACTCTCTATATACTCTCTATACCCTCTATATACTCTCTATACCCTCTGTATACTCTCTATACCCTCTATATACTCTCTATACTCTCTATATACTCTCTATACCCTCTGTATACTCTGTATACTCTCTATATACTCTCTATACCCTCTATATACTCTCTATACCCTCTCTATAACCCTCTATATACTCTCTATACCCTCTATATACTCTCTATAACCTCTGTATACTCACTATACCCTCTATATATTCTCTATACTCTCTATATACTCTCTATACCCTCTATATACTCTCTATACCCTGTATATACTTTCTATATCTTCTATATACTCTATTCTCTCTATATACTCTCTAAACCCTCTATATACTCTCGATACCCTCTATATAGTCCTCTATACTCTCTCTATACCCTCTGTATACTCTCTATACCCTCTATATACTCTCTATACCCTCTATATACTCTCTATACCCTCTATATACTCTCTATACCCTGTATATACTCTCTATACCCTCTATATACTCTCTCTATACTCTCTATACCCTCTATATACTCTCTATACCTCTATATACTCTCAATACCCTCTATATACTCTCTATACCCTCTATATACTCTCTATACACTCTATATACTATCTATACCCTCTATATACTCTCTATACCCTCTGTATACTCTGTATACTCTCTATACCCTCTATATACTCTCTATACCCTCTATATACTCTTATATACTCTCTATACCCTCTATATACTCTCTATACCCTCTATATACTCTCTATACCTCTATATACTCTCTATACCCTCTATATACTCCCTATATTCTCCCTATATTGTCCGTATACTCTCCATACACTCTCTTCCTTTCTTCCATGCTTCCTTCCCTTCCCTTCTTCCTGCCTGTCTGCCTGCCTTCCTTCCTTCCTTCCTTTCCTCCCCTTTCTCCTTCTTTCCTTCTCTTTCCTCCTTCCTTTCTTTCTTTCGTCCGTATTCATGTGCTATACACTGTCAATATATCGTCGCGGAGGCATATCGCTGCAAACTACCCCATTCTAATACGGCATTACAAAGAATTATAGCAACATAGCTTGAGAATCACTGGCAACATCACATCACTAAAAAAAAGAGCTACTCCAACCTTGAACACTTCAGAAACGTTAAAATGCTGCCAGAATTTTTTTCCCCCACCTCAAATCAGGCACAGGTCCGCCCCATCCATTCCAAATATCTGGGACCCGATCACCGAGAACTGCAAGCGTGTAGCCCTCGCCCGATAGCTCGTTTTGTTCACAGACCGGTGGAAGTTTCTCGTGACGTGCTGGGTAACTGATCCATTCATTGTTCCAACATTTGTCATTTTAAAACTCTATTGGATCTCCCTCTTTTGGAACTGGGTCGTAATTGAAGCATTGGGTGGAAGGGGGAGGGGCGGGTGGGTGGGGGCGCAGACAATTGTAGCTTTGGGGGCAAATTATTAAAGGGACACGTTGTTACAACATTTATATTACAACGATTTTACCATTTCAAAAGTAGTGTTTTACAGAAGAATAGATAGAATTGGATGGAAAGAAAAGAAAACAAACGATGAAGTTGTGAAACAACTAAAAATAAAAAAAGAGAACCACTAAATACAATCAAGACAAGACAAATGAAATTGTTCTTCTTTTACCTTTTAGCTCCTGGTGGAGCATAGGTCTTCAACAAACACTTTCCAAGTCGTTCTGTTTTTTGCCATTCTTTTAAGATCATTCCATGTCTTCCCATCATCTTCATCTCTGCTTCTATCTGTCTTCTCCAAGAATTCCTTGGTCTTCCTCTTTGTCTTTTCCCCCTGGGGATTCCAAAAAGGGCCTGTTGTGTAATACTCTCAGTTGGCTTCCGTAGTGTGTGTCCTATCCATCGCCATCGTCTTCGCTGTATCTCTTTATCCACTGGTATTTGACCGGTACATTTCCATAATTCCACGTTAGTGACTTAGTCCTGCCATTTCCATCCCTTTATTCTGCGCAAGCATCCATTAATGAAAGTCTGTACTTTCGTGATTGTCAATTTTGTCATTCTCCATGTTTCACAGCCATATAATAGGACCGACTTAACATTTGAGTTGAAAATTTTTATTTTTGTATTTAGCCTAATTTCTTTGGATTTCCATATGTTTCCCAGTGCAATGAAAGCTCCTCTTGCTTTTGATATCCTTATTTTGGTATCGTTTTCTGTTCCTCCCTCTTTATCTATATTACTGCCCAAATATATGTAAGATTGTACGTCTAGTAGAGGCATTTCTCCTAGTTTTATATGGTTATTGCCAACTGCATTAATTCTCATAATATTGGTCTTATCTCTATTAATCTTTAGTCCTAGCTGTTGTGATCTCTCATCTAATATACTCATTTTATCCTGCATCTGTTGATGGCTGTGTGATAGGAGAGCTATGTCATCAGCAAAGTCTAAATCATCAAGTTGTTTGGTCAGTGACCACTGGATCCCATTTCTGTTGTTTTGAGTTATTTTCATAATCCAATCTATGGCCAGTAGAAAGAGAAATGGAGACAGGAGGCATCCTTGCCTTACTCCTGTTCTTATTTCAAATGCTTCTGTAAGCTGTCCTTCATGCACCACACTACATTTTGTTCCTTCATACATTGTTTTTATCAGGTTAATAAACTTTATGGGGATTCCGTAATGACTCAGCAACTTCCAAAGCATTCTTCTGTCTAAACTATCAAATGCCTTTTCGTAATCTATGAATCCAATATATAGTGGGGATTTTAGTTCTAAACTTTGTTCAACTATTATACGTAGGGTAGTTATTTGATCAGCACATGATCTGTTCTTCCTAAAACCTGCTTGTTCATCTCTCAAGTGTTTCTCTATAGCCTCTTTTAGTCTCTCCAGAATGATTCTGCCTAATATTTTTCCTGGCACTGATAGTAGCATAATTCCCCTATAATTTGTGCACTCCTGTAAACTTCCTTTCTTTGGTAGTTTGATCATATAACCTTCTCTCCAGTCTTTAGGTATTTCTTCCCTCTCCCAAATTTTATCCAATAGATCCTGTAACATCTTGGTAGAGGTGTTAATATCTGCTTTGATGGCTTCCGAAGGAATTTCATCTGGTCCTGTGGCTTTACCATCTTTTAATAATTTGATGGCTTTCATTATTTCTTCTTTGCTTGGTTTTCCGCAGTTAACGTGTAACTCTTCTTCTGCTGGTAGTATATCTGGAGGATTATTTGAGCCGGGTCTGTTCAAAAGTTCTTCAAAGTGTTCTTTCCATCTCTCCATTTGTTCCCTTATATTACTAAGCAGATTTCCTTTCTTGTCTTTGATAAAGGCGTTGATCTGTTTGTATTTTCCACCTAATTTCTTTGTGCTGTTGTACAGTTCTTTCATATTCCCTTTATTTGCTGCTTCTTCTGCCTCTTTAGCTAGTTCATCTATATATTTCCTCTTATCCCTTTTAATGCATCTTCTCACTTCTTTGTTCACCTCTGTGTAAGCTTCCTGTGTCTTGGCTTTATTACTTCTTGTTTTGCTTTTATTTATGTCTGCTTTCTTGTTCTTTCTTTCTTTAATTTTATCCAGGGTCTCTGCTGTCATCCATGCCTTATTCTGGCGTTCTCTTTTCCCCAGTGTTTCTTCGCATGTCTCTTTCCATATATTTTTTACCTGTTTCCAATGATCTTCTATATTTATTGTATTTTCTAGTTGTTGGAGGACTTGGTATTTGTTTGATATTGTGACTGCGAATTTATCTTTAATTCCTTGTTCTTTAAGAAACCCTACATTGAAATACTTTCTACCCTTATTCGTTGTATTATACCTTTTTAATTTAATTTTAAGTTTGGCTAACAGAAGATGATGATCAGAAGCTATATCTGCCCCTCTATATACTTTTACATCCTGTAAGGATGACTTAAACTTATTATTAATACATATGTGATCAATTTGATTTTTCGTTCTATGATCTGGTGACACCCATGTAGCTTTGTGTATTCTTTTATGTTGGAATATCGTTCCTCCTAGGCTCATTTGATTAAGGGCGCAGAAATTCACAAATATCTCTCCATTCTCGTTTATATCTCCAAGTCCATGTTTTCCCATAATCTCTTCGAAGCCTCTGTTGTCTGATCCTACCTTTGCATTTAGGTCTCCATCAAGATTATAATATCCTTGGCTCGTCTTGCATCCATCTGCCATTGTAGCTGTTTATAAAAATCATCTTTAACTGAGTCATCTTTATCGTTGGTTGGTGCATAGCATTGTATAATGTGTAATTTTATTTTGTTTTTGGTTGTTCTAAATGTTGCTCTCACCAGTCTTGGTCCCACTGCCTCCCATTCTATTAGTGTCTTCTGTGCATTTTTTGATAGCATTATAGCTACCCCTTCGCTATGTTGTGCTCCTGGTTCCTGGTGTCCTGATGATAAAATCATCTCCCCTGTATTCAATTTTATTCTCTCTGCTCCCAGCCATCTTGTTTCACACATTCCCAGAATATCTATCTTGTAGTTGGTCATTTCTGCTGCCACTTGTGCCGCTTTTCCCTGTTCGTTAAGGGTACGAACATTCCAGGTGCCAATTCTGGATGATTTCCTGGTAGACAAAGGGTGAGTCGGCAACCCGGACTCCTTATGGCTTTCTCCGGATTGCGTCATACGTCTCTTAGACAGAGAGCCCTTCTCTTTCCTGGTTGACGGATTAACTTTATCTTTCTTTGACTTGTTCATGTTTGTGAAGTTTTTTCGGCTTACTTTTTTTACAGTATGGGATAGCCAGTCCCATGCCCAACCCTCCTTTCTCGCCTCTTACGAACATGCCTGGTAGGGTACAGCGCCGCTATTCTTTACTCCCCTTTCGGGCCCCGGCAGCGCACGGGCGAATGAAATTGTTGGGGCATGTTAAAAGACACAACAGCCTACCAAAAGTAATATTGTAAGGGAAAATACAAGGTAAAAGAGGCAGAGGCAGACCAGACTAACATGGACGAGTAACATCACAAGATGGACAAGTCAACCTATGACAACCTGCGCCATCAAAGCAAGAGACAGAGAGGAATGGCGTTCCATGGTAGCCAACCTTTGTTGCGGATACGGCACTCGATGATGTTGATGGTGACGTTGATGATGGTGATGGTGATGATGATGATGATGATGGTGATGTGATGGTGATGGTGATGATGATGATGATGGTGATGGTGATGATGATGATGATGATGATGGTTATGGTGATGGTGATGGTGATGGTGATGATGATGCTGATGATGATGCTGATGATGATGATGATGATGATGATGAAAAGTACTGTATAGAGTGGGTGTGAGTTTTCTCCGCGCCTTATGGTGCATGAGAAGAATAGTGCTGATGTTCCTTATTTTTTTTTAAAACCAACGATATATCATTTGTGTTTTCATGAATAAATCACATAGCTATTCCAAAAGTAATATGCCAATGCACATATTCAGCATATTCCAAAAATAATTTATCAAATATTGCAACAATTACTCCAACTATTGCAACATTTACTCCAACTATTGCAACAATTACTGCAACTATCGCAACAATTACTCCAACTATTGCAACAATTACTGCAACTATTGCAACAATTACTCCAACTATTGCAACATTTACTGGAACTATTGCAACAATTACTGCAACTATCGCAACAATTACTCCAACTATTGCAACATTTACTCCAACTACTGCAACAATTACTGCAACTATTGCAACATTTACTCCAAATATCGCAACAATTACTGCAACTATCGCAACAATTACTCCAACTATTGCAACAATTACTCCAACTATTGCAACAATTACACCAACTATTGCAACAATTACACCAACTATTGTAACAATTACACCAACTATCGCAACAATTACTCCAACTATTGCAACAATTACTCCAACTATTGCAACAATTACTCCAACTATCGCAACAATTACTCCAACTATTGCAACAATTACTGCAACGATTGCAACAATTACTCCAACTATTGCAACAATTACTCCAACTATTGCAACAATTACTCCAACTATTGCAACAATTACTGCAACTATTGCAACAATTACTCCAACTAGTGCAACAATTACTGCAACTATCGCAACAATTACTCCAACTATTGAAACAATTACTCCAACTATCGCAACAATTACTCCAACTATTGCAACAATTACTCCAACTATTGCAACAATTACTCCAACTATTGCAACAATTACTCCAACTATTGCAACAATTACTCCAACTATTGCAACAATTACTTCAACTATCGCAACAATTACTCCAACTATTGCAACAATTACTCCAACTATTGCAACAATTACTCCAACTATTGCAACAATTACTCCAACTATTGTAACAATTACTCCAAATATTGTAACAATTACTCCAACTATTGCAACAATTACTGCAACTATTGCAACAATTACTCCAACTAGTGCAACAATTACTGCAACTATCGCAACAATTACTCCAACTATTGAAACAATTACTCCAACTATCGCAACAATTACTCCAACTATTGCAACAATTACTTCAACTATTGCAACAATTACTCCAACTATTGCAACAATTACTCCAACTATTGCAACAATTACTCCAACTATCGCAACAATTACTCCAACTATCGCAACAATTACTCCAACTATTGCAACAATTACTGCAACTATTGCAACAATTACTGCAACTATTGCAACAATTACTCCAACTATTGCAACAATTACTGCAACTATCGCAACAATTACTCCAACTATTGAAACAATTACTCCAACTATTGCAACAATTACTGCAACTATTGCAACAATTACTGCAACTATTGCAACAATTACTCCAACTATTGCAACAATTACTGCAACTATCGCAACAATTACTCCAACTATTGAAACAATTACTCCAACTATCGCAACAATTACTCCAACTATTGCAACAATTGCTCCAACTATTGCAACAATTACTTCAACTATTGCAACAATTACTCCAACTATTGCAACAATTACTCCAACTATTGCAACAATTACTCCAACTATAGCAACAATTACTCCAACTATTGCAACAATTACTCCAACTATTGCAACAATTACTCCAACTATTGCAACAATTACTCCAACTATTGTAACAATTACTCCAAATATTGTAACAATTACTCCAACTATTGTAACATTTACTCCAACTATTGCAACAATTACTCCAACTATTGCAACAATTACTCCAACTATCGCAACAATTACTCCAACTATCGCAACAATTACTCCAACTATTGCAACAATTACTCCAACTATTGCAACAATTACTTCAACTATTGCAACAATTACTTCAACTATTGCAACAATTACTCCAACTAGTGCAACAATTACTGCAACTATTGCAACAATTACTCCAACTATTGCAACAATTACTCCAACTATTGCAACACCACAACGTTTAGATGGACAGCTGAACAGACCAACGAAGACATTCTCAAAGAGACCTAACACAAAAACTTCCGGTCAATATGGCGGATAAGAATTAGTCGCGGCTCTGTTTGAGAAGTGTTCCTTCTTGCAGTTTTCCTCATATTCCAAGTCCGGCTTGCTACCGGAGCTACTGAGTTTAGTGCTCTGTGCACACCGTGAGCTGTGTATTTCATCAGGATCGCGTTTCGATATTCCCATTGTTTACGATGAATGATGATATCGTATGACGAATGACAGTTCGGCTGCGTTCACTTTCGGTGCCATTACGCCTTATGTCTTTTCACGTGTGCTGTGATGGGGTTATATCGAAGAGAACAATCACCACCATCATGCAGCATAAAAATAAACGAGACAAATCTGAAACAAGTACAGCGTTTCAAATACTTGGGCACAATAATAACATCAGATGGGAGATGTACCACAGAAATAAAAAGCAGAATAGCTCAGGCCAAAATAGCATTTCAGAAAATGAAAAATATCTTATGCAACAAATCTATGTCAATAAGAATGAGAAAGAGAGTTCATCGGTGCTATATAGAACCAATTCTGACCTATAGAAGCGGATCATGGACAGTACACAAACAAATGAAAAGACGATTAGAGGCCACAGAGATGGGATTTCTCAGAAGAATGTTGAAAGTTTCCTGGACAGCTAAAAAGACCAATGAGGAAGTTCTCAAAGAGGCCAACACAAAAAGGGAGCTCTTAAAACATCAGAAAGAAGCAATCAACATTTTTCGGGCACATCATGAGAAGAGGAAAGTTGGAATAGTTGGTTACAACTGGCAAAATAAAAGGAAAGAGAAATCGCGGGCGACAAAGAGAGAAAATACTGGATAGTTTGGTGTCATGGCATGGAAAACAGTCAACAACAGAACTGATACGATGCACTGAAGATAGAAGATTGTGGAGGGACATGATCACCTACGCCAACTGGTATGGCACATGATGATGATGATGATGAAGGGGACTGCAGCTGATTTTCTTTGTTTGGATCCTTCATTGAGATGAGATGTTAATTCGGTTGATTCCACTGGCACAAGCGGTTGAGCAATTATGGATTTTAATTTGTGTGCAGTGATACCGGGACCTTCGATTAATTACAGTTACAACAACTACCACCACAACAACTACCACCACAACAACTACCACCACAACAACTACCACCACAACAACTAACACCACAACAACTACCACCAGAACAACTACCACCACAACAACTACCACCACAACAACTACCACCACAACTACCACCACAACAACTACCACCACAACAACTACCACCACAACAACTACCACCACAACAACTACCACCTCAACAACTACCACCACAACAACTACCACCTCAAAAACTACCACCACAACAACTACCACCTCAACAACTACTACCACAACAACTACCACCACAACAACTACCACCTCAACAACTACCACCACAACAACTACCACCACAACAACTACCACCACAACAAATACCACCTCAACAACTACCACCACAACAACTACCACCTCAACAACTACCACCTCAACAACTACCACCTCAACAACTACCACCTCAACAACTACCACCACAACAACTACCACCACAACAACTACCACCACAACAACTACCACCTCAACAACTACCACCACAACAACTATCACCACAAAAGGAGAGCACTTAAAACACATCAGATATAGAAAACGACATTTTGGGGCACGTCTTGAGAAGAGGAAAGTTGGAATACTTGGTTACAACTGACAAAAGGATACTACAGGGAAAGAGAGATTGCGGACGACAGAGAGAGAAAATAGATAGCTTGGTGCCATGGCATGGAAAACAGTCAACAACAGAATTGATTCGATGCACGGTAAATAGAAGATTGTGGAGGGACATGATCGCCTACGTTAACCAGCACGGTACTTGATGACGATTACAACACTACTATTCCTATACTACTACTCCTATACTACTATTCCTATACTACTTTTCCTATACTACTATGCCTATACTACTATTCTATAGTACTATTCCTATACAACTATTCCTATACTACTATTCCTATACTACTACTCCTATACTACTACTCCTATACTACTATTCCTATACTACTATTCCTATACTACTACTCCTATACTACTATTCCTATACTACTACTCCTATACTACTACTCCTATACTACTATTCCTATACTACTATTCCTATACTACTACTCCTATACTACTATCCCTATACTACTACTCCTACACTACTATTCCTATACTACTACTCCTATACTACTACTCCTATACTACTATTCCTATACTACTATTCCTATACTACTACTCCTATACTACTATTCCTAAACTACTACTCCTATACTACTATTCCTAAACTACTACTCCTATACTACTATTCCTAAACTACTACTCCTATACTACTATTCCTATACTACTACTCCTATACTACTATTCCTATACAACTATTCCGATACCACTATTCCTATACAACTATTCCTATACTACTATTCCTATACTACTATTCCTATACTACTATTCCTATACAACTATTCCTATACAACTATTCCTATACAACTATTGCACCCTATTAAAAAAGTAGTATAGAGCCCCCGTCACGCCAAGTGGCGTTTAGGGAATATGGTGTTAGTGACCATAAATTTTACAGACCTTCGGGACATGATTTTTGGGGTAATGTGGTCGGTATTACGCCCGTGTTGCTTTATTTTCCCAGAAAAAAATCCGGTACCCATTTAAGGTTGGGTGAACCGGAAGCCGTCGGTTAGGTTCGAACCCTACCTCTTGTCGTTTTGTAGTCCAGTTCACTAACCACTGAGCTATCGCGACTCCCATTCCGACCCTCATACTGCAACAATTCTAGCACTAATATTCAAGTTATTCCGGTACTAACATTTCGGCTATTCCTAAAGTACTCTTTTTTATATTCCAATTCATCATCATCATCATCGAGTGCCGTCTCCACATCGAAGGTTGGCTACCATGGAGCGTCATTACTCAGTCTTCACTTGAAGGTGCATGTTGTCATAGATTCACCATTCCACCTATTGATGTTATCAGTCCACTTTAGTCTTGGTCTGCCTCTGCCTCGTCTACCATGTACCTTCACTTCCATCCAAACATTGAGACCAGCATTATGTCTCCTCATATGTCCCAACATTGAGACCAGCATTATGTCTCCTCATATGTCCCAACATTGAGACCAGCATTATGTCTCCTCACATGTCCCAACATTGAGACTAGCATTATGTCTCCTCATATGTCCCAACATTGAGACCAGCATTATGTCTCCTCACATGTCCCCAACATTGAGACTAGCATTATGTCTCCTCACATGTCCCAACATTGAGACTAGCATTATGTCTCCTCATATGTCCCAACATTGAGACTAGCATTATGTCTCCTCATATGTCCAAACATTGAGACCAGCATTATGTCTCCTCATATGTCCCAACATTGAGACTAGCATTATGTCTCCTCACATGTCCCAACATTGAGACCAGCATTATGTCTCCTCATATGTCCCAACATTGAGACCAGCATTATGTCTCCTCACATGTCCCAACATTGAGACTAGCATTATGTCTCCTCATATGTCCCAACATTGAGACCAGCATTATGTCTCCTCACATGTCCCAACATTGAGACCAGCATTATGTCTCCTCATATGTCCCAACATTGAGACCAGCATTATGTCTCCTCACATGTCCCAACATTGAGACTAGCATTATGTCTCCTCATATGTCCCAACATTGAGACCAGCATTATGTCTCCTCACATGTCCCCAACATTGAGACCAGCATTATGTCTCCTCATATGTCCCAACATTGAGACCAGCATTATGTCTCCTCACATGTCCCCAACATTGAGACCAGCATTATGTCTCCTCATATGTCCCAACATTGAGACCAGCATTATGTCTCCTCACATGTCCCAACATTGAGACCAGCATTATGTCTCCTCACATGTCCCAACATTGAGACTAGCATTATGTCTCCTCACATGTCCCCAACATTGAGACCAGCATTATGTCTCCTCATATGTCCCACATTGAGACTAGCATTATGTCTCCTCATATGTCCAAACATTGAGACCAGCATTATGTCTCCTCACATGTCCCAACATTGAGACCAGCATTATGTCTCCTCATATGTCCAAACATTGAGACCAGCATTATGTCTCCTCATATGTCCCAACATTGAGACTAGCATTATGTCTCCTCACATGTCCCAACATTGAGACCAGCATTATGTCTCCTCACATGTCCCAACATTGAGACCAGCATTATGTCTCCTCACATGTCCCAACATTGAGACCAGCATTATGTCTCCTCATATGTCCAAACATTGAGACCAGCATTATGTCTCCTCATATGTCCCAACATTGAGACCAGCATTATGTCTCCTCATATGTCCCAACATTGAGACTAGCATTATGTCTCCTCACATGTCCCAACATTGAGACCAGCATTATGTCTCCTCACATGTCCCAACATTGAGACCAGCATTATGTCTCCTCATATGTCCAAACATTGAGACCAGCATTATGTCTCCTCATATGTCCAAACATTGAGACCAGCATTATGTCTCCTCACATGTCCCAACATTGAGACTAGCATTATGTCTCCTCATATGTCCCAACATTGAGACCAGCATTATGTCTCCTCACATGTCCCAACATTGAGACCAGCATTATGTCTCCTCATATGTCCAAACATTGAGACCAGCATTATGTCTCCTCATATGTCCCAACATTGAGACTAGCATTATGTCTCCTCACATGTCCCAACATTGAGACCAGCATTATGTCTCCTCATATGTCCCAACATTGAGACCAGCATTATGTCTCCTCACATGTCCCAACATTGAGACCAGCATTATGTCTCCTCATATGTCCCAACATTGAGACCAGCATTATGTCTCCTCACATGTCCCAACATTGAGACCAGCATTATGTCTCCTCACATGTCCCAACATTGAGACCAGCATTATGTCTCCTCATATGTCCCAACATTGAGACTAGCATTATGTCTCCTCACATGTCCCCAACATTGAGACTAGCATTATGTCTCCTCACATGTCCCAACATTGAGACCAGCATTATGTCTCCTCATATGTCCCAACATTGAGACCAGCATTATGTCTCCTCACATGTCCCCAACATTGAGACCAGCATTATGTCTCCTCACATGTCCCAAACATTGAGACCAGCATTATGTCTCCTCATATGTCCCAACATTGAGACCAGCATTATGTCTCCTCATATGTCCCCAACATTGAGACCAGCATTATGTCTCCTCACATGTCCCCAACATTGAGACCAGCATTATGTCTCCTCACATGTCCCAACATTGAGACCAGCATTATGTCTCCTCATATGTCCCAACATTGAGACCAGCATTATGTCTCCTCATATGTCCCAACATTGAGACCAGCATTATGTCTCCTCATATGTCCCAACATTGAGACCAGCATTATGTCTCCTCATATGTCCCAACATTGAGACCAGCATTATGTCTCCTCATATGTCCCAACATTGAGACCAGCATTATGTCTCCTCATATGTCCCAACATTGAGACCAGCATTATGTCTCCTCACATGTCCCAACATTGAGACTAGCATTATGTCTCCTCATATGTCCCCAACATTGAGACCAGCATTATGTCTCCTCACATGTCCCAACATTGAGACCAGCATTATGTCTCCTCACATGTCCCAACATTGAGACTAGCATTATGTCTCCTCATATGTCCCACATTGAGACCAGCATTATGTCTCCTCATATGTCCCCAACATTGAGACCAGCATTATGTCTCCTCACATGTCCCCAACATTGAGACCAGCATTATGTCTCCTCACATGTCCCAACATTGAGACCAGCATTATGTCTCCTCATATGTCCCCAACATTGAGACCAGCATTATGTCTCCTCATATGCCCCCAACATTGAGACCAGCATTATGTCTCCTCATATGTCCCCAACATTGAGACCAGCATTATGTCTCCTCACATGTCCCCAACATTGAGACCAGCATTATGTCTCCTCACATGTCCCCAACATTGAGACCAGCATTATGTCTCCTCATATGTCCCAACATTGAGACCAGCATTATGTCTCCTCATATGTCCCCAACATTGAGACCAGCATTATGTCTCCTCATATGTCCCAACATTGAGACCAGCATTATGTCTCCTCATATGTCCCAACATTGAGACTAGCATTATGTCTCCTCATATGTCCCAACATTGAGACTAGCATTATGTCTCCTCATATGTCCCAACATTGAGACTAGCATTATGTCTCCTCATATGTCCCAACATTGAGACTAGCATTATGTCTCCTCACATGTCCCAACATTGAGACTAGCATTATGTCTCCTCATATGTCCCAAACATTGAGACCAGCATTATGTCTCCTCATATGTCCCAACATTGAGACCAGCATTATGTCTCCTCACATGTCCCAACATTGAGACCAGCATTATGTCTCCTCACATGTCCCAACATTGAGACTAGCATTATGTCTCCTCATATGTCCCCAACATTGAGACCAGCATTATGTCTCCTCACATGTCCCAACATTGAGACCAGCATTATGTCTCCTCATATGTCCCCAACATTGAGACTAGCATTATGTCTCCTCATATGTCCCAACATTGAGACCAGCATTATGTCTCATCACATGTCCAAACATTGAGACCAGCATTATGTCTCCTCATATGTCCCAACATTGAGACCAACATTATGTCTCCTCACATGTCCAAACATTGAGACCAGCATTATGTCTCCTCATATGTCCCAACATTGAGACCAGCATTATGTCTCCTCATATGTCCCAACATTGAGACCAGCATTATGTCTCCTCATATGTCCCAACATTGAGACCAGCATTATGTCTCCTCATATGTCCCAACATTGAGACCAGCATTATGTCTCCTCATATGTCCCAACATTGAGACCAGCATTATGTCTCCTCATATGTCCCAACATTGAGACCAGCATTATGTCTCCTCATATGTCCCAACATTGAGACCAGCATTATGTCTCCTCATATGTCCCAACATTGAGACCCGCATTATGTCTCCTCATATGTTACAACATTGAGACCAGCATTATGTCTCCTCACATGTCCAAACATTGAGACCAGCATTATGTCTCCTCATATGTCCCAACATTGAGACCAGCATTATGTCTCCTCATATGTCCCAACATTGAGACCAGCATTATGTCTCCTCACATGTCCAAACATTGAGACCAGCATTATGTCTCCTCATATGTCCCAACATTGAGACCAGCATTATGTCTCCTCACATGTCCCCAACATTGAGACCAGCATTATGTCTCCTCATATGTCCCCAACATTGAGACTAGCATTATGTCTCCTCATATGTCCCAACATTGAGACCAGCATTATGTCTCCTCACATGTCCAAACATTGAGACCAGCATTATGTCTCCTCATATGTCCCAACATTGAGACCAGCATTATGTCTCCTCACATGTCCCCAACATTGAAACCAGCATTATGTCTCCTCATATGTCCCCAACATTGAGACTAGCATTATGTCTCCTCATATGTCCCAACATTGAGACCAGCATTATGTCTCCTCACATGTCCCCAACATTGAGACCAGCATTATGTCTCCTCATATGTCCCAACATTGAGACTAGCATTATGTCTCCTCACATGTCCCCAACATTGAGACCAGCATTATGTCTCCTCACATGTCCCAACATTGAGACTAGCATTATGTCTCCTCACATGTCCCCAACATTGAGACAGCATTATGTCTCCTCATATGTCCTCAACATTGAGACTAGCATTATGTCTCCTCACATGTCCCAAACATTGAGACCAGCATTATGTCTCCTCATATGTCCCAACATTGAGACTAGCATTATGTCTCCTCACATGTCCCAACATTGAGACCAGCATTATGTCTCCTCATATGTCCCAACATTGAGACTAGCATTATGTCTCCTCATATGTCCCAACATTGAGACTAGCATTATGTCTCCTCACATGTCCCAACATTGAGACCAGCATTATGTCTCCTCATATGTCCCAACATTGAGACCAGCATTATGTCTCCTCATATGTCCCAACATTGAGACCAGCATTATGTCTCCTCACATGTCCCCAACATTGAGACTAGCATTATGTCTCCTCACATGTCCAAACATTGAGACCAGCATTATGTCTCCTCACATGTCCCCAACATTGAGACCAGCATTATGTCTCCTCACATGTCCCCAACATTGAGACCAGCATTATGTCTCCTCATATGTCCCAACATTGAGACCAGCATTATGTCTCCTCACATGTCCCAACATTGAGACCAGCATTATGTCTCCTCACATGTCCCAACATTGAGACTAGCATTATGTCTCCTCATATGTCCCAACATTGAGACCAGCATTATGTCTCCTCATATGTCCCAACATTGAGACTAGCATTATGTCTCCTCACATGTCCCAACATTGAGACCAGCATTATGTCTCCTCATATGTCCCAACATTGAGACCAGCATTATGTCTCCTCATATGTCCCCAACATTGAGACCAGCATTATGTCTCCTCACATGTCCCAACATTGAGACTAGCATTATGTCTCCTCACATGTCCCCAACATTGAGACCAGCATTATGTCTCCTCACATGTCCCAACATTGAGACTAGCATTATGTCTCCTCACATGTCCCCAACATTGAGACCAGCATTATGTCTCCTCACATGTCCCAACATTGAGACTAGCATTATGTCTCCTCACATGTCCCAACATTGAGACCAGCATTATGTCTCCTCATATGTCCCCAACATTGAGACCAGCATTATGTCTCCTCATATGTCCCCAACATTGAGACCAGCATTATGTCTCCTCATATGTCCCCAACATTGAGACCAGCATTATGTCTCCTCACATGTCCCAACATTGAGACTAGCATTATGTCTCCTCACATGTCCCAACATTGAGACCAGCATTATGTCTCCTCACATGTCCCCAACATTGAGACTAGCATTATGTCTCCTCACATGTCCCAACATTGAGACCAGCATTATGTCTCCTCACATGTCCCCAACATTGAGACCAGCATTATGTCTCCTCACATGTCCCAACATTGAGACTAGCATTATGTCTCCTCATATGTCCCAACATTGAGACCAGCATTATGTCTCCTCACATGTCCCCAACATTGAGACCAGCATTATGTCTCCTCACATGTCCCAACATTGAGACTAGCATTATGTCTCCTCATATGTCCCCAACATTGAGACCAGCATTATGTCTCCTCACATGTCCCAACATTGAGACTAGCATTATGTCTCCTCATATGTCCCAACATTGAGACCAGCATTATGTCTCCTCACATGTCCCCAACATTGAGACCAGCATTATGTCTCCTCACATGTCCCAACATTGAGACTAGCATTATGTCTCCTCATATGTCCCAACATTGAGACCAGCATTATGTCTCCTCACATGTCCCCAACATTGAGACCAGCATTATGTCTCCTCACATGTCCCCAACATTGAGACTAGCATTATGTCTCCTCACATGTCCCAACATTGAGACTAGCATTATGTCTCCTCATATGTCCCCAACATTGAGACCAGCATTATGTCTCCTCACATGTCCCAACATTGAGACTAGCATTATGTCTCCTCATATGTCCCAAACATTGAGACCAGCATTATGTCTCCTCACATGACCCAACATTGAGACTAGCATTATGTCTCCTCATATGTTCCAACATTGAGACCAGCATTATGTCTCCTCATATGTCCCAACATTGAGACTAGCATTATGTCTCCTCACATGTCCCAACATTGAGACCAGCATTATGTCTCCTCATATGTCCCAACATTGAGACCAGCATTATGTCTCCTCATATGTCCCAACATTGAGACCAGCATTATGTCTCCTCACATGTCCCAACATTGAGACTAGCATTATGTCTCCTCACATGTCCCAACATTGAGACCAGCATTATGTCTCCTCACATGTCCCCAACATTGAGACTAGCATTATGTCTCCTCATATGTCCCAACATTGAGACCAGCATTATGTCTCCTCACATGTCCCAACATTGAGACTAGCATTATGTCTCCTCATATGTCCCAACATTGAGACCAGCATTATGTCTCCTCACATGTCCCAACATTGAGACTAGCATTATGTCTCCTCACATGTCCCAACATTGAGACCAGCATTATGTCTCCTCATATGTCCCAACATTGAGACCAGCATTATGTCTCCTCACATGTCCCAACATTGAGACTAGCATTATGTCTCCTCATATGTCCCAACATTGAGACCAGCATTATGTCTCCTCACATGTCCCAACATTGAGACCAGCATTATGTCTCCTCACATGTCCCAACATTGAGACCAGCATTATGTCTCCTCACATGTCCCAACATTGAGACCAGCATTATGTCTCCTCACATGTCCCAACATTGAGACCAGCATTATGTCTCCTCACATGTCCCAACATTGAGACCAGCATTATGTCTCCTCATATGTCCCAACATTGAGACCAGCATTATGTCTCCTCACATGTCCCCAACATTGAGACCAGCATTATGTCTCCTCACATGTCCCAACATTGAGACCAGCATTATGTCTCCTCACATGTCCCCAACATTGAGACTAGCATTATGTCTCCTCACATGTCCCAACATTGAGACTAGCATTATGTCTCCTCATATGTCCCCAACATTGAGACCAGCATTATGTCTCCTCACATGTCCCCAACATTGAGACCAGCATTATGTCTCCTCATATGTCCCAACATTGAGACTAGCATTATGTCTCCTCACATGTCCCAACATTGAGACCAGCATTATGTCTCCTCATATGTCCCCAACATTGAGACCAGCATTATGTCTCCTCACATGTCCCAACATTGAGACCAGCATTATGTCTCCTCATATGTCCCCAACATTGAGACCAGCATTATGTCTCCTCATATGTCCCAACATTGAGACTAGCATTATGTCTCCTCACATGTCCCCAACATTGAGACCAGCATTATGTCTCCTCATATGTCCCCAACATTGAGACCAGCATTATGTCTCCTCACATGTCCCCAACATTGAGACCAGCATTATGTCTCCTCACATGTCCCCAACATTGAGACCAGCATTATGTCTCCTCATATGTCCCAACATTGAGACCAGCATTATGTCTCCTCACATGTCCCCAACATTGAGACCAGCATTATGTCTCCTCACATGTCCCAACATTGAGACCAGCATTATGTCTCCTCACATGTCCCCAACATTGAGACTAGCATTATGTCTCCTCATATGTCCCAACATTGAGACCAGCATTATGTCTCCTCACATGTCCCAACATTGAGACCAGCATTATGTCTCCTCATATGTCCCAACATTGAGACCAGCATTATGTCTCCTCATATGTCCCCAACATTGAGACCAGCATTATGTCTCCTCACATGTCCCAACATTGAGACTAGCATTATGTCTCCTCATATGTCCCAACATTGAGACTAGCATTATGTCTCCTCATATGTCCCAACATTGAGACTAGCATTATGTCTCCTCACATGTCCCAACATTGAGACCAGCATTATGTCTCCTCATATGTCCCCAACATTGAGACCAGCATTATGTCTCCTCATATGTCCCCAACATTGAGACCAGCATTATGTCTCCTCATATGTCCCCAACATTGAGACCAGCATTATGTCTCCTCATATGTCCCCAACATTGAGACCAGCATTATGTCTCCTCATATGTCCCCAACATTGAGACCAGCATTATGTCTCCTCATATGTCCCAACATTGAGACTAGCATTATGTCTCCTCACATGTCCCAACATTGAGACCAGCATTATGTCTCCTCATATGTCCCAACATTGAGACTAGCATTATGTCTCCTCATATGTCCCAACATTGAGACTAGCATTATGTCTCCTCATATGTCCCAACATTGAGACTAGCATTATGTCTCCTCATATGTCCCAACATTGAGACTAGCATTATGTCTCCTCACATGTCCCAACATTGAGACTAGCATTATGTCTCCTCATATGTCCCAACATTGAGACTAGCATTATGTCTCCTCATATGTCCCAACATTGAGACTAGCATTATGTCTCCTCATATGTCCCAACATTGAGACTAGCATTATGTCTCCTCATATGTCCCAACATTGAGACCAGCATTATGTCTCCTCACATGTCCCAACATTGAGACCAGCATTATGTCTCCTCACATGTCCCAACATTGAGACCAGCATTATGTCTCCTCACATGTCCCCAACATTGAGACTAGCATTATGTCTCCTCATATGTCCCAACATTGAGACCAGCATTATGTCTCCTCACATGTCCCCACATTGAGACTAGCATTATGTCTCCTCACATGTCCCAACATTGAGACCAGCATTATGTCTCCTCACATGTCCCCACATTGAGACTAGCATTATGTCTCCTCACATGTCCCCAACATTGAGACTAGCATTATGTCTCCTCACATGTCCCAACATTGAGACTAGCATTATGTCTCCTCACATGTCCCAACATTGAGACCAGCATTATGTCTCCTCACATGTCCCAACATTGAGACCAGCATTATGTCTCCTCACATGTCCCAACATTGAGACCAGCATTATGTCTCCTCACATGTCCCCAACATTGAGACTAGCATTATGTCTCCTCACATGTCCCCAACATTGAGACTAGCATTATGTCTCCTCATATGTCCCCAACATTGAGACCAGCATTATGTCTCCTCATATGTCCCAACATTGAGACCAGCATTATGTCTCCTCACATGTCCCAACATCGAGACCAGCATTATGTCTCCTCACATGTCCCCAACATTGAGACCAGCATTATGTCTCCTCACATGTCCCAACATTGAGACCAGCATTATGTCTCCTCACATGTCCCCAACATTGAGACCAGCATTATGTCTCCTCACATGTCCCCAACATTGAGACCAGCATTATGTCTCCTCACATGTCCCAACATTGAGACTAGCATTATGTCTCCTCACATGTCCCCAACATTGAGACTAGCATTATGTCTCCTCACATGTCCCCAACATTGAGACCAGCATTATGTCTCCTCGCATGTCCCCAACATTGAGACTAGCATTATGTCTCCTCACATGTCCCCAACATTGAGACTAGCATTATGTCTCCTCATATGTCCCAACATTGAGACCAGCATTATGTCTCCTCACATGTCCCAACATTGAGACCAGCATTATGTCTCCTCACATGTCCCAACATTGAGACCAGCATTATGTCTCCTCACATGTCCCAACATTGAGACCAGCATTATGTCTCCTCACATGTCCCAAACATTGAGACCAGCATTATGTCTCCTCACATGTCCCAACATTGAGACTAGCATTATGTCTCCTCACATGTCCCCAACATTGAGACCAGCATTATGTCTCCTCACATGTCCCAACATTGAGACCAGCATTATGTCTCCTCACATGTCCCCAACATTGAGACCAGCATTATGTCTCCTCATATGTCCCAACATTGAGACCAGCATTATGTCTCCTCACATGTCCCCAACATTGAGACCAGCATTATGTCTCCTCATATGTCCCAACATTGAGACCAGCATTATGTCTCCTCACATGTCCCCAACATTGAGACCAGCATTATGTCTCCTCACATGTCCCCAACATTGAGACCAGCATTATGTCTCCTCATATGTCCCCAACATTGAGACCAGCATTATGTCTCCTCATATGTCCCAACATTGAGACCAGCATTATGTCTCCTCACATGTCCAAACATTGAGACCAGCATTATGTCTCCTCACATGTCCCCAACATTGAGACTAGCATTATGTCTCCTCATATGTCCCAACATTGAGACCAGCATTATGTCTCCTCATATGTCCCAACATTGAGACCAGCATTATGTCTCCTCACATGTCCAAACATTGAGACCAGCATTATGTCTCCTCATATGTCCCAACATTGAGACCAGCATTATGTCTCCTCACATGTCCCAAACATTGAGACCAGCATTATGTCTCCTCATATGTCCCAACATTGAGACCAGCATTATGTCTCCTCGTATGTCCCAACATTGAGACCAGCATTATGTCTCCTCACATGTCCCCAACATTGAGACCAGCATTATGTCTCCTCATATGTCCCAACATTGAGACTAGCATTATGTCTCCTCATATGTCCCAACATTGAGACCAGCATTATGTCTCCTCACATGTCCCAAACATTGAGACCAGCATTATGTCTCCTCATATGTCCCCAACATTGAGACCAGCATTATGTCTCCTCACATGTCCCAACATTGAGACCAGCATTATGTCTCCTCACATGTCCCAACATTGAGACCAGCATTATGTCTCCTCACATGTCCCAACATTGAGACCAGCATTATGTCTCCTCACATGTCCCCAACATTGAGACCAGCATTATGTCTCCTCACATGTCCCAACATTGAGACCAGCATTATGTCTCCTCATATGTCCCCAACATTGAGACCAGCATTATGTCTCCTCACATGTCCCCAACATTGAGACCAGCATTATGTCTCCTCACATGTCCCCAACATTGAGACCAGCATTATGTCTCCTCACATGTCCCCAACATTGAGACTAGCATTATGTCTCCTCATATGTCCCAACATTGAGACCAGCATTATGTCTCCTCATATGTCCAAACATTGAGACCAGCATTATGTCTCCTCACATGTCCCAACATTGAGACCAGCATTATGTCTCCTCACATGTCCCAACATTGAGACCAGCATTATGTCTCCTCACATGTCCCAACATTGAGACCAGCATTATGTCTCCTCACATGTCCCAACATTGAGACTAGCATTATGTCTCCTCACATGTCCCCAACATTGAGACCAGCATTATGTCTCCTCATATGTCCCAACATTGAGACCAGCATATGTCTCCTCACATGTCCCAACATTGAGACTAGCATTATGTCTCCTCACATGTCCCAACATTGAGACCAGCATTATGTCTCCTCACATGTCCCAACATTGAGACCAGCATTATGTCTCCTCACATGTCCCAACATTGAGACCAGCATTATGTCTCCTCACATGTCCCCAACATTGAGACCAGCATTATGTCTCCTCACATGTCCCAACATTGAGACCAGCATTATGTCTCCTCACATGTCCCAACATTGAGACTAGCATTATGTCTCCTCATATGTCCCAACATTGAGACCAGCATTATGTCTCCTCACATGTCCCAACATTGAGACCAGCATTATGTCTCCTCATATGTCCCCAACATTGAGACCAGCATTATGTCTCCTCATATGTCCCCAACATTGAGACCAGCATTATGTCTCCTCATATGTCCCCAACATTGAGACCAGCATTATGTCTCCTCATATGTCCCCAACATTGAGACCAGCATTATGTCTCCTCATATGTCCCCAACATTGAGACCAGCATTATGTCTCCTCATATGTCCCAACATTGAGACCAGCATTATGTCTCCTCACATGTCCCAACATTGAGACTAGCATTATGTCTCCTCACATGTCCCAACATTGAGACTAGCATTATGTCTCCTCATATGTCCCAACATTGAGACCAGCATTATGTCTCCTCACATGTCCCAACATTGAGACTAGCATTATGTCTCCTCACATGTCCCCAACATTGAGACCAGCATTATGTCTCCTCACATGTCCAACATTGAGACCAGCATTATGTCTCCTCACATGTCCCAACATTGAGACCAGCATTATGTCTCCTCACATGTCCCAACATTGAGACCAGCATTATGTCTCCTCACATGTCCCAACATTGAGACCAGCATTATGTCTCCTCACATGTCCCAACATTGAGACCAGCATTATGTCTCCTCACATGTCCCAACATTGAGACCAGCATTATGTCTCCTCACATGTCCCCAACATTGAGACCAGCATTATGTCTCCTCATATGTCCCCAACATTGAGACCAGCATTATGTCTCCTCACATGTCCCCAACATTGAGACCAGCATTATGTCTCCTCATATGTCCCCAACATTGAGACCAGCATTATGTCTCCTCACATGTCCCCAACATTGAGACCAGCATTATGTCTCCTCACATGTCCCAAACATTGAGACCAGCATTATGTCTCCTCACATGTCCCAACATTGAGACCAGCATTATGTCTCCTCACATGTCCCAACATTGAGACCAGCATTATGTCTCCTCACATGTCCCAACATTGAGACCAGCATTATGTCTCCTCACATGTCCCAACATTGAGACCAGCATTATGTCTCCTCACATGTCCCAAACATTGAGACCAGCATTATGTCTCCTCACATGTCCCAACATTGAGACCAGCATTATGTCTCCTCACATGTCCCAAACATTGAGACCAGCATTATGTCTCCTCACATGTCCCAACATTGAGACTAGCATTATGTCTCCTCACATGTCCCAACATTGAGACCAGCATTATGTCTCCTCACATGTCCCCAACATTGAGACCAGCATTATGTCTCCTCACATGTCCCCAACATTGAGACCAGCATTATGTCTCCTCACATGTCCAAACATTGAGACTAGCATTATGTCTCCTCACATGTCCCCAACATTGAGACCAGCATTATGTCTCCTCACATGTCCCCAACATGAGACCAGCATTATGTCTCCTCACATGTCCCCAACATTGAGACTAGCATTATGTCTCCTCACATGTCCCCAACATTGAGACTAGCATTATGTCTCCTCATATGTCCCAACATTGAGACCAGCATTATGTCTCCTCATATGTCCCAACATTGAGACTAGCATTATGTCTCCTCACATGTCCCAACATTGAGACCAGCATTATGTCTCCTCACATGTCCCCAACATTGAGACCAGCATTATGTCTCCTCATATGTCCCAACATTGAGACCAGCATTATGTCTCCTCACATGTCCCAACATTGAGACCAGCATTATGTCTCCTCATATGTCCCAACATTGAGACCAGCATTATGTCTCCTCATATGTCCCAACATTGAGACCAGCATTATGTCTCCTCACATGTCCCAACATTGAGACCAGCATTATGTCTCCTCATATGTCCCCAACATTGAGACCAGCATTATGTCTCCTCATATGTCCCCAACATTGAGACCAGCATTATGTCTCCTCACATGTCCCCAACATTGAGACCAGCATTATGTCTCCTCACATGTCCCAACATTGAGACCAGCATTATGTCTCCTCATATGTCCCCAACATTGAGACCAGCATTATGTCTCCTCATATGTCCCCAACATTGAGACCAGCATTATGTCTCCTCACATGTCCCCAACATTGAGACCAGCATTATGTCTCCTCACATGTCCCAACATTGAGACCAGCATTATGTCTCCTCATATGTCCCCAACATTGAGACCAGCATTATGTCTCCTCACATGTCCCCAACATTGAGACCAGCATTATGTCTCCTCACATGTCCCAAACATTGAGACCAGCATTATGTCTCCTCATATGTCCCAACATTGAGACCAGCATTATGTCTCCTCACATGTCCCCAACATTGAGACCAGCATTATGTCTCCTCATATGTCCCAACATTGAGACTAGCATTATGTCTCCTCACATGTCCCAACATTGAGACCAGCATTATGTCTCCTCACATGTCCCCAACATTGAGACCAGCATTATGTCTCCTCATATGTCCCCGACATTGAGACCAGCATTATGTCTCCTCACATGTCCCAACATTGAGACTAGCATTATGTCTCCTCATATGTCCCAACATTGAGACTAGCATTATGTCTCCTCATATGTCCCAACATTGAGACTAGCATTATGTCTCCTCATATGTCCCAACATTGAGACTAGCATTATGTCTCCTCACATGTCCCAACATTGAGACTAGCATTATGTCTCCTCATATGTCCCAACATTGAGACCAGCATTATGTCTCCTCACATGTCCCAACATTGAGACCAGCATTATGTCTCCTCATATGTCCCAACATTGAGACTAGCATTATGTCTCCTCATATGTCCAAACATTGAGACCAGCATTATGTCTCCTCATATGTCCAAACATTGAGACCAGCATTATGTCTCCTCATATGTCCAAACATTGAGACCAGCATTATGTCTCCTCATATGTCCAAACATTGAGACCAGCATTATGTCTCCTCATATGTCCCAACATTGAGACTAGCATTATGTCTCCTCATATGTCCAAACATTGAGACCAGCATTATGTCTCCTCATATGTCCCAACATTGAGACCAGCATTATGTCTCCTCACATGTCCAAACATTGAGACCAGCATTATGTCTCCTCATATGTCCAAACATTGAGACCAGCATTATGTCTCCTCACATGTCCAAACATTGAGACCAGCATTATGTCTCCTCACATGTCCAAACATTGAGACCAGCATTATGTCTCCTCACATGTCCCCAACATTGAGACTAGCATTATGTCTCCTCATATGTCCAAACATTGAGACCAGCATTATGTCTCCTCATATGTCCCCAACATTGAGACCAGCATTATGTTCTCCTCACATGTCCCCAACATTGAGACCAGCATTATGTCTCCTCACATGTCCCCAACATTGAGACTAGCATTATGTCTCCTCACATGTCCCCAACATTGAGACCAGCATTATGTCTCCTCACATGTCCCAACATTGAGACCAGCATTATGTCTCCTCATATGTCCCAACATTGAGACCAGCATTACGTCTCCTCATATGTCCCAACATTGAGACCAGCATTATGTCTCCTCATATGTCCCAAACATTGAGACCAGCATTATGTCTCCTCACATGTCCCCAACATTGAGACTAGCATTATGTCTCCTCACATGTCCCCAACATTGAGACTAGCATTATGTCTCCTCATATGTCCCAACATTGAGACCAGCATTATGTCTCCTCATATGTCCCAACATTGAGACTAGCATTATGTCTCCTCACATGTCCCAACATTGAGACTAGCATTATGTCTCCTCATATGTCCCCAACATTGAGACTAGCATTATGTCTCCTCACATGTCCCTAACATTGAGACTAGCATTATGTCTCCTCATATGTCCCCAACATTGAGACTAGCATTATGTCTCCTCATATGTCCCAACATTGAGACTAGCATTATGTCTCCTCATATGTCCCAACATTGAGACTAGCATTATGTCTCCTCATATGTCCCAACATTGAGACTAGCATTATGTCTCCTCACATGTCCCCAACATTGAGACTAGCATTATGTCTCCTCATATGTCCCAACATTGAGACCAGCATTATGTCTCCTCACATGTCCCAACATTGAGACCAGCATTATGTCTCCTCATATGTCCCAACATTGAGACCAGCATTATGTCTCCTCATATGTCCCAACATTGAGACTAGCATTATGTCTCCTCACATGTCCCAACATTGAGACTAGCATTATGTCTCCTCATATGTCCCAACATTGAGACCAGCATTATGTCTCCTCACATGTCCCAACATTGAGACTAGCATTATGTCTCCTCATATGTCCCAACATTGAGACCAGCATTATGTCTCCTCACATGTCCCCAACATTGAGACCAGCATTATGTCTCCTCATATGTCCCAACATTGAGACTAGCATTATGTCTCCTCATATGTCCCAACATTGAGAACAGCATTATGTCTCCTCACATGTCCCAACATTGAGACCAGCATTATGTCTCCTCATATGTCCCAACATTGAGACTAGCATTATGTCTCCTCATATGTCCCAACATTGAGACCAGCATTATGTCTCCTCACATGTCCCAACATTGAGACCAGCATTATGTCTCCTCATATGTCCCAACATTGAGACCAGCATTATGTCTCCTCACATGTCCCAACATTGAGACCAGCATTATGTCTCCTCACATGTCCCAACATTGAGACCAGCATTATGTCTCCTCATATGTCCCAACATTGAGACTAGCATTATGTCTCCTCACATGTCCCAACATTGAGACTAGCATTATGTCTCCTCACATGTCCCAAACATTTCTGTTGTCCTTTCCGAATTGTGTGAACTAGTTCTTTTTTTTTTGTCATTATCCATCTGATTCAGCACTTCCTTGTTTGTCTTCCTTTCCTTCCACCCAATTTTCCCATTTTTCCAGAGACCCACATTTTAAAATGGTTGAAATTCTTGTTTCTTCTTTATTGTCCATGTTCCTGAACTTTACGGGGAGATGGAGTCAATATCATATTTTGATATTATTAGTTTTAGTTCTGCTGTTATTGGTTGAACGTGAGAATATTTTCATGTTGTTAAAATAGGATTTTTACATAAATAGGATGTCTCCCCACAACTTTCGATCTCGACAGCTATTTATCATTTCTGTTATTGCCTTCTGCTAAGCATTCTCTTAAGCTGTCTGGTATCTTTACTCTTTGCTTCCCTCTATCTCTTCGTCCAATCAATTTTCCCAGTTGTTACAATATATATCAGCTGTTCTCTTCTCATTACATGGCCCAAAAATGATGATTGTTTCTTCCTAATATTGGAAATTAGCTCTCTTTTTGCTTTCATTGTGACGGTGATAATTCGAGGACTACCTGTGTGTTTTCTATGTTCGGTTGGTGTCATAACAATCATCAAGCGCTATACATTTTTTGTTCTCAATATGACGATCATCATTTTCGGGAGGACGTGAACTTCCATTGTGTACGATGAATGATGATATCGTATGACAGGGAGCAGTTGATTGTGTTCACTTTCTGCGCGGTTTCGCCTTATGTCTTTTGGCGTGTGCTGAGACTGCTACGATGGGGACTACAGTTACCTTTCTTTGTTTGGGAGATGAGTTTGTAATTCGGATGATTCCACTGGCACGGGCGGTTGAGCAATTATGGATTTTTATTCGTTTGCAGTGATACCGAGGTCTGCCATAACCAATAACCATAACCAATCTCTTCTGGCTTTGACCTCTTTCAGAACATTTTCATTACTCTTCTTAGCTGTCCACGGTATTCTCAACATTCTTCTGTAAAACCACATTTCTACAGACTCCAGTGATTTTCTTGCCTGTTGTCCTATTGTCCATGATTCACATCCATATGTTAAGGCTGGCTCTTATATTTAATATTTATATCCAATTTATATTCTTTACCAGTTTTGTTCATCTTGTTCATTAGTAGTAATTCTTTTGAATTCCCTGCCATCAATACGGTACCATCGGCCATACCTTAGATTATTGCATATACATCGATGTTCAGTCCTGGCATCCCATGATGTTTTTGATATCTGCTCAGTGTATATGTTCAATAGACATGATGATAGAATGCAGTCCTATCTTACTCCTCTTTTTATATAAATAATAATTGACTTCTCATTGTGTGTATTCTCATATCTGAATGAATCTTCAGAATCCTACTTTTCCAAATCCCACTTCCAAAATTTCACTTTCTAAAATTCCTCTTTTCCAAAATCCTACTTTTCCAAATCCCATTTCTAAAATTCCTCTTTTTCCAAAATCCTTCTTTTCCAAATCCCATTTCTAAATATCCTCTTTTCCAAAATCCTACTTTTCCAAATCCCATTTCTAAAATTCATCTTTTCCAAAATCCTACTTTTCCAAATCCCATTTCTAAAATTCCTCTTTTCCTAAATCCTACTTTTCCAAATCCCACTTCTAAAATTCCTCTTTCCAAAATCCTACTTTCCAAATCCCACTTCTAAAATTCCTCTTTCCCAAGCCCCACTTCCACAATTCCACTTTTCCAAATTCTCACTTTCCCAAAATCCCACTTTCCAAAACCCCATTTCCGAAATATCCAAACATTCTATTCCACTTTTTTTGCCTAAAAATGGCCACTTCCAACCATCCCAACATGCACTTCACACAGACCAGTGGAGACTTCCGCCGGATATTTTCTTCGTCTCGGCTATTAATTATCTCCCCATTTGTCATGGGAACGCAGAACGAGATCACTCGTTTGGACTGGCGGATAGATAATTGCGGTCATGAAGTTAGACGAGAACTCGACTGATCCTCGCCAATTGTAGGAAATATATAAACAGTAGATCACTAAACACAAATGTTTGTCTCTGTGTAGAGAAAGAAATGGCGCTTAAAATACAGGCTGGTGTTCCGGACTTCGAGGGAGGTAGAAGTAATCACTAGGGCACGTTTGGTAAAGACTAGGGTTATAGACTGAGGACTGATCGAGGGTTTAAGAGAGAATTAAAATTTCGAGGGAAATCTTCTCGTGGTTGATTTAAACGTTACTTTTTGGGAGGAGATTTACTTTTAGTTAATGATGAATATTATTGTTGCAATTTCATCTTCCTATTTCAGCTATTGCGGAATTACTATTTCACGTTTTCAGAAGTTGATATTTCAGTATTGCTCTGTAAAGCAAATCACATCTCTGTTTTCCATATTTTTTTTTACTGAGTTTTGTAAATGTAGATCTTTTAGTAAATTGTAACTGCTGAGAGTAAATCTGTACTCTTTCGAGTAAATCGATCGTAACACTGGTCAATAAATCTTACCCTTTTCAAGTAAATCTGTATTCCATTATTAAATTCTTAATTATTTTAAGTAAATACAATTTTTAATAAATTTTAAGTCTGTTGAGTAAATCTGAACTCCATTAGGTAATTCGTAGCTATTTTAAGTAAATCTAATCTTAATTAAATTAATCTTGACTCATTTGAGTAAATCTAGACTCCACTCAGTAAATCTTAACTCTGTTGGGTAAATTTATGCGTAATTAAGTGAATCTTAATTCTGTTGAGTCAATCTGGACTCAAGTAAGTAAATCTGAACTGTGGTGAGTAAATCGTGACTCTATTGTAACTTCTGACAAAATTAATTTTAACTCCTTTGAGTAAATCTGGACTTAGTTAATTAAGTAAATCTAAACTCTCGCGCTAACTAAATCTCGACTCCACGTAAATCTTAACTCAGGTAAAGTAAATTTGACTCTCATAAGTAAATGATGTATGCGTGGCCGTGCGGCTAAAACACTGCCCCGCTGGCTGAAAAGCTGACGTACGGTGTTCGAAGCCCGCGGTAGACAGAACGGATTTTTTCTATCGGGGGTGAAATAAAAATCCTGAGTTGCACACGTCGTGGGCGACTGTTGACCAAGCGGCCTTTATCCTCTGGTTCTATCGTTGCCCCCCGACATACACCAGCAATGGTACTATGTGTCGTAAAAGAGTAAGAAAGATAGTGAGTAAATCTAACTCCATTCAACAAAATTAACTTTACAGAGACAACATTATCTCAGTTGAACAAATTTTGAACTCATCATGTGCCATACCGATTGGAGTAAGCGATCATGTCCTTCCACAATCTTCTATCCACAGTGCATCGTATCAGTTCTGATGTTGACTATTTTCATGCCATTACACCGAGCTATCTAGTATCTTCTGGACTTGTCGTCCGCGATCTCTCTTCCCCTGTATTTTGCCAGTTGTAACCAAGTATTCCAACTTCTTCTTCCCATTATGTGTCAGAAAAAATGCGATTGTTTCTTTCTGATGTTTTTTAGGAGCTCCCTTTTTGTGTTGGCTTCTTTGTGAATGTCCTTGTTAGCTTATTTGTGAATGTCCTTGTTAGCCTCTTTGTGAATGTCCTTGTTAGCTTCTTAGTGAATGTCCTTGTTAGCTTCTTTGTGAATGTCCTTGTTAGCCTCTTTGTGAATGTCCTTGTCAGCTTCTTTGTGAATGTCCTTGTTAGCTTCTTTGTGAATGTCCTTGTTAGCTTCTTTGTGAATGTCCTTGTTAGCTTCTTTGTGATGTCCTTGTTAGCTTCTTTGTGAATATCCTTGTTGGCTTCTTTGTGAATATCTTGTTGGCCTCTTGTGAATATCCTTGTTGGCCACTTTGTGAATATCATTGTGGCCTCTTTGTGAATATCCTTGTTGGCCTCTTTGTGAATATCCTTGTTGGCCTCTTTGTGAATATCCTTGTTGGCCTCTTTGTGAATATCCTTGTTGGCCTGTTTGTGAATATCCTTGTTGGCCTCTTTGTGAATATCCTTGTTGGCCTGTTTTGTGAATATCCTTGTTGGCCTCTTTGTGAATATCCTTGTTGGCCTCTTTGTGAATATCCTTGTTGGCCTCTTTGTGAATATCCTTGTTAGCCTCTTTGTGAATATCCTTGTTAGCCTTTTTGTTTAAGCTTCCTAGAGAGCCTTCAACATTCTTCTGAGAAATCCTATCTCTGTGGCCTCTAATTGTCTTTTCATGTCTTTGTCTACTGTCCATGATTGGCTTTCATAGGTCAGAATTGGTTCTATATAGCACAGATGAACTCTTTTTCCCTCTTACATAGACATAGACTTGTCGCATACGATGTGTTCCATTGTTTTGAAGAGTTATTCTGCTTTTTATTTCTGTGGTGCATCTTCCATCTGATGTTATTATTGTGTCCAAGTATTTGACGTGTTGCACTTGTTTCAGATTTGTCCGTTTATTTTTACCTTGCGTGATGATGTTCACCATGTAATGAGAATGGAACAACTGGAATATATTGTAACAACTGGGAAAATTGAGGGACGAAGAGATAGAGGAAAGCAAAGAGAAAAAAAAAACATCAGTCAGCTGCCGCGATAGCTCAGTGGTTAGTGAACTGGATTACAAAGGACAAGGGGTAGGGTTTGATCCCAACTGACGGCTTCCGGGTTCACCCAGCCTTAAATGGGTACCGGAGTTTTTTCTGGGAAAGTAAAGCAGCACGGGCGTAATACCGACCACATTACCCAAAAAATCATGTGCTGAAGGTCTGTAAAATGTATAGTCACTAACACCATATTTCCCAATACACCACTTGGCGTGACGGGGGTACTTTACTTTACTTTACTTACTTTAAGAGAATGGCTTGGCAGAAAGTCAACAACAGAAATGATAAATAACTGTCGAGATCGAAAGTTGTGGAGAGACATGATCACCTACGCCAGCTGGTAATGTACTAGATGATGATGATGGTGATGATTGTTTCTTCGATATAACCATTACTTCTGTTTTCTTACAGTTTAAGCTGAAATCTTGTTAATTTCATTAACTCAATTACACATAAATTAAGTTAATTTTTCTGACAGAACATTTCTTTCAAACTTCCCAGCTCACCATTCTACCCAATCCCACCAATCCATTTTTTATCCTTAATCACGGTTAAGTTTATTATCAGTCATTGCTAGTAATGACTGGGGCCATCAAATCGCAGCCACTCTCTAACGAACCATTCTCCCTGGCTGTATGTCTGCCTTATCGAACACTAATTCAGCAGGCAGTCAACTTGTGAACGATCCGGCCAAAAGTAGCCCACGAGACAGGGAGGCTGTCATGCCAGCCACCCAATAAAACTGGAGGGATGAGAACTGGGGAGAAGTTCATGTAAATGAACAGGAATAGACTAGGGACAGGGATCTCTAGCTGTAGCGATGAGGTAAGGTGCCCAATACATCTTGTTATCTTCCCAAGTTATGTGAAATGAAAAGGAATAGACTTGGAACAGGGGATCTCTAGCTGTAGCGCTGAGGTAAGGTGCTCAATATATCTTGTTATCATCCCAGGTTATGAGAAATGAAAAGGAATAGACTTGGAACAGGGGATCTCTAGCTGTAGCGATGAGGTAAGGTGTTAATACAGCTTGATTTCATCCAAAGTATCACTTTCGTTTTAATCTAGTAAATTTAGCACTGTTTATAGATGAAGATGACTTGAGCCTAGTACATACCTCTCATGTTTAAAACTGATATGCTATGGGAGTGGCTCCAAATTGTAACACCAAAAACAAAATGCAACATTTAAAGCCACAGTAGCAATTTATGTACAACTGATATTTCAGTGCTTGTAACAAATGTAGGACTGATATTTCAGTGCTTGTAACAAATTTAGGACTGATATTTCAGTGCTTGTAACAAATACTGATTTCAGTGCTTGTAACAATATTCAGTGCTTGTAACAAATGTAGGACTGATATTTCAGTGCTTGTAACAAATGTAGGACTGATATTTCAGTGCTTGTAACAATATTTCAGTGCTTGTAACAAATGTAGGACTGAAATTTCAGTGCTTGTAACAAATGTAGGACTGATATTTCAGTGCTTGTAACAAATGTAGGACTGATATTTCAGTGCTTGTAACAAATGTAGGACTGATATTTCAGTGCTTGTAACAAATGTAGGACTGATATTTCAGTGCTTGTAACAAATGTAGGACTGATATTTCAGTGCTTGTAACAAATGTAGGACTGATATTTCAGTGCTTGTAACAAATTTAGGACTGATATTTCAGTGCTTGTAACAAATGTAGGACTGATATTTCAGTGCTTGTAACAAACGATCCAATTTTGGCCTTTCAGAGAGTTTCGGGGAATGCAATAATTATTTTTGAACAAGATTTGACATTTGAAGTTACAGCTTCTGCTAATCACTTTGAATGTAGAATAGAAGAAGCTTGTGCACAGAGATGTGAAAGAGAGTTCATCGGTGCTGTATAGAGCGAATTCTTAACGAATGGAAGCAAATCATGGATAGAAGACAAAACAAATTAAAAGACGATTAGAGGCCACAGGGATAGGATTTCTCAGAAGAATATTGAAAGTTCCCTGGACAGCTAAAAAGATCAACGAGGATATTCTCAAAGAGGCCAACACAAAAAGGGAGCTCCTAAAACATAAGAAAAATAATCAACATTATTCGGGCACATCATGAGAAGAGGAAATTTGGAATACTCGGTTACAACTGGCAAAATACAGGGAAAGAGACTACGCGGACGACAAAAAGAGCAGATGCTAGACAGTTTGATGTCATGGCATGGAAAACAGTCAACAACAGAATTGATACGATGTAATGTGGATAAAATTTGTGGAAGGGCATGATCGTCTATACCAATCGGTATGGCACATGAGGATGATGTAATCCAAAAAGGAAGTAACCGAGCCAGTGATTGGTCAGGCCTGTAACGTTGAGAACAATGTTGCGAGAGTAGAAGTGATTAACCCAGATAGAGTCACAGACCAGACGGGGCCCTGTAACAACGAAGCTGGTTGGGATGCTTGTAATTACCGCGGCGGTGGTCGTTGATGACACGCGGATGATGGCTTGTTTTCGAGAAACATGTCCTGCCTTCCTGGTCGTATTTTAGGATTTTGATCTGCATCAACAACGATTACGGCGACGGGTGGATAGGGTACTCCACTTTAATTTTAATTTGGAGGTTTGTCTGTCTATCTGACTGTCTTTATTTATGCCCATCTGTCTGTCTATCCGACTGTATTTATTTCTGTTTGTCTATCTGAATGTCTTTATTTATGCCCATCTGTCTGTCTATCTGACTGTATTTATTTCTGTCTGTCTATCTGACTGTCTTTATTTATGCCCATCTGTCCGTCTATGTGTCTGTCTCTTAAAATTTATGTCTGTCTACCTAAATGTGTGTCTGCAACTTTGCTTATCCACCTATCCACCCATCCACCTATCTATCTAATCTATCTATCTATCTATCTATCTATCTATCTATCTATCTATCTATCTATCTATCTATCTATCTATCTATCTATCTATCTATCTATCTATCTATCTATCTATCTATCTATCTATCTATCTATCTATCTATCTATCTATCTATCTATCTATCTATCTATCTATCTATCTATCTATCTATCTATCTATCTATCTATCTATCTATCTATCTATCTATCTATCTATCTATCTATCTATCTATCTATCTATCTATCTATCTATCTATCTATCTATCTATCTATCTATCTATCTATCTATCTATCTATCTATCTATCTATCTATCTATCTATCTATCTATCTATCTATCTATCTATCTATCTATCTATCTATCTATGTCTGTGTCTGTCTGTCTCCCAAACCTACCTACCTATCTACCCACCTTCCAACCAACCTTCCAACCAACCTTCCAACCAACCAACCTACCTACCTATCTACCCAGCTACCAACCTACCTACAAACCTACCTCCCACCAACCAACCAACCTACCTACCTACATACCTACCTACCTATCTACAAACCAACCAACCAACCAACCTACCAACCCGTCTGTCCAATTATCTATCTAGACTCCCCATGTCAAACGAGCTTTGTTATCAACGGTCAAACCTTGCACAAGACTCACATTACATCTAGCCACACATCACTGTTTGGGGCGAGCCTCTCAACCATGGCAAGCTAACTGATGCCTGCTATTGTTGCCTCTTACCTCAGTGTTCTTATAGTATTTCTCTTTGTTAGATACTGTTCTTTCCCTCTGATTCCATTTGAGGGTCTGCTCTGCCTTTCTCTTGAAGTCGCTTCTCATCACATGTCCAACATATACCACCTTCTTCCTTGAAGTCGCTTCTCATCACATGTCCAAAATATGACCACATTCTTCTCTTGAAGTCGCTTCTCATCACATGTCCAACATATACCCACCTTCTTCTCTTGAAGTCGCTTCTCATCACATGTCCAACATATACCCACATTCTTCTCTTGAAGTCGCTTCTCATCACATGTCCAACATAGACCCACATTCTTCTCTTGAAGTCGCTTCTCATCACATGTCCAACATAGACCCACCTTTCTCTTGAAGTCGCTTCTCACATGTCCAAAATATACCCACCTTCTTCTCTTGAAGTCGCTTCTCATCACATGTCCAACATATACCCACCTTCTTCTCTTGAAGTCGCTTCTCATCACATGTCCAACATATACCACATTCTTCTCTTGAAGTCGCTTCTCATCACATGTCCAAATATGACCACATTCTTCTCTTGAAGTCGCTTCTCATCACATGTCCAACATATACCCACCTTCTTCTCTTGAAGTCGCTTCTCATCACATGTCCAAACTATGACCACATTCTTCTCTTGAAGTCGCTTCTCATCACATGTCCAACATAGACCCACCTTCTTCTCTTGAAGTCGCTTCTCATCACATGTCCAAAATATGACCACCTTCTTCTCTTGAAGTCGCTCTCATCACATGTCCAAAATATGACCACATTCTTCTCTTGAAGTCGCTTCTCATCACATGTCCAACATAACCACCCTTCTCTCTTGAAGTCGCTTCTCATCACATGTCCAACATAGACCCACCTTCTTCTCTTGAAGTCGCTTCTCATCACATGTCCAACATAACCCACCTTCTTCTCTTGAAGTCGCTTCTCATCACATGTCCAACATAGACCCACCTTCTTCTCTTGAAGTCGCTTCTCATCACATGTCCAACATATACCCACCTTCTTCTCTTGAAGTCGCTTCTCATCACATGTCCAAAATATACCCACCTTCTTCTCTTGAAGTCGCTTCTCATCACATGTCCAACATAGACCCACCTTTTTCTCTTGAAGTCGCTTCTCATCACATGTCCAACATATACGCACCTGCTTCTCTCTTTTTTTTCTCTTTTTTTTTTTGCTCATTCGTCAGCTTTGACCTTTGACGAAGTCCCTAGAGCCTAGGAACTGAATTGTGCGTGTTAATCCATTTTTCCTTGGCAGCCGTGTGCACAGGGATCCCTCGCCGCACAGGCAGATAACTCTGTCCAGGAGGTACTCATATTTTTTCCGTCGATGCGTAATTGACGTTTCAAGCCGGGCCTCGCTGCTGAGACCAGGGGTGGTTGCCGCAGAGAGAAATCATAAATAAAAATCCCAACTGGTTCAGCCGGATTTGAAACCAAAACCTCTCTGTCTCGAGGCCGGCATCTTTTTGTCTTCTTCTCTTAATTATAGTTAATATTTTTGGAAGAATTTCTCTTATTTCTACGCTAGTCTTCAATTCATTCCTTGGAATTCTATCCGATGTCACCACACAGAGAAAGGAAAGGGTGAGTCCACAAGAAAGCGGCGACTTTGAAGTGACAACTACCACAGCCCGAAGCGGGATTCGAACACAGGACCGTCCTGTACAGAAACCGACGTCTTATCTCTGGACCACACAGTTGACCCAGACGATGTGATGATAATGGAACATCATGACAGAGACGAATTTGGACCAGAGACAGAAAAGAGACATAGAAAGGTTTAACTCTTCCGTCCGTTTCGACGCATCATGCGTCAAGCTCATTTCGGTCATGTACGTTTAGCCGCACAGTGCGTCACTCTCAATTTGATTAGTGTAAAGTGTCATCAAACCATATTCTTGTTTACATGTCTTGTATCATCTTGGTATTGGTGAAATATAACTCCGTGTTTAATTATCTAATATTTCATATATAATCATCATCATCATCATCATCATCAAGTACCGGGCCTATTGGCGTAGGTGATCATGTCTCTCCACAACCTACGATCTCGGCAGCTATTTATCATTTCTGTTGTTGACCTTCTGCCAAGCCATTCTCTTAAGCTGTCTGTTATTTTTTCTCTTTGCTTCCCTCTATCTCTTCGTCCCTCAATTTTCCCAGTTGTTACAATATATTCCAGTTGTTCTCTTCTCATTACATGGACAAAAAATGATGATTGTTTCTTCCTAATATTGGAAATTAGCTCTCTTTTTGCTTTGACCTCTCTCAGAACATCTTCATTACTCTTCTTAGCTGTCCATGGTACTCTCAACATTCTTCTGTAAAACCACATTTCTACAGACTCCAGTGATTTTCTTGTCTGTTGTCCTATTATCCATGATTCGCATCCATATGTTAAGACTGGTTCTACATAACATTTAAGAACTCTTTTTCTTGTTTCTATTGTCAAAAATGGATTGCATAGTATCTTCCTCATTTTTTGGAAAGCTGCTTTTGCCTGAGCCATTCTGCATCATATCTAATATGTTAAGTATATTTATAAATATAAACATGTAGATTAATATTTAAAAACATGAAAAATGTTATGTCTTAACACTCTACTGCTAAATGATAAAAACCTTCCGTACTGGAGGAGTTAAGTACACGTAGAAAAAAAAGGAGAAATAAATAGTAGAATTAGAGTTAGAACAGAGAAGAAGAAATCAGAAAATATTAGAAATCATCATCATCATGTGTCATACGAGTTGAGTTAGGCGATCATGTCCTTCCACAATTTCTCTTCACAGTACATCGTATCAGTTCTGTTGTTGACTGTTTTCCATGCCATGACACCAAGCTATCCAGTATCTTCTTCTCTCTGTCGTCCGTGATCTCTCTTTCCCTGTATGTTGACAGTTGTAAAGAAAGAATTACAATTGTCCTCTTCTCATGTGTGTCCGATGAATGTTGATTGTTTCTTGATGAAACTATTCGCTGCTCCCATTGTGTGTTTGTCGCTTTGAGAATGTCTCTTTGGTCTTTTTTAGTTGTCACTGGTACTTTCAACTTTCTTCTGAGAAATCCCATCTTTGTTGCTTCTAAATGTTTGTCTTTTCATTTATTTGTCTGTGCTTTCACGATTCGCATCCATAAATTAGAATTGGTTCTATATAGCACCGATTGGAGATGGGAAGAAGGAGAAGTAGATGAAAGAGAAGAAGTAGAGGAAGAGGATGAAGAAGAAGACGAAGAAGAAGAAGGGAAATAAAATAAAAAGAAGCCAAACAAAAAATCATTTGTCATTTTGAAAGCGGCGGCTCACAGCCCGGATGTCGCCGCTACACAAAAGTTGTCGGCCATGTCTTCTGCAAGTGAGTTTTTGATGAATTTCTGGGACTAAATTAACGTCAAGACCACGTGCAAAACCGCATAATGACGTCCCTGTTGCCATAGAAACTGGTGTGACTACTGTTTTTATAAATATATCATCATCATGTGTCATGCCGGTTTGGAGTAGGCGATTCTGTCCTTCCACAATATTCTATCCACAGAAGAATATGTATCAATTTTGTTGTTGACTGTTTTCCATGCCATAAATCTAAGATATCCAGTATCTTCTCTCTTTGTCGTCCGCGATCTTTCTTTCCCTGTATTTTGCCAGTTGTAACCAAGTATTCAAACTTTCCTCTTCTCATGATGTACCCGAAAAATGTTGATTTTTTCTTTCGGATTTTTTTTCGGAGCTCTCCTTTTGTGTTGGTCTCTTTGAGAATGTCCTCGTTGCTCTTTTTAGTTGTCCATGGAAATTTCAACATTCTTCTGAGAAACCCTACCTCTGTTTCTTTCGGAGATCTGGCTAGACACAGAGATTCTTTCAGGCAGGCTGTGGTGAATGTAACGTTCTGTGGGAGATCTGGTTAGAGACAGAGATTCTTTCAGACAGGCTGTGGTGATGTAACGTTCTGTGGGAGATCTGGTTAGAGACAGAGATTCTTTCAGGCAGGCTGTGGTGATGTAACGTTCTGTGGGAGATCTGGTTAGAGACAGAGATTCTTTCAGGCAGGCTGTGGTGATGTAACGTTCTGTGGGAGATCTGGTTAGAGACAGAGATTCTTTCAGGCAGGCTGTGGTGAATGTAACGTTCTGTGGGAGATCTGGCTAGAGACAGAGATTCTTTCAGGCGGCTGTGGTGAATGTAACTCTGTGGGAGATCTGGCTAGAGACAGAGATTCTTTCAGAGGCTGTGGTGGATGTAACGTTCTGTGGGAGATTTGGCTAGAGACGAGAGATTCTTTCAGAGGGTGGTGATGTAACGTTCTGTGGGAGATCTGGCTAGAGACAGAGATTCTTTCAGGCGGGCTGTGGTGAATGTATTCTGTGGGAGATCTGGATAGAGACAGAGATTCTTTCAGACACGTGTAATGAATGTACGTTCTGTGGGAGATCTGGATAGAGACAGAGATTCTTTCAGACGGGCTGTGGTGATGTAACGTTCTGTGGGAGATCTGGATAGAGACAGAGATTCTTTCAGGCGGGCTGTGGTGAATGTAACGTTCTGTGGAGATCTGGATAGAGACAGAGATTCTTTCAGACGGGTTGTGGGAATGTAACGTTCTGTGGGAGATCTGGATAGAGACAGAGATTCTTTCAGGCGGGCGTGAATGTGTGTGAATGTAGAGCGAGTTGTAATTTCTGTGGGAGATCTGGATAGAGACAGAGATTCTTTCAGACACGCTGTAATGAATGTAACGTTCTGTGGGAGATCTGGCTAGAGACAGAGATTCTTTCACTGTGGTGAATGTAACGTTCTGTGGGAGATCTGGCTAGAGACAGAGATTCTTTCAGACACGCTGTAATGAATGTAACGTTCTGTGGGAGATCTGGATAGAGACAGAGATTCTTTCAGACGGGTTGTGGTGAATGTAACGTTCTGTGGGAGATCTGGATAGAGACAGAGATTCTTTCAGACGGGCTGTGGTGAATGTAACGTTCTGTGGGAGATCTGGATAGAGACAGAGATTCTTTCAGACGGGCTGTAATGAATGTAACGTTCTGTGGGAGATCTGGCTAGAGACAGAGATTCTTTCAGACACGCTGTAATGAATGTAACGTTCTGTGGGAGATCTGGATAGAGACAGAGATTCTTTCAGACGGTTGTGGTGAATGTAACGTTCTGTGGGAGATCTGGATAGAGACAGAGATTCTTTCAGACGGGTTGTGGTGAATGTAACGTTCTGTGGAGATCTGGATAGAGACAGAGATTCTTTCAGACGGCGTAATGAATGCAACTTTCTACAACGGACACGTGATCTGATGAAGAAATTTAATTCTTGGTGAGTGGATTGGAATGGTCATTGTCCATTCTGCAGGACGTATGTTCCACTCCCGTTTTTTGGAGATTCGTTTTTTCCTTGGAGTCAAGGAGAAGACCTACCACTGCGTTGCGACAGCACCGGTTATACGTGCTTTAACTTGAGTTTCTGAATAACATCAAGCAGTAAAGCGAAGACTCTTTTCAAGGCAAATGTAAAAAAAATGTTTTGTCTGCAATGGAATGAATTCAATAATAATACAGAGATAAGAGAAATGGTCATGCAATCAACGATCTAATCTACAATTAGGAAGAGAATATGGACATATGTCGAATATGTGCTGAGATGAAACAACAAGAAGATTCCAGAACAGACTCTTCTATGTAGCCAGTTAGAGAGACTGTAGCCATCTTCTATGCAGCCAGTTAGAAAGATTGTAGCCATCTTCTATGTTGCCTGTTAGAAAGACTGTAGCCATCAGATTTTTTTTTAATGATCAAGGCTTAAGAGAGACACTAAAAAGGTCAGTTATAAGAGAAGCAAAGTCGGCAGGCATAAACTCATTAGATAAGGTCGAACATCTCACCAAGAATAGAGAGCATCGCCATCATGTGCCATAACGGTTGGCCTAGGCGATCATGTCCTTCTACAATCTTCAATCTACAGTGCATTGTATCAGTTCTGTTGTTGACTGTTTTCCATGCCAGGACACCAAGTTATCCAGTATTTTCTCTCTTGTCGTCCGCGATTTCTCTGTCCCTGTTTTTTGCAGTTGTAACCAAGTATTCCAACTTTCCTCTTCTCATGTTGTGCCCGAAAAGATGATGATTGTTTAGAAACCCTGAATCGGAGCAATCGGGACACACATGAGCGAGGTGAAGCGCCAGTTTAGCTCCCTATCATGATTATGTGAAACCATAGGAGCAGGTGGTGGATGGTGTTGTGGGAGCAGCCGACAAGTAGTGCCGGTTATGGTCCCCACACCGCGATGGCAGGCAGAGGATCTCATGTATAGAGACAATGGCTGCGATCTCCGACTAGTACAGTCACTGCCAAGAAGGAAAGGAATGGCAAACTACCTTCTTATATTGACCAGTATAATCATGTTAAAAAGATAACTTAATATCTACAGCTGACGACGTTACTAGAATAGAGATAGATGGCGACAAACGCAAGCCGTTTGTGACGTCACTCGACGCTGGAGGGATCAAGGCCAAGTAAAGGCCTGTAAAGCCTGTACAACGTTAGAAGACAACACAAACATACAACATATTAAACACTATGTGGTGCCGCATGTAGAGCTGTATGGAACATCAAACGGTATGTAGCAGCTGAACTAATTGAAGACACGACAAACTACGATGTTTCGGCAAAATCTTCATCAGGCATAATTATTAAAATTAAACAGATAAACCGAAAGATGAAAACAGAACACAGTTCCTGTATAATGTCACTACTGGTAATTTATATTATTATTCTTTATCTATCTTATCTACATCTCGTTAATTCTCCTCTACGTTTTAAGCAATTATCTCTTTCCGACAAGTCTATGTCAACGGATGCGAGAAATATAGTTTATCGAAGCTATATAGAGCTAGTTCAGACATATGGAAGTGAATCATGGACAGTAGACAAACAAATAAGAGACGATTAGAGGTCTCAGAGATGGGATTTCTCAGAAAAATATTGAAAATTCCCTGGATAGCTAAAAGGACACACTATTCACATTCAAACAGCTCGCAGAAAAGAAGACAGAACACAATCAAAACGTATACATAGCTTTCATTGACCAGGAAAAAGCATTCGACAGAGTAAACAGAGAACAACTGTGGGAGATACTAACAACATACGGAGTAATCCAACATCTAACCAACCTTATTAAAAGTCTCTACGTCAACAACAGCTGTAGGGTCAGAACAGCAGAGGGTACACAGACCACTTCGAAGTTAGATCAGGGTAAGACAGGGTGCGTACTATCCCCCTACTGTTTATTACATACATGGACCATGTATGCAAGCTAGCCAACCCATCAGAGACAGAGGAGATCAACGAGCTTCTATTTGCAGACGACCAGGCACTAATACATGAAACAATAGAAGACCTACAAGAACACTTAAACAAACTCAACAGCTCAGGCACAACATACAACATGAAAATCAACATAAACAAAACAGAAGTCATGAATGTCACCAAATAAACAGAATATCAACATACCTATAGAAGGCAGACAACTAAAACAAGTAGAGGAATTCAAATACCTAGGAAGTCTAATGGCAACCGATAATTCTCAAACAGCAAAGATAGAATCAAGATGCAACAAAGCTTGTCAAATCATTGGACAGTTATCACCACTATTGTCCAACAAGGAAATAACTCTGGAGACAAAACGGGTACTCTACAATACAATCTTCATCCCAACGTTGTGCTACCAATGCAAGACCTGGATCCTAGATGCAAGAACAATAAGAAAAATAGCTTCTACTGAGATGAAATGTGTTAGACGAATGACAGGAAACAGTCTGAGAGATAAGATCAGAAATGAAGAACTGAGAAAAAAGCTAGGAATAGCCCCCGTAATAGAATATACAAGGAAACAACAGATAAACGGTTTGGCCACGTGACAAAGCAAAAAGATCAAAAACACAACACAACGAGCCTACAACAAACGTTGTTAGAACACCAGACCCAAGGGTCGACCACGAAAAAGATGGATTGATGGAATATTAGAAGCACTAGGAAACATAACAGCAGAGGCGAACAGAAGAGAAAAATACCGCAAGTTATATCTCCCCTCGACGCTGAAAGGCAGATGAGGAAGGAAAGAAGAAGAAGAAGAAGTAGAAATGTGTTTATATCTGTATCTCACACATTTATCCGTCCTCTCTATCTCACCCATCTCTATCTTTCTCCTCATCATCTATATTTACATCCATATCATCCTTTACTAATCGTCTCTTAACAGGACAACAAAACCCAGTGGATTCGACATTTTCTTCCTCATTAGCATAATCATATTCATTACACGTGCTGTGGGTCACGACCCTGACCTTCAACTCCTTATCTCCCCTAGCCAGTCCCGAGTGTCCCATGTAGAGCCACAATCTTCCACGCAGATCGATTCCCTCGTCTTCGTCGTCATTTCTGTATTTGTTCTTTCTTCTCTCCCTCAAACAACCACATTTCTGTATTTGTTCTTTCTTCTCTCCCTCAAACAACCACATTTCTGTATTTGTTCTTTCTTCTCTCTCTCAAACAACCACATTTCTGTATTTGTTCTTTCTTCTCTCCCTCAAACAATTACATTTCTGTATTAGTTCTTTCTTCTCTCCCTCAAACAATTACATTTCTGTATTTGTTCTTTCTTCTCTCCTCAAACAACCACATTTCTGTATTAGTTCTTTCTTCTCTCCCTCAAACAATTACATTTCTGTATTAGTTCTTTCTTCTCTCTCTCAAACAACCACATTTCTGTATTTGTTCTTTCTTCTCTCCCTCAAACAACCACATTTCTGTATTAGTTCTTTCTTCTCTCCCTCAAACAACTACATTTCTGTATTAGTTCTTTCTTCTCTCTCTCAAACAACCACATTTCTGTATTAGTTCTTTCTTCTCTCTCTCAAACAACCACATTTCTGTATTTGTTCTTTCTTCTCTCCCTCAAACAACCACATTTCTGTATTTGTTCTTTCTTCTCTCCTCAAACAACCACATTTCTGTATTTGTTCTTTCTTCTCTCCCTCAAACAACCACATTTCTGTATTAGTTCTTTCTTCTCTCTCTCAAACAACCACATTTCTGTATTTGTTCTTTCTTCTCTCCCTCAAACAACCACATTTCTGTATTTGTTCTTTCTTCTCTCCCTCAAACAACTACATTTTGTATTAGTTCTTCTTCTCTCTCTCAAACAACCACATTTCTGTATTTGTTCTTTCTTCTCTCCCTCAAACAACCACATTTCTGTATTTGTTCTTTCTTCTTATTTCTGTATTAGTTCTTTCTTCTCTCCCTCAAACAACCACATTTCTGTATTTGTTCTTTCTTCTCTCCCTCAAACAACCACATTTCTGTATTTGTTCTTTCTTCTCTCCCTCAAACAATACATTTCTGTATTAGTTCTTTCTTCTCTCCCTCAAACAACCACATTTTGTTTTAGTTATTTCTTCTCTCCCTCAAACAATTACATATTATCTTTTCCGTAAAATGAGTCGCAATCATCCCGATCTCATAGCGTCTTCGCCATCTTACTCGTATCGCTATTTCATTATCATTTTTCTTTCTATTCTTTATCGTTCCGTCATCAATTGACAGCACACAACAGTTCCCCATTGAACTCAAAACTGTGAAGTTTGCTTCAAGTTATGCTCCAGTACATGACTACGCATAGAAGTATGTGCAACTGCAGTAAAATAAAAAAATCGTCTCAGAGCAAAAATAGGATTCCTTTTTCCGTACGGCATTAACATATCTCACTCGTTTGTTTAATTCTTAGTTATTAACTTTATGGACGCATCAATAAGCGGTGATCAATGAAATGCTTTTCTAACCGTACTGTTCACCCACATAGCTTGAAATAGGTAACACTGGTTTAACCTTCTGGCAAAAAATACGACATTTAGCAGTACTGATTAAATTACCAAAAATTGCGCCGATGGCAACATGAAATGCAGTAACATCCATAGATGAAAGAGTTCTATTTTCCTCATCTTCTTTCTTCAATATCTTTGTACGCGTGCCTAAATTATTACAGTATCTGTATTTCTTTTTGTATCAGGTCTACGTTTCATTAACAAGTACTTGGTTCTTTGGTTATGGAAGGCTCCGGTATCACTGCAAACGACTTAAAATCCATAATTGCTCAACCGTCCGTGCCAGTGGAATCATCCGCATTACTAACTCATCTCCCAACAAAGAAAAGTAGCTGTAGTTCCCATCATAGCAGTCTCAGCACATGCCAAAAGACATAAGGCGAAACCTCACAGAAAGTGAACACAGCCAACTGTTCCCTGCCATACGATATCATCATTCAGCGTAAACAATTGGAATATTGAAACACGATCAAAACGGATGAAACACACAACTCACAGTGTGCATAGAGCACCAAACTCAGTAGTTCCTGCAACAGGCAAGACTTGGAATATGAAGAAACTGCAACATTGAACACTTTCATACATAAACTCTTTGCATAGCGTGGAACGAATTCAAAACAAACGAGGAAATTAGAGAAGTCACCGATCAACCACCAATATCTTCAGTAATCAAGAAAAGACGATGGAAATATGTTGGACATATGATGAGAAGAGATAAATACCGAATATCAAAGCAAGTCCTTATGTGTGAAACAACAGGTTGGAGGGAAAAGAGGCCGATCCAGAGAGACACTAAGTAGAAAATTGATCAAAGAGCGAATAGCAGCAGGAATCGGTTCCCTCAATGAGATAAAGATGCTTGCAGAGAACAGAGACAAATGACAGGATTTGATAACGTTTTTTGTAAACGTTTTTAGCAAGGATTGAGACTGCTAGAAAGAAAATGTAGATATAGAGAAAGAATATCTGTGTCTATGCCCTATGGGCCGGCCACGGCTCGAAGATTCAATAGATAGATTTCATTTGAAAGGGAATATGTTATGTTATGTTTAACATGTTTTGTTATGTTCGGGGAAGGTAACAGCCAGAATAACAAAAAAAGTAGAGGGGAACAAATGTTAACTAGTCGGATTATCCCTCATCGCTCATCGAACAACGGTCCATAAGCGCTAGGATCTCCGCCCCAGCAAGACCAGCAGGGTGAAATGATAAACTGGTTCACAAGTCGACACCCGATCTCCTTCTATTTCTCCTAAATCTAGGCAACATCCCTGTTGACGGACATAACGATTCGGGAGTCACACCAGGGCTGCAGATTCCTGAACAGCATCGAAGTGTATTATCTCGCCCTTCTTATCAAGCTTACGGTTAGGGAATATACGATCATCCACAATTATGACGTAGCACGTACAACATTGTCAACAGTGGATGCACCCACAATGTTCGATTCATTCTAAAGAGCGAAGCCAGATACATGAACACCGTAGCGCTGGCGCAGAAACTTTAAAGTAGAACCTTCGGTTGACGTGGCACAACGATCTACATGAAGGAGATGGAATTAAATTTCAGAGGGAAAAATAATTTAATTAAGGAAAGACGGAAACGATAAGAAGCGGTTTCAGAGAAAGATTTAGTCTGTAGGAAACAAGAAAACTGATAAACAGCTGACAGTTGTCTACCACTGATATTTTATTTCCTTTGCCTGCTCATTCCAAAATATCATCATCATCAAGTACCGGGCCTACTGGCGTAGGTGATCATGTCTCTCCACAACTTTCGATTTCGCAGCTATTTATCATTTCTGTTGTTGACCTTCTGCCAAGCCATTCTCTTAAGCTGTCTGTTATTTTTTCTCTTTGCTTCCCTCTATCTCCTCGTCCCTCAATTTTCCCAGTTGTTACAATATATTCCAGCTGTTCTCTTCTCATTACATGGCAACAAAATGATGATTGTTTCTTCCTAACATTGGAAATTAGCTCTCTTTTTGCTTTGACCTCTCTCAGAACATCTTCATTACTCTTCTTAGCTGTCCATGGTATTCTCAACATTCTTAGCACTGGCGCAGAAACTTTAAAGTAGAACCTTCAATGCATAAAATATACCCTTACTATAATTATATCTATAGAACATTCAAAGTAATTAGAACAAATTCTACAATAAGTTTTATTCATTTTTGAGGTTAAAACATCAACGCTCATCATCAACATCATCATCATCATCACCATGTACCATGCCTGCTGGCGTAGGTGATCATGTCTCTCCACAACTTTCGATGTCGGCAGCTATTTATCATTTCTGTTGTTGACCTTCTGCCAAGCCATTCTCTTAAGCTGTCTGGTATCTTTTCTCTTTGCTTTCCTCTATCTCTTCGTCCCTCAATTTTCCCAGTTGTTACAATATATTCCAGTTGTTCTCTTCTCATTACATGGCCAAAAAATGATGATTGTTTCTTCCTAATATTGGAAATTAGCTCTCTTTTTGCTTTGGCCTCCTTCAGGCGTTTTCATTACTCTTCTTAGCTGTCCGTGGCATTCTCAACATTCTTCTGTCATGACTTCCACGTTTGTCACTTTAACCTTCCATGTGATACCAAGAACACGGCGCAGACATCGTATATGGAATGCATTTAGCCTTCTCTCCTGCATTGCATATGTTGTCCACGATTTGCTGCCATACAAGAGGATGATGCAGGCATGGTAAATTGCGGCCTATATTTTAATTGTCAGCTTCACTTGTACCAGGTGTATTATTGCGACTCTCTGTCTTTGAAGAATGTGTTGGTGGTAAACAAATCATTTTGATTAAATAACTCCACCAGTCTGCTTCCACTTTCATTTATTTCAGCTACCTTATCACCAAAGTGTCCCAGGATATCTCAGTTCAATTGAGCAATGAAGATGACATATCGCGTAAACTAACCGTAGTCCAAAACTCACTCCCATATATAAGAATTGGTTCTATGTAACAATGGAGAACTCGTCTTACTTCTAAAGATAAATACTTTTCGCAAAAATGCTTTTCAATTTAGAGAACTCTGCTTTACCCACGGCTGGTGTGCACTTTAATCAAGGAATTGCATCTTCAATCAGACGTTATTATCTCAACGGTAAAGCATTTCATCGCCTTTAGTTCACTATTCGTTATTACCATATTCAAGTTACTTTAAAATAATCTTTACATTACGTATCTCATTTCTTCTTCTTTATATTTTCTCTTCTGGTAATCTATGATCCACGTTGACTCTATTATTGCCAGAACATTATTATCTAGTTACCATCTTCACAACTGCTCGTTTTAATCAAAAAGTTTTTTTTTTTAGTTATAACCTTTAAAATTGTGTAGCATTTATGGATGAACCTGTAACAGCCCAAGTACATTCTCCTGATTCTTAGAACGGGTAGTTCACAGAAGTGGTTCCAATTTGACACATCCCACACAAAAGGTAACATTTGTTAAAGTAAGGTAAATATTCATGTGAGCAGTTAATGGACATAATAAAAAGATAAAAATTGTCCAAATTTAATAGTTTCAGGGGAGGCAATTTCTTTTTGTTAACCTCAATAATAATCAAACGCAGAATAGCTCAGGCCAAAAAACATTTCAGAAAATGAAAAATATCTTATGTAACAAATCTATGTTAATAGAAGTGAGAGAGTTCATCGGTGCTATATAGAACCAATTCTGACCTATGGAAGCGAATCGTGGGCAGTAGACAAGCAAATGAAAAGACGATTAGAGGCAACATAGATGAGATACAATAGACAAGCAAATGAAAATTCGATAAGAGGCAACAGAGATGAGATTCCTCAGAAGAATGTTGAAAGTTCCCTGGACAGCTAAAAAGACCAATGAGGAAGTTCTCAAAGAGGCCAACACAAAAAGGGAGCTCTTAAAAACATCAGAAAGAAACAATCAACATTTTTCGGGCACATCATGAGAAGAGGAAAGTTGGAATACTTGGTTACAACTGGCAAAATACAAGGAAA
>JAVIAB010000102.1:2280092-2362592 GCA_032433765.1 Megaustenia siamemsis
TAGTCATAGTTATAGTTCATAGTCATAGTCATAGTCATAGGCATAGTCATAGTCATAGTCATAGTCATAGTCATAGTCATAGGCATAGTCATAGTCATAGTCATAGTCATAGTCATAGTCATAGTCATAGTCATAGTCATAGTTAGTCATAGTCATAGTCATAGTTATAGTTATAGTCATAGTCATAAGCATAGTCATAGTCATATGCATAGTCATAGTCATAGTTATAGTCAAAGTCATATGCATAGTCATAGTCATAGTTATAGTCATAGTCATAGTCATAGTCATAGTCATAGTCATAGTCATAGTTATAGTCATAGTCATAGTCATAGCCATAAGCATAGTCAAAGTCATAGTTATAGTCATAGTCATAGTCATAGTTATAGTCATAGTCATAGTTATAGTCATAGTTATAGTCATAGTCATAGTTATAGTTATAGTCATAGTCATAGTCATAGTTATAGTTATAGTCATAGTCATAAGCATAGTCATAGTCATAGTCATAGTCATAGTCATAGTTATAGTCATAGTCATAGTCATAGTCATAGTCATAGTTATAGTCATAGTCATAGTCATATGCATAGTCATAGTCATAGTCATAGTCATATGCATAGTCATAGTTAGTTAGACGAAAGCCCGGTATCACTGCAAACGAATTAAAATCCATAATGCTCAACCGCCCGTGCCGGTGGAATCATCCGAATTCACATCTCTTCTCAACGAAGGATCCAAACAAAGAAAGGCAGCTGCAGTTCACATCAAAGCAGCCACAGCACACGTCAAACGACATAAGGCGTAGCCGCACCGAAATTGAACGCATAAGAGCTGTCCTTTGTCAAACGATATCATCATTCATTGTAAGCAATGGGAATATGGAAACACGATGTAGATGAAAAACACCGGTCATGATGTGCACACAGTACTAAATCAGTAACTTGGAATATGAGTAAAATGCAAAAAGTAACCCTTTTCAGACAGAGCCTGAACGGTTCCTGTCGCCTATACGCCATATTCACAGGAAGTCCAGTCATTTTCATAGTCGTAACAGTTGCTAATTCGTAAACAAAGGATTTAATGTGCGTCTAAATTGCAAATGAAACAAATAGATACATTATCTCCCGATAACGTTTTTAGCCGAAACGGCGGAGCTGTTCTGTTATGCCGTCAATCAACGTATAGAAATGCGAATACTTTTCTGTGATCATAGGTAGCTTTATGGGCGAGGCAGTTAGGAAGATGCCAGATTGTCCCACATCAACATTTCTCGTTACCATTTTACTGATTTTGGGTGAGACGAAAGGCCGGATTAACCTTTTTATAGGAACAAAGACTGCCACACTTAGAGGTCGCCACTGACTGAATATTCACCAGACAGTCAATCAAATCAATCAATAAATCAGTAATGTAATCAATTTATCTATGGAAAAAATAATATATAAATATATTTATTAATTGAGAGTCGCGATAGCTCAGTGGTTAGTGAACTGGACTACAAAGGACAAGGGGTAGGGTTCGATCCCAACCGATTGATTGAACTATCGATGAACAGAATGTTGTTATGATATAGGGAACATTTATTAGTTGGCATGATAACAGGCGGGGGAGCCGCGATAGCTTAGTAGTTAGTGAACTGGACTACAAAGGACTAGGGGCAGGGTTCGATCCCAACCGACGGCTTCCGGGTTCACCCAGCCTTAAATGGGTACCGGATTTTTCTGGGAAAGTAAAGCGGCACGGGCGTAATACCGACCACATTACCCCAAAAATCATGTGCTGAAGGTCTGTAACATTTATCGTCACTAACACAATATTCCCTATACGCCACTTGGCGTGACGGGGACTCTTTACTTACTTTTATATTGATTAATTCTATGCATATATGAAGTCATTGGATAGTTACCACCACTATTGTCCAACAAGGGAATAACTCGAGGCAAAACGGGCACTCTACAATAGAATCTTCATCCCAACGTTGTGCTACCAATGCCAGTCCTGGACCCTAGATACAAGAACAATAACTCTACCGCACAGAAAAATAACCTCTACCAGGATAAATGTGTCAGACGAATGACAGGAAACCGACTGAGATAGGTAAGATATGATATGAAGGACTGAGTAAAAATCTATGAATACTACCCACTAAAAAATAAATAAAGAAACAATAGATAAAATGGTTTAGCCACGTGATAATTCAGAAATATTAAAACACAAAACAACGAGCCTTCAAAAAACGTGACCAGAATACCAGACTCAGTGGCCGACAAGAAGAAAGATGGATTGATGGAATATTAGAATCATTAGGAAACAGCACGAGAAGACAACAGAAGAGTAAAAAATCGCAAATTACATCTCCCCTTGAAGCAGAAAGGCAAGTGAAGAAAGAAATAATAGCAAGTTACATATATTGTTTATTTCGAGCCGAAGACAGCACATAAGGGATCAATTCTAGACTGTTTGTTTCCGGCGATCTTTGTTGTCAAGCATCAGACCTTGCGCAGGATCCGCATAGTATCTCCTCATAAGTTCCCGTTCTTGGCGAGTTGTTCAATCCCTGCGCGGGAGCTGATGACTGTTGTTGTTGAGTCTCGCCATATTGTTCTTTTTAGTGTCTCTAGGTGGACCCCTTTTTTCTTTACTCTCTTGTTCCCAACTGATGGCTTGTTTTAAGGCTAACTAACCAATGTTCCCTACATCATAACAACATTCTGTTCATCGATAGTTCAATCAATCAATCAATCAATCAATCAATCAATGAGTAAATCAACTGAACATTTTAAACACTTTGCCCATAAACCTGACCGTTAACTTACTGTTTAAGTTTTTTTTTTAAATCATGCATATACTTTCTAGTCCATTTCATTTCAATGATCATTCATTCAATCATTCATTCTTTTATTCATTCATTCATTCATTCATTCAATCATTCATCCATCCATCCATTCTTTCATTCATTCTTTCATTCATTCATCCATCCATTCTTTCATCCATCCATTCTTTCATTCAATCATTCATTCTTTCATTCATTTTCCTCTAGAGCCGAAGAGGGTCACAACGACTGGAAGTCATAGTTCTCCATGACTGATGATCTGCTGCTAGTTCTTGTAGTTCTTGATTGTGTTTCTTAGTTCCATATTTAAACCTTCCCTAGTAATTGTTCTGCGTTGCGATTCTCTTTGTCTGCCTTGTTTTCTTTTACCAGATGGTTTCCACATGAATGCCTAACAGGGACGTCTTTCTTCATTCATTCTCAGCACATGACCGATGTATTTCCATCGCTTTCTTCTTATAAAGATCGACACGTATTCTTGTTTTCGTACGCCGCTATCCAAAAATAAAGTGCGCAAGAAACTAGTGATACTGACTGACGCACTGACAGTCCTAACAGCTCTAAATACTCACATGAACAGTAAGCTAGATCACTTGAGAACAAACCTACACCAACTGTACATTAACTTCCAGAGAGTGGTCATCGAGTGGATACCATCACAGTGTAATATGTAAGGAAACAAATACTCAAACTAGCTAAGGAGGAAGGGAGATTACCACAAGAGAACCATCTGGTCAACTATGATGACGCCAAATCCATCATCAAAGGCCAGTTCCATGAAAACCGGAAACAAGAACACCCAGAGTATAACAAGAGGGTGGATACCTCGAACTATCAAGGAGGGATCAAGTCATCATACTTCGCCTATACACTGGTCACGACAGAATGAGAAACCCACATGTTCACCAAACTCAAATAGAAACTACCAACCAATGCCTGGACAACATGACAACAAAACATGTTCTACATGATTGCCCCCAGTACACAGACTGAGAAGTACAATGTGTTCCACACCCACCTCCCTGGAAGAGAAACTATATGGGGCAATCGAATCACTTAAACAGACAGCTGACTTCATAAGAGAGTCTGGAGTCTTGGTCTGAATGACGTCATGATCGCAGAAGAGGAAGAAGAAGAAGAAGTAGAAAAAGTAGAAGAAGAAGAGGAAGAATGTCAGTTATCCTTTTATTTATTTCGCATCTTTACTTTCCAAAACTTAACTTAAATTCATGTTTTCTAAGAACTCATTCGTCTACGTCTCTGTTGCTAATTTAGTTGTGTTGGCTTGTTTATCTTCGCTTATTCACTTTTATTAATATCCCGTAAATACATCACTTGTATTTCATTTTTTTTTCGCAAACATTTACCACTAGATTTGATTTTTAATTTGTTATTTCTTTGAGAGATTTCATTTATTTTTGTATGAGCTCGGTACAGTTGAATTTTTTAATTTCAGGTTATTACGAGATTAAATTTTGTTTACTGTAACATCAATACGAGATTTGCTTCAAATGTTTGAGTTTTAAAAAAAATATTTTCTCCTGTCGAATTTCTCATGAGTAGTTGTTTTGTCACTACTTTTCCATTACGAGACTTGACTTCTTCTACTATGACTCCATTACGAGATTTGATTTTGTTACAATGACTTCATTACGAGATTTGATTTCTTTTACTATGACTTCATTACGGGATTTCATTTCTTTTTCTATGACTACATTACGAGATTTGATTTTGTTACAATGACTTCATTATGAGATTTGATTTTTTTTTTTACAAAGACTCGTTATGAGATTTTTTTTCCCTATAACTTAATTACGAGATTAGATTTTTTTACGACTTCATTACGAGATTTGATTCTTTTGCTAAAATTTTATTACGAGAATGATTTTTTTAACAATAACTCCATTACGAGATTTTATTGTTTGCTGTGATTTCTTTACGAGATTTTTTATTGTTGCTGAAATCATTTCGAGATTTGATTTTTTTAAAATATAACATCATTACGAGATTTTTTATTGTTTGCTGTAATCATTTCGAGATTTGATTTTTTTTAAAAATATAACATCATCACGAGATTTTTTGTTGTTACTGTAATCATTTCGAGATTTGATTTTTAAAAATATAACATCATTACGAGAATTTTGTTTGTTACTGTAATCATTTCGAAATTTTATTTTTTTTAAATATAACATCATTACGAGATTTGATATATGTAAATGACTTCACGAGCGCTGAACGTTTTTCTAACTCTATGTTTACAACTTAGACTTCATTATTTCACTAGCGTCCAATATTAAGAAACTTATCACTCAGACAAACATCAATCACTTCCACCAATCCATCTGTTTAGAAAAAGAAACGTATTTCCCCATTCTCGTCTATCTTTCCCCTGTCGTGCAAACACAACTGGCGTAAATAACGCCCTGCTGCTTGCGACTGTCGTAGACAACAACTAATATTGATCAACGTTTTTAATTATTTTATGAACACGCCCAGGGCCCCCCTGCCACATTCTGTAGAGAGCTTTTAGCATCAGTCAATTATTTCATGTCGACATTACAGCTGGTGGTTGAGCAATTAGCGATGTCCCTAGCAACCAGGGGGAGTTTGAGATCACTTCCTAGTTGAGGCGTATTCTGTCGGAGAAACCGGGTTTTAGAATTTACGCAATCTGTACAAATGTGGACAATCTTCATTTCTGGGAAGTGAGAGTGGATGGCCGTTGATGAAATTTCTGAGAAGTAAAGCGATCTGGTAGTTGGTGAATTTATATTAGAAGTGAGGGTGGTCTGGTAGTTGACAAATGTCTGAGAAGTGAGGGTGGTCTGGTAGTTGACAAATGTCTGAGAAGTGAGGGTGGTCTGGTAGTTGACAAATGTCTGAGAAGTAAGGGTGGTCTGGTAGTTGACAAATGTCTGAGAAGTGAGGGTGGTCTGGTAGTTGACAAATGTCTGAGAAGTGAGGGTGGTCTGGTAGTTGACAAATGTCTGAGAAGTGAGAGTGGTCTGGTTGTTGATAAATGTCTGAGAAGTGAGGGTGGTCTGGTAGTTGACAAATGTCTGAGAAGTGAGGGTGGTCTGGTAGTTGACAAATGTCTGAGAAGTGAGGGTGGTCTGGTAGTTGACAAATGTCTGAGAAGTGAGGGTGGTCTGGTAGTTGACAAATGTCTGAGAAGTGAGGGTGGTCTGGTTGTTGATAAATGTCTGAGAAGGAGGGTTGTCTGGTAGTTGACAAATGTCTGAGAAGTGAGGGTGGTCTGGTAGTTGATAAATGTCTGAGAAGTGAGGGTTGTCTGGTAGTTGACAAATGTCTGAGAAGTGAGGGTGGTCTGGTAGTTGACAAATGTCTGAGAAGTGAGGGTGGTCTGGTAGTTGACAAATGTCTGAGAAGTGAGGGTGGTCTGGTAGTTGACAAATGTCTGAGAAGTGAGGGTTGTCTGGTTGTTGACAAATGTCTGAGAAGTGAGGGTGGTCTGGTAGTTGACAAATGTCTGAGAAGTGAGGGTGGTCTGGTAGTTGACAAATGTCTGAGAAGTGAGGGTGGTCTGGTAGTTGACAAATGTCTGAGAAGTGAGAGTGGTCTGGTAGTTGATAAATGTCTGAGAAGTGAGGGTGGTCTGGTAGTTGACAAATGTCTGAGAAGTGAGGGTGGTCTGGTAGTTGACAAATGTCTGAGAAGTGAGGGTGGTCTGGTAGTTGACAAATGTCTGAGAAGTGAGGGTGGTCTGGTAGTTGACAAATGTCTGAGAAGTGAGGGTGGTCTGGTAGTTGACAAATGTCTGAGAAGTGAGGGTGGTCTGGTAGTTGACAAATGTCTGAGAAGTGAGGGTGGTCTGGTAGTTGATAAATGTCTGAGAAGTGAGGGTGGTCTGGTAGTTGACAAATGTCTGAGAAGTGAGGGTGGTCTGGTAGTTGACAAATGTCTGAGAAGTGAGGGTGGTCTGGTAGTTGACAAATGTCTGAGAAGTGAGGGTGGTCTGGTAGTTGACAAATGTCTGAGAAGTGAGGGCAGACTGATTGTTCATTAATTTCTGAGAAGTGAGTAAAAACGGTCATTAACTCAACAAAAGGTGCATTAATTCAACAAACGGTGCAGTAACTCAACAAACGGTGCATTAACTAAAAAAACGGTGCATTAAGACAACAAAGGGTGCATTAACTCAACAAAGGGTGCAGCAGCTCAACAAATGATGTATTACCTCAAGAAACGGTACATTAACTCAACTAAAGGTGTATTAACTGAACTAAATGTGCATTAACTCAACAAAAGATGTATTAACTCAACTGAAGTTGTATTAACTCAATAAAAGATGCGTTGACTCAACTAAAGGTGCATTAACTCAACTAAAGATGAATTGACTCAACTAAAGATGTATAACTCAAATAAAGATGTATTAACTCAACTAAAGATGTATTAACTCAACTAAAGATGCATTGACTCAACTAAAGATGCATTAACTCAACTAAAGATGAATTAACTCAACTAAAGATGAATTAACTCAACTAAAGATGCATTAACTCAACTAAAGATGTATTAACTCAACTAAAGATGCATTAACTCAACTAAAGATGAATTAACTCAACTAAAGATGCATTAACTCAACTAAAGATGTATTAACTCAACTAAAGATGCATTAACTCAACTAAAGATACATTAACTCAACTAAAGATGCATTAACTCAACTAAAGTTGCATTAACTCAACTAAAGATGCATTAACTCAACTAAAGATGCATTAACTCAACTAAAGATGCATTAACTCAACTAAAGATACATTAACTCAACTAAAGATGCATTAACTCACAGGTTGCTGGTAAATAAAGTCCAACTAACCATCTCTGAAGAGAAAGAAGTTATACAAGGCAATGGGCCAGAGATCATCATCGACTTATAACTGACGTTAGAAAAATAAAACAAGAACTGACCGAGACCTTGCACATATTAGCCAGTTTGACCATGTAAGTGGTGATGGAAGACAAAACGCAAATCGGGGATAAACATAAATATACGATTAAGTCAACTATGTCCTGTTAAATGTGATATGTATCGTATCTTGGTGTAGACTATGACACGACGCAAATTACGTCAATTTAACGCCCCTTTAAGTACAGACAATAAGATCAATCAATTGTAGAACGATCGCGGTGTAAATAGTGAACAAACAATAATACATTGTTAAGAAAGTTATGTGGAAACAGTCTTAACATATGGATGTGAATCATGGACAATGGGAAACAGACAATAAAATAACTGGAACGGCTGTAGAAATGTGGTTTTACAGAAGAATGTTGAGAATACCATGGACAGATAGTAAGAACAATGACAACGTTATGAAAGAGGTCAATTTTTTTTTTAAAAGGGCTAATTTCCAAAATTAGGAAGAAACAATCAAAATGTATTGGCCATGTAATGAGAACGGAACAGCTGGAATATATTGTAACAACTGGGAAAATTGAGGGAAGAAAGGAGAGAGGGAAGCAAAGTGAAATAATACCAGACAGCTTAAGAGAATGGCTTGGCAGAAGGTCAACAACAAAAATGATAAATAACTGTGGAGATCGATAATTGTGGAGAGACATGATCACCTACGCCAGCAAGCATGGTACTTGACGATGATGATGATGTATCGGGTCCTTTTCTTAAACACCATTGAGAACCTCTGGAGAGACACAGCAGACGTTGCACATGATGATGAAGTATCGGACCCTTTCGTAAAACATCACGAGAACCTCCGGTGAGACAATGGTAACAAAGATAGTATCGACATGGGCACTGTACGGGGAGACAAATATGTTTCTGGACAAGCCTGGCTTGTGAGACAGACTGTGAGCGCGGTTTCATGTATTCTGATAAATCTAGTTAATCCCCTTGTTGTCTGGTGGGCCGAGAATCGATGACGCTGCTGTCCTGGGGCTGGAGTCTGATGTAGCAGGAATAGGAATGGTCGCATTAAAGGTGGTTACAGTGGGTACCCTTCTACAGACTATCTGTTCATCTCACGAGATTTCTTTCTAACTTAACTCGCGCCATCCTTTATCCTATCTTCCTGTCTCGGAACAGAGTGCATTGTGTATCTATGTCAACGGTAAATATTTAATTATTTGACTTTATTTTCGCGGTTAGGGATAAGGAATCACAGGGTTACTTTCCCATGTCCAGACAGTAGATCACAATACTTTACAAATTAGAAAGTAGTAAGTGAAAGATATAATACAGTTATTACAAGATGAAATGTAGTAACTATAGGACAGGTCATTGCAAAAAATTATGAGATTGAATTTAGTAACTACAAGGCGGAACATGGGTTGAATAAGGTATTATGTAATAGCTAAAAGATAGAACGCCAAATGTACAAGATAGAATGTAGTAACTATCAGGTAGAACACCAAATATACAAAATAGAATGTAGTAACTATAAGATAGAACACCAAATGTACAAAATAGAATGTAGTAACTATAAGATAGAACACCAAATGTACAAGATAGAATGTAGTAACTATAAGATAGAACACCAAATGTACAAAATATAATGTAGTAACTATAAGATAGAACACCAAATGTACAAAATAGAATGTAGTAACTATAAGATAGAACACTAAATGTACACGATAGAATGTAGTAACTATAAGATAGAACACCAAATGTACAAAATAGAATGTAGTAACTATAAGATAGAACACCAAATGTACAAAATAGGATGTAGTAACTATAAGATAGAACACCAAATGTACAATATATAATGTAGTAACTATCAGGTAGAACACTAAATGTACACGATAGAATGTAGTAACTATCAGGTAGAACACTAAATGTACACGATATAATGTAGTAACTATAAGATAGCATACCAAATGTACAAAATAGAATGTAGTAACTATAAGATAGAACACCAAATGTACAAAATAGAATGTAACAAATAAAAAGATAAAACACGGAATGCAAAAAATAGAATGTTGTAACCTTAAGACAGACTCGTCATTAGCATCAAGTATCGGGCCTGCTGACGTAGGTGATCATGTCTCTCCACAACTTTCGATCTCGACAGTTATTTATAATTTCTGTTGTTGATCTTCTGCCAAGCCATTCTCTTAAGCTGCCTGGTATCATTTCTCTTTGCTTCCCTCTATCACTTCGTCCCTCGATTTTTCCAGTTGTCACAATATATTTCAGCTGTTCCCTTCTTATTTTATAGCCAAAATTGGTGATTGTTTTTTTTTCTAAAACTGGACATTAGCCTTCTTTTTGCTTTGTCCTATTTCAGAACGTCTTCTTAACTGTCCATGGTATTCTCAACATTCTTCTGTAAAAAAACATTTCTACAGCTTCCAGTGATTTTCTTGTATGCTGTTCTATTGTCTATGATTCACATCCATATGTTAAGACTGGCTTTAAATAATATTTAAGAACTCTTTTTCTTGTTTCTATTTTCAAAAATAGATTGCATAGTATCTTCCTTATTTGTGGAAAGCTGCTTTTGCCTGAGCCATTCTGCATCTCACCTCTGTTGTACATCTACCATCTGAAGTTAATATTGTTCCCAGATATTTAAATTCATGTATCTTTTTCAATATTATTCCACTTATCTTTCTTGTGCTTTGCGATGATGACTTTTTTTTTGTTATTACCATTACTTCTGTCGTTTTGCTATTAAGGCTGAATCCTTTATTTTTTATTTCTTTCACTATAATGTCTAGCATTTCCAGTAGCTCCTTTTGACTCTTAGCGATTAAGACTGTATCATAAGCATACCTTAGATTATTTATATTATGACCTCCAATTGTTATTCCAGGCATGCCCCTTAAGGATCTTAAAATAATCTCAATATACATATTAAATAAATTTGATGAAAGCAGTGTGCTATACTAATGAATAAATGCGTTAAAAAGTAACATCAGTCCTGACTATTTGAGACATTGGTTAATTAGAAGAAGAAAACATAAATATGCTACACCGCAAGTGATGAATAAAGAGAAATAGCAGCGAAGACAAAAGTATATAAACATTACAAAGAATTGGTTGATAAACAGCGTTCTACAGAGAGAATTAATACTATGACCACGTCAAACGATGGAGCAGGCTGGAAAGAATAATAATGGAAGGCATGGTTCCTGGGCGACTGATCCTGGGCAGATGAAGAAGATGGTGGTTTCAAGACATCAAGGGGAACTTGGACAAAACAACAGAAGAAGTGGGAGATCTGGCTAGACACAGAGATTCTTTCAGATGGGCTGTGGTGAATGTAACGTTCTGTGGGAGATCTGGCTAGACACAGAGATTCTTTCAGATGGGCTGTGGTGAATGTAACGTTCTGTGGGAGATCTGGCTAGACACAGAGATTCTTTCAGATGGGCTGTGGTGAATGTAACGTTCTGTGGGAGATCTGGCTAGACACAGAGATTCTTTCAGATGGGCTGTGGTGAATGTAACGTTCTGTGGGAGATCTGGCTAGACACAGAGATTCTTTCAGATGGGCTGTGGTGAATGTAACGTTCTGTGGGAGATCTGGCTAGACACAGAGATTCTTTCAGATGGGCTGTGGTGAATGTAACGTTCTGTGGGAGATCTGGCTAGACACAGAGATTCTTTCAGATGGGCTGTGGTGAATGTAACGTTCTGTGGGAGATCTGGCTAGACACAGAGATTCTTTCAGATGGGCTGTGGTGAATGTAACGTTCTGTGGGAGATCTGGCTAGACACAGAGATTCTTTCAGATGGGCTGTGGTGAATGTAACGTTCTGTGGGAGATCTGGCTAGAGGCATAGATTCTTTCAGATGGGCTGTGGTGAATGTAACGTTCTGTGGGAGATCTGACTAGAGACAGAGATTCTTTCAGACAGGATGTGGTGAATGTACCGTTCTGTGGGAGATCTGACTAGAGACAGTGATACTTTCAGACAGGATGTGGTGAATGTAACGCTCTGTGGGAGATCTAGCTAGAGACAGAGATTCTTTCAGACAGGCTGTGGTGAATGTAACGTTCTGTAGGAGATCTGGCTAGAGACAGAGATTCTTTCATACAGGATGTGGTGAATGTAACGTTGTGTGGGAGATCTGGCTAGAGACAGAGATTCTTTCAGACAGGATGTGGTGAATGTAACGTTCTGTGGGAGATCTGGCTAGAGACAGAGATTCTTTCAGACAGGATGTGGTGAATGTAACGTTCTGTGGGAGATCAGGCTAGAGACAGAGATTCTTTCAGACAGGATGTGGTGAATGTAACGTTCTGTGGGAGATCTGGCTAGAGACAGAGATTCTTTCAGACAGGATGTGGTGAATGTAACGTTCTGTGGGAGATCTGGCTAGAGACAGAGATTCTTTCAGACAGGATGTGGTGAATGTAACGTTCTGTGGGAGATCTGGCTAGAGACAGAGATTCTTTCAGACAGGATGTGGTGAATGTAACGTTGTGTGGGAGATCTGGCTAGAGACAGAGATTCTTTCAGACAGGATGTGGTGAATGTAACGTTCTGTGGGAGATCTGGCTAGAGACAGAGATTCTTTCAGACAGGATGTGGTGAATGTAACGTTCTGTGGGAGATCTGGCTAGAGACAGAGATTCTTTCAGACAGGATGTGGTGAATGTAACGTTCTGTGGGAGATCTGGCTAGAGACAGAGATTCTTTCAGACAGGATGTGGTGAATGTAACGTTGTGTGGGAGATCTGGCTAGAGACATAGATTCTTTCAGACAGGATGTGGTGAATGTAACGTTCTGTAGGAGATCTGGCTAGAGACAGAGATTCTTTCAGACAGGCTGTGGTGAATGTAACGTTCTGTGGGAGATCTGGCTAGAGACAGAGATTCTTTCAGACAGGATGTGGTGAATGTAACGTTCTGTGGGAGATCTGGCTAGAGACAGAGATTCTTTCAGATGGGCTGTGGTGAATGTAACGTTCTGTGGGAGATCTGGCTAGAGACAGAGATTCTTTCAGATGGGCTGTGGTGAATGTAACGTTCTGTGGGAGATCTGGCTAGAGACAGAGATTCTTTCAGACGGGCTGTGGTGAATGTAACGTTCTGTGGGAGATCTGGCTAGAGACAGAGATTCTTTCAGATGGGCTGTGGTGAATGTAACGTTCTGTGGGAGATCTGGCTAGAGACAGAGATTCTTTCAGATGGGCTGTGGTGAATGTAACGTTCTGTGGGAGATCTGGCTAGAGACAGAGATTCTTTCAGATGGGCTGTGGTGAATGTAACGTTCTGTGGGAGATCTGGCTAGAGACAGAGATTCTTTCAGATGGGTTGTGGTGAATGTAACGTTCTGTGGGAGATCTGGCTGGAGACAGAGATTCATTCAGACAGGATGTGGTGAATGTAACGTTCTGTAGGAGATATGGCTAGAGACAGAGATTCTTTCAGATGGGCTGTGGTGAATGTAACGTTCTGTGGGAGATCTGGCTAGAGACAGAGATTCTTTCAGATGGGCTGTGGTGAATGTAACGTTCTGTGGGAGATCTGGCTAGAGACAGAGATTCTTTCAGACGGGCTGTGGTGAATGTAACGTTCTGTGGGAGATCTGGCTAGAGACAGAGATTCTTTCAGACGGGCTGTGGTGAATGTAACGTTCTGTGGGAGATCTGGCTAGAGACAGAGATTCTTTCAGATGGGCTGTGGTGAATGTAACGTTCTGTGGGAGATCTGGCTAGAGACAGAGATTCTTTCAGATGGGCTGTGGTGAATGTAACGTTCTGTGGGAGATCTGGCTAGAGACAGAGATTCTTTCAGATGGGCTGTGGTGAATGTAACGTTCTGTGGGAGATCTGGCTAGAGACAGAGATTCTTTCAGATGGGTTGTGGTGAATGTAACGTTCTGTGGGAGATCTGGCTGGAGACAGAGATTCATTCAGACAGGCTGTGATGAGTGTAATGTTCTGTGAGACATCTGGCTAGAGACAGAGATTCTTTCAGACGGGCTGTTGTGAATGTAACGTTCTGTAAAGGACATGCTATATGATAATGAAGAATTACTAGTAGATACCAATTTAAAATGGCAATATAACTATGACATACATTAGTAATGTTTATTTTGTTATAGATTGTTATTTAGATAATTTTATTTACAGCACACGATAGCCAGTCCCATGCCCAACCCTCCTTAGTCGCCCCTTACGAACATGCCAGGTAGGGAACGGGAACAGCTTCACAATTCTGTCCTCCCACTTTGGGGCCCAGACAGACCTGGAGCTCATTAACCTAGTTTCCCTTTATGACGTGTTGATCGTTTTTTTTAAAGCAAACAAAGATAGACTCATTTTCATGTAATCCACGTTATATGTTACTAAAAAATTGTAGATATGATGCAGGTCATATATCACCAGACCCTAATTCAATGAAGATCAGAAATATTATGTTTCATCGCTCTCTGTTAGCATACTGTGTCTATTGAGGGGACGTAACAATTTTAACAAAAGTATCAAGTAAGGGCCATAACTGTGTGGTTTGAACATGTAATGCTCATGAAACCTTCAGCAATAGCGTCAAAAGCTTATAACAACAAAATGGAACAACCAAGATATAGAGGTAGCCCAAGAAGAAGATGGATTGAGGGAGTTTGGTTGGTTGCGTTTGCTCGATGATTAAAGTATTCTAGAGTATCGTAGTAGAATAATCCTCTTCATCATCCGCCCTTACAAGGACGTAGTGGACGCGTCTGCGTTGTGTTGTGGTTTGCAGTATAACTGTTATATTTGCGCCTTTCGGCCCAACACATCCCACTTCAGCACGACATTTTTGAGTACCGGGTTGTCTTCCCTCTTCGATCCCTGCACGCTTGGCCAGACTAGACAGGTTAGTCTGTTACTGGAGGCACCACGGAGAGATGGAGCGGGGTCTTAAGCTTTTGGTTCACCGATCCTGGCGCAAGCCATCAGCTGTGGGTCGCTGACAACTCCCAGCTTTGGTGCTGGTAGGCGCGCCTTCGCCTCCGAGGGAATTTAGGACATAATAAACAATACAATATCACTGTGCACTAAGCCACAGCAAATGATAGGAAAAATACAGATACACAGTGTATTTCCGAGCTGTGGTCGAATCCTTATGCTATAGTCATGAGAACACCTGCTCGAAAGACACGACCACGATAGCTAATTTTTTAGTTAGCTGTGTGGCAGTGTTCCCTAGCGTTTGGCTTTTCATCCTGCTTCGGTCCATATATTGTTCTTTGTTTCTTTCTTCTGTTGTTGAATATTTGTCATTTTTTCAGAGTGCTGTAAACATAGATCTTCCTCTGAATTGATCCACAGAAAGTACCCTGATAGAAAATACTTCAATGACTGCGACGGTTACCGGCAAAAAAATCAGAGCAGAGCAGAAGAAAAGAAAGACAGAAGAGCAATACAGTTAACGTTATCATAAAATAACTTTAAAAGTTATATTAGCAAAACCTACTATTATCTTCTTGTCGTATCTATCCTGACCTATGGGAGCGAGTCATGGACAGTAGACAAACAAATGAAAAGACGATTGGAGGCCACAGAGATGGGATTTCTCAGAAGAATGTTGAAAGTTCCCTGGACAGCTAAAAAGACCAAAGAGGAAGTTCTCAAAGAGGCCAATACAAAAAGGGAGCTCTTAAAAAACATCAGAAAGAAGCAATCAACATTTTTCGGGCACATCATGAGATGAGGAAAGTTGGAATACTTGGTTACAACAGGCAAAATAAAAGGAAAGAGAGATCGCGGACGACAAAGAGAGAAAATACTGGATAGCTTGGTGTCATGGCATGGAAAACAGTCAACAACAGAACTGATACGATGCACTGTAGATAGAAGATTGTGGAGGGACATGATCGCCTACGCCAACCCTTGTGGTATGGCACATGATGATGACTATTATCTTTGAAATATTTTTACCAGAAACGATTGATATGCCATTTTGCAATTATTAAACAACATTTTAGAATTATCCCACGCATGTAACCTTTACAAAGTACAAATAATAATACATAAATATTATTATATGGGGAACATGGTTTTCTATTGTTGTTTGTCTGTCAATTTTTCCGAGTGCCAACACATACTTCTTTGTTCTATTATAACCTTTACAAAATAGGATTCTCCCGGTTCATTTTTATTTGTTGAAATATATCATTTCGATCAATACAATCTTAATATAGATATTAAATCTATGTAACGTCTTTTTAAAAACATGGTGTCCTTTCCAGTGGTATTTATAATTAAATAAAACCCGATCTACTCGATGTCCAATGCAGTCAAAAGCTTGTATCCACAATTTTTCTTTTGGTTTCACTTCTAACCTTATTTGGACTAATTGATCAAAGTCCCTGTGTTTATTTGGTCTGGGGAATAGACATTTCTGACCTTTATCAGCTAAAGTATACAAAACAATTACTACATTAATGTGGCCCTTGGCAATAATGTTATATTGATAATAATTCAATAATGAAAGTAAATATTGGAGGTAACATGCAGGGAATTGTTTTGTTGTGTCTTAACACAGCCACTCTTGGATGTGTTTGAAAATTTGAACATGATAAAACGTCCATCATAAAACGTCCATCATAAAACGTCCACCATAAAACGTCCATCATAAAACGTCCATCATAAAACGTCCACCATAAAACGTCCATCATAAAACGTCCATCATAAAACGACATTTTTATAACATCGGACGCACATTCGACTGAGACAGCAACAGCAGGTAATACCGGGGTTAAGGATAATTTGACTATACATACCCTGGAACTATAGGCAGCCGCGATAGGTCAGTGGTTAGTGAACTGGACTACAAAGGACAAGAGGCAGGGTTCAATCCTGACTGATGATTTCCGGGTTCAATCCTGATTGACGATATCCGGCTTCAATCCTGATTGACGATATCCGGCTTCAATCCTGATTGACGATTTCCGGGTTCAATCCTGATTGACGATTTCCGGGTTTAATCCTGATTGACGATTTCCAGCTTTAATCCTGATTAACGATTTCCGGGTTCAATCCTGATTGACGATATCCGGCTTCAATCCTGATTGACGATATCCGGCTTCAATCCTGATTGACGATTTCCGGGTTCAATCCTGATTGACGATTTCCGGGTTCAATCCTGATTGACGATTTCCGGCTTTAATCCTGATTGACGATTTCCGGGTTCAATCCTGATTGACGATTTACGGGTTCAATCCTGATTGACGATTTCCGAGTTCAATCCTGATTGACGATTGCCGGTTCAATCCTGATTGACGATTTTCGGGTTCAATCCTGATTGACGATTTCCGGCTTGAATCCTGATTGACGATTTCCGGCTTGAATCCTGATTGACGATTTCCGGGTTCAATCCTGATTGACGATTTCCGGGTTCAATCATGATTGACGATTTCCGGCTTCACCCAACCTTAACTCTATCCGCACTGAAGCTTATTATCGACGCAACGGAGGAGATGCCAGAAACAATCATTTTCATGGTTTAAGAATCTATCTACATATTTATATTTATCTAACATATAACATATGTTAAATCAATCTCTTGATAATTGAATAAGGTATTCTCTCTCTCTCTATCCCCTCTCTTTCTCTCTCTCTCTCTCTCTCTGCGTTCAGGGCTGAATCAGAGCAGGATTCCAGACTCTCACATGAAGTCAGCTGTTAGGTTAAGTGTGTTGATCGCCCCCACAGGCAGAACATCACAATTAGAATCTGCCAGATCCACTCCGATTGAACACCCGTTAAAACGTTGCACTGTGTTCTGCGCCAGTGGCCCAGTGCATCCGATTTCAGCCAGCATTTTATTCAGGTTTGCTTTACTTAGCCTTTGATTGTCCCCAATCTTCGTGCAAGGCAGCAGATGATCTTTTCTGTAGGGGGATTCTGCCCTTAGATGGTCTGCCCTCCCAGGTTTACGAGCACCATCTGCCCGAGTCACTAGAGGTGACTAACACAGACATGCACACACAAAGATGTGAGATGTGACTAACACAGACACGGACACACAAAGATGTGAGATGTGACTAACACAGACATGCACACACAAAGATATGAGATGTGAATAACACAGACATGCACACAGCGATACGAGGCATGACTAACACTGACACAGATTAATATATGACACATGACTAACATAGACATGCACATAAAGATATGAGATATGACTTACATAGACATGCACATACAAAGATATGAGATATGACTGACATAGACATGCACGTAAAGATATGAGATATGACTGACATAGACATGCACATAAAGATATGAGATATGACTGACATAGACATGCACATAAAGATATGAGATATGACTGACATAGACATGCTCATAAAGATATGAGATATGACTGACATAGACATGCACATAAAGATATGAGATATGACTGACATAGACATGCACATACAAAGATATGACATATACCTAACTTAGACATACACACGCAGATTTCACCAATATCAAGATGATACAAGACGTGTACACAGAATATGGTTTGATGACGGTTTATGCTAATCAAATTGAGAGTGACGCACTGTGCGGCTAAACGTACGGAAACAGTTTAAGATATACCGGATTGCTTTCTGGGAAAGTAAATCGGCACGGACGTAATACCGACCACATTACACCAAAAATCATGTCCTGAATGTCTATAAAAATTATGGTCACTATCACCATATTCCCTAAACGAATTGCCGTGACGGGGGCTCTTTACCTTTCTTTTTAACTCCACCTTTGAACTTAACACAATTATTAAATTCATTATCTGAGTACAGAAATTTTGTATGGGTTATACGAGACGGTTAAACTGAGCTTATTTCTTTTACGAACATAATAGGATTTGACATTTTCGTATATTTAACCTTAGCTTTGAGGTTTACATTCTGCTGTTAACGAATAAATGTTACATTAAACAAGCGAGGTCTTGGCTCAAGCAGGAGAAATAATTTAGTATTATTAATTATTTTGTAAAAAATTAATATTAGTAAAACAAGGATTATTTATTTGGTAAAATTACGCTCTGGAAAATGGTTTAGAATACATCTTTCTAATTACTTGAAACATTAGTGACAGTTAAATGAGACTGTTACACAGGTAGTGGCTGTCAGTGAGAACAGTAGAACTATCGCCATCTCCAGCCTATAGACTAGTCTACTATACAAAACGAAAGTAGACTAAGCTAAATTAAACTAAAGTAGACTATAGTCTACTATACTAAACGAAAGTAGACTAAGCTAAACTAAATTAAACTAAAGTAGACTATATTCTACTATACTAAACGAAAGTAGATCTAGCTAAACTAAATTAAACTAAAGTAGACTATAGTCTACTATACTAAACGAAAGTAGACCTAGCTAAACTAAATTAAACTAAAGTAGACTATAGTCTACTATACTAAACGAAAGTAGACCTAGCTAAACTAAATTAAACTAAAGTAGACTAAACTGAACATCAAATCGTTCGAAAAAACATTAGGATTCTAACTGCACAACAACAACAACAACAACAACAACAACAACAACAACAACAACAAATAAATAAAGATAAGAGTAATAATAATGATGATGATACGTATTGAGTGTAGAGTAGGGGTCAAGTTTAGAGTTTTATATTGTGGTTTAATTTCTAAGATTATAGATTCGGGTTTAGATTATAATTAAGACTTGGGTTTATACAGTCAGTGTTTAGGTTAAGGGTTGGGTTTAAGGCTATGGTTTAGAATGATAAGTTTAGGGTTTAAGGCTGGGGTTAAGTATTTGTGGCGTGCTTTGGGTTCGGGTTAGTGGTGGAATTAAGTGTGAGAATTTGATGAGAGATCACAACACCTGTACTGAAAATAAATAACGATAAGACCAAAATGATGAGAATTAATGCAGTTGGCAATAACCAAATAACAATAGGAGAAATACCCCAAATAGACGTACAATCTTAAGTATATCTGGGTAGCAATATAGATAAAGGGGAGTCGCGATAGCTCAGTGGTTAGTGAACTGGACTACAAAGGACAAGGGGTAGGGTTCGATCCCAAACGACGGTTTCCGGGCTCACCCAGCCTTAAATGGGTACCAGATTTTTTTCTGGGAAAGTAAAGCAGCACGGGCGTAATACCGACCACATTATCCCAAAAATCATGTGCTGAAGGTCTGTAAAATATATGGTCACTAACACCATATTCCCTATACGCCACTTGGCGTGACGGGGGTACTTTATTTATTTATTTTTTTAATAATATAAATAAAAAAGGGAGGAACAGAAAATGATACCAAAATAAGGATATCGAAAGCAAGAGGAGCATTTGTTGCACTGGGAAACATATGGAAATACAAAGAAAAGAGGTTAAATATAAAATAATAAAAATGTTCAGCTCCAAAGTTCATCATCATCATTGAGTGCCGTCTCCTCAACGAAGGTTGGCTACCATGGAGCGCCATTTTGCTCTATCTCTTGCTTTGATGGTGCAGGTTGTCATCGGTTGATTTGTCCATCTTTTGATGTTACTCGTCCATGTTAATCTTGGTCTGCCTCTGCCTCTTTTACCTTGTATTTTCCCCTCCAGGATCACTTTCAGTAGGCTGTTGTGTCTTTTAACATGGCCTAAGAATCGCATTTGTCTTGTTCTAATTGTGTTCAGAAGTTCTCTTTTCATTTTTAGTTGTTTTAAGACTTTGTCATTTGTTTTCTTTTCCTTCCATCCAATTCTACCTATTCTTCTATATATCCACATTTCAAAGGCTTCAATTCTCTGTTCTGTTTTCTTGTCTAATGTCCATGTTTCAGCACCATATAGGAATATTGAGAAGATGTAACATTTTGCTATTCTTAGTTTTAGCTCTGGTGTTATTTGTTTTGATGTTAGTATGTCCTTCATGACATTAAAATTACTTTTTGCCATTCCTATTCTTTTGTTTATTTCAGTTGTACATTTTCCATCACTGGTTATAGTATGTCCAAGGTAGTTGTAGCTCTGAACTGTCTCCAGGTCTATTCCTTCAATTTTGATATCCACTTGTGGGTTTTGAGTATTTTCTTTGTTTATGATCATAGTTTTAGTCTTTTTGATATTCATATCTAGTCCATATTTTTTGCTTGTCGTGTTTATTTCATTAAGTAATTGTTGTAGGTCTTTAGGATTTTCTGCTAGTAGTACAGTATCGTCAGCATATCTTAGGTTATTGATTATCTTTCCATTAATTTGTAGGCCTGGCATCTCTATGATGTTTTTAAAGATTTGCTCAGTGTATAGATTGAACAAGCTTGGTGATAGGATGCATCCTTGTCTTACTCCTCTTTTTATATCAATGGGTGTAGAGAACTCTTTGTTATATTTTATTATTGCTGTTTGCTCCCAGTATAGATTACATATTAGTCGTATATCCATGTCATCTAGATGTATCTCTTTTAGGCATTCTATAAGTTGTTTGTGGTGTACTCTATCAAAAGCTTTGGTGTAGTCTATGAAGCAGGCATATATTGGTTTGTTTACTTCTGTGTATTTTTCGATTAATGTTCTCATGCAGAATATGGCTTCTTTTGTCCCGCTATTTTTCCTAAATCCAAATTGCTGCTCATCTAATTCAGTATTGATTTTATTCTGAATCCTTCCTTGTATAACTTTTAGCAAGATTTTTGTAACATGGCTCATTAGGCTTATTGTTCTAAAGTCACTGCATTCAACTGCACCATTCTTTTTAGGCAATGCAATGAAAGTTGATGTTTTTAGTTCATTTGGTATGTATCCTGTGTGGTATATGTCGTTGCATATGTCTGTAATCACTTCAATGCCAAAATCTTCAAGTGCCTGTATCATCTCTATCTGTATGCTTTCAGGTCCTGCTGCTTTTCCCCTTTTCATTGTTTTTATAGCTTTTTCCACCTCAGATTTTAAGATTTTATAGCCTGATGTACATTTTATAACTGGTTTCTTGTCCCTTTGATCATGAAATAGTTCTGTTATATATTCCTGCCATCTATCTATGATATCCTTATTGTCTGTTAGCATTTTTCCTTTTTGTCTGCAATGCATCCACCTTCTGTGGCTTTTTTATTTTTATTAGTCATTCTCTTTATTTCTGTGTGCATTCCTCTTAGGTCTTGTTTGCTTTCCATAGTTTCTATTTCTCTACATTTTTGGCTGAGCCAGTCTTCTTTGCCTTTTTGCACATTTTGCGTATTTCATTATCTATTTTATTGTATTGGGCAGTGTTCTTCGCTTGTCTCCTTTCTTCCATTTTTTCTAAGATGGTGTTAGTTATCCATTTTTGTTTTTTGTTCTTTTCTCTTTTGGGTAAGGTGTCGCAGGCTTTTTGTATGCTTTTCTTTATGCATTGCCATTTGGTTGTTACTTTTTCATCAGGATTTTCTCTTCTGTATTGTTCAATTCCTTCCTCTAGCAGCTTCTGTTATGTGTTCTTTACTTGTATTGTATAGGTATCTTTAATATCTTTTTGATTTAAAGCTGTTATGTCGAGTGGGTTTGTTGATGAATCAGATTTTTGCTCCAAAGTTAAGTCAGTCTTATTATATGGCTGTGAAACATGGACCTGGTGTTCTCCCGACGATTATTGATGGTTCGTTGTGATATGTTTTGATATCTCTGTCTTGTTACGACATGTACCAAGCAATAAATAGTACATGAAAGAACAAAACAGTACGGGACATATACAAGGAAATAGTACATGTAAGAACAAAACAGTACAGGACATATACAAGGAAATAGTACATGTAAGAACAAAACAGTACAGGACATATACAAGGAAATAGTACATGTAAGAACAAAACAGTACAGGACATATACAAGGAAAAAGCATGTGAAAGAACAAAACAGTACAGGACATATACAAGGAAATAGTACATGTAAGAACAAAACAGTACAGGACATATACAAGGAAATAGTACATGTAAGAACAAAACAGTACATGACATATACAAGGAAATAGCATGTGAAAGAACAAAACAGTACAGGACATATACAAGGAAATAGTACATGTAAGAACAAAACAGTACAGGACATATACAAGGAAATAGTACATGTAAGAACAAAACAGTACAGGACTTATACAAGGAAATAGTACATGAAAGAACAAAACAGTACGGGACATATACAAGGAAATAGCATATGAAAGAACAAAACAGTACGGGACATATACAAGGAAATAGCATATGAAAGAACAAAACAGTACAGGACATATACAAGGAAATAGTACATGTAAGAACAAAACAGTACAGGACATATACAAGGAAAAAGCATGTGAAAGAACAAAACAGTACAGGACATATACAAGGAAATAGTACATGTAAGAACAAAACAGTACAGGACATATACAAGGAAATAGTACATGTAAGAACAAAACAGTACAGGACATATACAAGGAAATAGCATGTGAAAGAACAAAACAGTACAGGACATATACAAGGAAATAGTACATGTAAGAACAAAACAGTACAGGACATATACAAGGAAATAGTACATGTAAGAACAAAACAGTACAGGACTTATACAAGGAAATAGCATGTGAAAGAACAAAACAGTACAGGACATATACAAGGAAATAGTACATGTAAGAACAAAACAGTACAGGACATATACAAGGAAATAGCATGTGAAAGAACAAAACAGTACGGGACATATACAAGGAAATAGTATATGAAAGAACAAAACAGTACGGGACATACACAAGGAAATAGCATATGAAAGAACAAAACAGTACGGGACATACACAAGGAAATATTACATGTAAGAACAAAACAGTACAGGACATATACAAGGAAATAGCATGTGAAAGAATAAAACAGTACGGGACATATACAAGGAAATAGTACATGAAAGAACAAAACAGTACGGGACATATACAAGGAAATAGCATATGAAAGAACAAAACAGTACGGGACATATACAAGGAAATAGCATATGAAAGAACAAAACAGTACGGGACATATACTAGGAAATAGTGTATGAAAGAACAAAACAATACGGGACATATACAAGGAAATAGCATATGAAAGAACAAAACAGTACGGGACATATACTAGGAAATAGTATATGAAAGAACAAAACAGTACGGGACATATACAAGGAAATAGTATATGAAAGAACAAAACAGTACGGGACATATACAAGGAAATAGCATATGAAAGAACAAAACAGTACGGGACATATACAAGGAAATAGTATATGAAAGAACAAAACAGTAAGGGACATATACATGGTGATGTCCTAACATCATCAAGCGCTCTACCTTTAAAAAAAAATGACAATCATCATTTTCAGGACGTGAACTTCCGGTCAATATGATGGATAGGCGGCAGGAACCATTAGAGGCTATATCTGAAAAGTGTTGCTTGTTGCAGTTTGCTCATATTTCAAGTCCGGCTTTTTGCAGGAGCTACTGAGTTAAGTGCTTTGTGCACACCGTGAGCTGTGCGTTTCATCTGTTTTGATCGTGTTTCAATATTCCGATTGTTTACGCGATGATATGGTATGATGGAGAACAGATGACTGTGTTCACTTTCTGTGAGGTTTCGCCTTATATCTTTTGGCGTGTGTTGAGACTGCTATGATGGAGACTACAGCTACTTTTCTTTGTTTGGAAGATGAAATAGTAATTCGAATGATTCCACTGACACAGGCGGTTGAGCAATTATGGATTTTAATTCGTTTGCAGTGATACCGGGGCCTTCCATAACCATAACCTTAACAGGAAATATTACATGAAAGAATAAAATGTACCAGACATATTACCATCACCATCATCGAGTGCCGTCTCCGCAACGAAGGTTGGCTAAACTGGAGCGCCATTCTGCTCTGTCTCTTGCTTTGCTAGTGCAGGTTGTCATAGGCTGGTTTGTCCATCTTTTGATGTTACTCGTCCATGTTAGTCTTGGTCTGCCTCTGCCTCTTTTACCTTATATTTTCCCCTCCAGGATTACTTTTAGAAGGCTGTTGTGTCTTTTAACATGGCCTAAGAATCGCATTTGTTTTATTCTAATTTTGTTTAGTAGTTCTCTCTTCATTTTTAGTTGTTTTAAGACTTCATCATTTGTTTTCTTTTCCTTCCATCCAATTCTACATATTCTTCTACTTATCCACGTTTCAAAGTCTTCGATTTTGTGTTCTGTTTTCTTGTCCAATGTCCATGTAGAACCTGCACCATCTAGGAATATTGAGAAGATGTAACATTTTGCTATTCTTAGTTTCAGTCCTGGTGTTATTTGTTTTGATGTTAGTATGTTCTTCGTGACATTAAAATTACTTTTTACCACTCCTATTCTTTTGTTTATTTCAGTTGTACATTTTCCATCACAAGACATATACATAGCAATAATACACGAATGAACAAAACAGTACAGGTTACATAAGAACAATACAATTTGTATTCCTGAGACGAACTCATTATCTGTGAAATGTAAAGGCAGCGCCTGTCTAACTACACCACGTGCGCTACTGTAGATCGATACAACTGACAGACAAGTCGAACATCTCTTCGTCTCGGCTGCTCATCGCCACATCCAGGATTCGCCTCTAAGGAGTCGTCAGTCCACTTAACTCTTACTTATCTGAAGCAAGTCAATCGCTCGTGGCCTACATATATCTCTTTGGACTCTCTCCATACGGTTCTTTTCTTGTCATTCCTCTTCTTCTTCGTCTATCCTTCCTCCCTTTCCGTTGACGCCCAGGGGAGATACAATCTACGATTCTTTGCTCTTCTGTTTGCCTCTTCCGGTGTTATCCTTCCTAGTGACTATTCATTTATCCACCTCTTTCTCGGTCTTCCTCTCAATTTGGCGTTTTCGTAGCGTTTGTTTATGGCTCTTTGAGTCATTGTTAGTTCTTTTTGTCTTGTTATGTGGCCGAACCAATTTATCTGTTGTTTCTTTATGTATTCGATGGCTGGTTCAATTTCGAGTTTCTTCCTCAGGTCGGTGTTTCTAACTCTGTCCCTTAAGCTGTTTCCTGTCATTCTTCTGACACATTTAATTTCGGTGGTCGTTATCTTTCTTATTGTTCTAGAGTCCAGCGTCCAATTCTGGCACTGATAGCACAGAGTGGGTAGAAAAATTGATTTGTATATTGCCCTTTTTGCTTCCGTAGTTATTGCTTTGTTTTTCAATAGTGTTGATACTTGGCCTATAACTTGGCTTGCTTTGTTACACCTTATATTATTACATCTTATATGTCGGTGTGCCTAGGATTTCTATAACAGGCACATCATCTGTGTTCCACGAGTCTACAACTGTATGGGGACTGATAGATTTGCATCTACATTTGATGTATCATCATCATGTGCCATTCCGGTTGGCGTAGGCGATCATGTCCTTTCACTGGTATCACAATCATATGTTAGTACCGGTATCACATCCATATGTTAGCACCGGTGTCACATCCCATATGTTAACACTGGTATCACATCCATATGTTAGCACCGGTATCACATCCATATGTTAGCACCGGTGTCACATCCCATATGTTAGCACTGGTATCACATCCATATGTTAGCACTGGATCACATCCATATGTTAGCACTGGTATCACATCCCATATGTTAGCACCGGTATCACATCCATATGTTAGCACTGGTTTCACATCCCATATGTTAGCACCGGTGTCACATCCAATATGTTAGCACCAGTATCACATCCATATGTTAGCACTGGTTTCACATCCCATATGTTAGCACCGGTGTCACATCCCATATGTTAGCACTGGTATCACATCCATATGTTAGCACCGGTGTCACATCCCATATGTTAGCACTGGTATCACATCCCATATGTTAGCACCGGTATTACATCCATATGTTAGCACTGGTATCACATCCATATGTTAGCACTGGTATCACATCCATATGTTAGCACTGGTATTACATCCCATATGTTAGCACTGGTATCACATCCAATATGTTAGCACCGGTATCACATCCCATATGTTAGCACTGTATCACATCCCATATGTTAGCACTGGTATCACATCCCATATGTTAGCACTGGTATCACATCCAATATGTTAGCACCGGTATCACATCCCATATGTTAGCACTGGTATCACATCCATATGTTAGCACTGGTATCACATCCATATGTTAGCACTGGTATCACATCCATATATTAGCACCCGTATCAAACAGGAGTTGAACATTTTAAGATTTGTTCATTTTCTGATAACTTTGAATTTGAACAAAATGAACAGGAACTAAATACATGCCCGTACTCCCAGCTCCGTTCATCTGCTACTGCTACCGAAGAGGTTCCATCTTCCACCAAATGATCAACTCACAAACCACAATTATCAATCACTTTCCCGAAGAGCACCACGGTTCAGTGGTTTGTTATCAACAAAATGGGAAAAAGTCGATCATTTTGAAATATCTGCCAGAGCGAAAACAAAAACCAAACAATGCATGCTGGGACGAAATGGGGTCAGTGACTCGTGGAATATTACTGGCATCAAGATGGGCATTACGCAGTCAAGACGATACATAACGTTATAATGTAACTTTATATAGAGTAACTTTATATAGAGTAACTTTATATAGAGTAACTTTATATAGAGTAACTTTATATAGAGTAACTTTATGAAATGTTCAAAACCTGAAAGTTGATATCCAAATAGAAGGAATAGACCTGGAGACAGTTCAGAGCAACAACTACCTTGGACATACTATAACCAGTGATGGATAATGTACAACTGAAATAAACAAAAGAATAGGAATGGCAAAAAGTAATATAATGTCATGAAGAACATACTAACATCAAAACAAATAACACCAGGGCTAAAACTAAGAATAGCAAAATGTTACATCTTCTCAATATTCCTATATGGTGCAGAAAGATGGACATAAGACCAGAAAATAGAACAGAAAATTTAAGCATTTGAAATGTGGATTTATAGAAGAATAGGAAGAATTGGGTGGAAAGGAAAGAAAACAAACGATGAAGTTTTTAAAACAACTAAAAAATGAAGAGAGAACTACTAAACACAATTGAAACAAGGCATATGCGATTTTTGTGGCATGTACAAAACACAACAGCCTACTAAAAGTAATCTTGGAGGGAAAATACAAGGTAAAGAGGCAAAGGCAGACCAAGACTAACTTGGACGAGTAATATCAAAATATGGACAAGTCAGCCTATGACAACCTGCACTATCCAATCAAGAGACAGAGCAGAATGGCGCTCCATGGTAGCCACAATTCGATGCGATGACGGCACTCTGTGATGATAATGAGTAACTTTATGAAAGTTGTTATATAACCATTTCGTGTTTCACTATTTTTCCTTGTTTTTATCTGATATTTGTTTTCTCTTCAAACGACCAATACTGGCTATTGTAACAATTGATTTGATCACAGTGCACGCACAGTGTTTCCGCGAAGCAGAATGACCACAGTTTCCTGGAATTGGCTAATCAATCTAATGAAGCAAATAGTGATCATAGATGGCAAGGCAATTTAGTGCTCGGTAAATGCTGTTCTAAACTAGAATAAAGAAGAGTTCACGATGGAATTAGAAAAATGAAAACCGCATTAAGTGGACGTACCACACTAAAAATGGGATTTTATTCTATTATATTCTATTCTATCCCAAGAATCAGTTTCATTGCAGTCGGGTAACCCCATATCCGCTCCATCGCTCGTCCCAGCAATTCTTGAAGAGTATACAGACTGATTGTTCCTGTAATGTATTGATTATAGATACATCCGCTTCCCGCACTGATCACACCGGACCAACCAGACCCCTTTTCCATCTTCAGACTCTACAACCTCACAATATATACATCATTGTTCTACCCTTCCACCTCCTCTTCTCTTAAGGAGTGGAGATCAAACTTGGCGATGTCCTCTTTGTCCAGAGTAAGGCCACACTCAGCGCCAGAGCTGTCAGCGATCTCACTGGATTGCCGTACATTGCCGTGTACACGATCGTGTACCACAACCAGATTGACACATGGAAACTTCAGTTCCTTGCCTCCGACTCCTGTATTAAACTACTCTATGACTACAACTCCGGAGTTGCGATAACTCTGTCGTTAGTGAACTGGACTACAAAGGACAAGAGGTAGGGTTCGATCCCAACTGACGGTTGAGGGTTCACTCAGCCTTAAATGGGTACCTGATTTTTTATGGGAAAGTAAAGTGGCACGAGAGTAATACCGATCACATTACCCCAAAAATAATGTGCTGAAGGTCTGTAAAATTTATGGTCACTAACACCTTATTCCCTATACGCCACTTGGCGGGACGGCGGCTCTTTACTTTACATTTATGACTACAACTCCCGGTCCTGCTCCGCCAAGACTGGTTCCAACTTCAGTGGCTCTGTTCTGAAGCTGCAGCGCTCTGTTCTAAGACAACCCCAGCCCTACTCAGCGTCTGTACATGAAGCTATATCAACCTCTAATTACATCCAACGTCTATTAGAGCATACAAGAATATTTCATTTCCATGAAAGGCACAAATGATCAAATAAACTAAAGCATCAGTAACAAACAGCTGTGCCTAGTGTTCACCTATTTATTGGTGAACACTATTATTGGTTTATCGCTAGTTTACAACAAAGCCGCAATATCTGCGTCTTTCGTCCCGACACATCCGGTTTCATCATGGGTAGATTTATTTATCAATTTTGTCCAAACAGCCTTTTCTTTTCAACTTTAAATGCTAAGGGTACTTTAACGTGCGCAACTGTACACGGGGCCTGATATTTTTCCCAGTTATCCAAGCGAGCTAGACATCACTAGCCGGAGATCAGCGGAGAGGAAATACCGAAAAAAACGCAGATTTAAAGTAAGAAAGTTCTACCATCACTGGTAGGATTCAAACCTGTACCTTTCCTCTCCAGAGTCCGACATTGTAACTCCAGACCACCTAGTTCCCTTCTGAAAAACTGCAATTGTTGCCAACATTTTTCTCATTGTCTAATAGATTTTCTTCACTTTTGCCAAGATTTTTTGCATTGTAAGCCAAGATTTTCCCAACTTTTGCCAAGATTTTCCCCATTGTTTGCCAAATTTTTCCCATTGTTTGCCAAATTTTTCCCATTGTTTGCCAAATTTTTCCCATTGTTTGCCAAGATTTTTCCCACTTTTGCCAAGATTTTCCCCATTGTTTGCCAAGATTTTTCCCATTGTTTACAAGACCTTTTCCTTTGTTTGCCAAATTTTTCCCATTGTTTGCCAAGATTTCTCCCATTTTTGCCAAGATTTTTTCCTTAATTTGCCAAATTTTTCACATTTTTTGCCAAGATTTTCACATTGTTTGCCAAATTTTTCCCATTGTTTGCCAAGATTTTCCCCACTTTTGCCCAGATTTTTCCCATTGTTTGCCAAGATTTCCCCCACTTTTGGCAAGATTTTTCCAACTTTTTTGCCAATATTCTTCCATTATTTGCCAAGATTTTTCCCACTGTTTGCCAAGATTTTCCCCACTTTTGCCAAGATTTTTCCCACTGTTTACCAAGATTTTTTCCATTGTTTGCCAAATTTTTCCCATTATTTGCCAATATTTTTCCCACTGTTGCCAAAATTTTCCCCACTTTTGCCAAGATTTTTCAATTTTTTGCCAATATTCTTTCCATTTTTGCCAAGATTTCTCAAATTTTCCCAAGATTTTTCAATTTGTTTGCCAATATTCTTCCATTATTTGCCAAGATTTTTCCAATTTTTGTCCAACATTTATCCCATTGTTGCCAAGATTTTCCCCCCCAAGATTCTTCCTATTTTCACGAAAATTTCTCCCATTTCTACACACAAACACAAAAAAAAGCCATTTATCCCAAGCCCGACTCAAACATAAATTCCTCCAAGTTTACGCAAATTTAAATCCAATCAAAACGTAAAGTCACTTCCATTATTCTAAATTACCTCCCCTGTTTAAATAATATTTGCGAGCAAGAACTACAACTTTTCCCAAAAATTCTTCCCGATTATCGATCTTCAGAGTTGATTGTACCTACACAGTCTGAAGACAGTTTGAGATCTTGTTTGGTCTAGTCTCGAACTTTCCAGCCCTCTCGGCTAGTGAGATCATTTTTCTAGTCTAACTTTCGCAGTGATGTTAAACCAAGCGGCCAAGTATAGGACCAGTCAGTGTATTATTTATGTCCTCGATGTAGCCTCGGTTCGTTGAACAATTTAAAAAGTCGAAGTATACTATTTATCTTGTTTTTACCCTGGCAATGTAAGCAGCGTAGGGAGATGCACTTTTGAAAGATCATTTGTGGTCAAAGTGTATTAGTCTGAAAATGTTAACCCCCAACCGCTGCAGGATTTCTCTTATCTCAACTATTTATAAATGCGAGATGTTACTCGTACCCTGAAGAAAGACAGTCGGCTGCTGTAAAATGTCTTTGTACTATATGCTGTATTTTATTATTATATAATAAAGGAAACAGGTTATATTACTAGCTCATTATCTCCTCTACATCTAAGGGCAGAATCCCCTACAGAAAAGATCATCTGCTGCCTTGCAGGAAGACTGGGAACAATCAAAGGCATAGGAAAGCTAACCTGAATAACATGCTGGCTGAAATCGGATGCACTGGGCCACTGGCGCAGAACACAGTGCAACGTTTTAACGGGTGTTCAGTCAGAGTGGATATGGCAGACTCTAATTGTGACGTTCTGTCTGTGGGGGCGATCAACACACTTAACCTGACAGCTGACTTCATGTGGGTGTCTGGAATCCTACTCTGATTGAGTCCTGATCGCAGAGAGAGAGAGAGAGAGAGAGAGAGAGAGAGAGAGAGAGAGATTATCCCCCCTTTATTTCTCTATCTATTCGCCTTAAATGCTTCCAGGAAAGACGTCAGAACATAATCAACATTTGTATATTAAAAAAAAAGTAAAGTACCCACGTCACGCCAAGTGGCGTATAGGAAATATGGTGTTAGTGACCATAAATTTTACAGACCTTCAGCACATGATTTTTGGGGTAATGTGGTCGGTATTACGCCCGTGCAGCTTTACTTTCCCAGAAAAAAAATCCGAATCCATTAAAGGATGGTGAACCCGGAAGCCGTCGGTTTGATATATATGTATATATCATCATCAAGTACTGGGCCTGCTGGCGTAGGTGATCATGTCTCTCCACAATTTTCGATCTCGACAGTAATTTATCATTTCTGTTGTTGACCTTCTGCCAAACCATTCTTTTAAGCTGTCTGGTATCTTTTCTCTTTGCTTCCCTCTATCTCTTCGTCCCTCAATTTTCCCAGTTGTTACAATATAGAAAAGAAGAAGATGGATAGATGCAGTGACAGAGACATCAAACAACAAAGGAAAATCACTAATTCAGACAGTTCGAGCAGCTCAAGAACGACAAATGATATAAACCACGACACCTTTTAGGTACCAGTGAAAAGAGAAAAGAAGGAGTAGAAGATGAAAGAGATACAGCGATGACGATGGCGCTGGATAGGATACACACTGCGTATACCGACTGGGAATATTACACGACAGGACCTTTTTTGGAATCCCGAATAAAAAGCCAGAAAAGAAAGACCAATATATTCTTGGAGAAGACAGATGGGTGCAGAGATGAAGATGATAGGGAGGACATGGGATGATCTTAAAGAATGGAAAGAAACAGAACGGCTTGAAAAGTGTTTGATGAAGACCTATGCTCCACTGGGAGCTGAAAGTTTTTGTTGAAGACCTGTGCTCCACAGGGAGCTGAAAGTTTTTGTTGAAGACCTGTGCTCCACAGGGAGCTGAAAGTTTTTGTTGAAGACCTATGCTCCACTGGGAGCTGAAAGTTTTTGTTGAAGACCTGTGCTCCACAGGGAGCTGAAAGTGTTTGTTGAAGACCTGTGCTCCACATGGAGCTAAAAGTGTTTTTGAAGACCTAAGTTCCACAGGGAGAGGAAAGTGTTTGTTGAAGACCTATGCTGTACCGGGACAAAAAAGTGTTTGTTGAAGACCTATGCTGTACCGGGACAAAAAAGTGTTTGTTGAAGACCTATGCTGTACCGGGACAAAAAAGTGTTTGTTGAAGACCTATGCTGTACCGGGACAAAAAAGTGTTTGTTGAAGACATATGCTCCACAGGGAGATGAAAGTGTTTGTTGAAGACCTATGCTCCACAGGGAGATGAAAGTGTTTGTTGAAGACCTATGCTTCACAGGGAGCATAAAGTGTTTGTTGATGACCTATGCTCCACAGGGAGATATAAGTATTTGTTGATGACCTATGCTCCACAGGGAGATGAAAATGTTTGTTGAAGACCTATGCTCCACAGGGAGATAAAAGTAGTTGTTGATGACCTATGCTCCACAGGGAGCTGAAAGTGTTTGATGAAGACCAATGCTCCACAGGGAGCTGAAAGTGTTTGATGAAGACCAATGCTCCACAGGGAGATGAAAGTGTTTGTTGAAGACCTATGCTCCACAGGGAGCTGAAAGTGTTTGATGAAGACCAATGCCCCACAGGGAGCTGAAAGTGTTTGATGAAGACCAATGCTCCACAGGGAGCTGAAAGTGTTTGTTGAAGACCTATGCTCCACAGGGAGATGAAAGTGTTTGTTAAAGACCTATGCTCCACAGGGAGCTGAAAGTATTTGATGAAGACCTATGCTCGACAAGGAGATGAATGGTGGAAGAAGATGAGACCTACACAATACGGTGTTTATTCGTGAGTAGCAGTTATACAGTGCCGAGTGAGTTCACACAGAACAGCAACAAAACATGTTGCTATACTCTAGAGATGTGATAACACAGTTAAAGACCCGCCGTTAGCGAGTCAGACATCCTACATATTCAAACTCAAGTTTAACAGATTGACAATCAGACAGACTAACAGACAGACAATCAAGCAAACAGAATGGCTTAACGTGTAGTGGTATGAGTATACTTAAGTAGATATGTTGTGACATTTGAAGCGAGAGGTCGATGGGGATGTATAATAGTAGGCACGAACAAGCGGAGAGACATCGGCAAAATGCAAACAGGCAAACAACATGACATTGAGAGAGACAGATTGACACGGAAATAAATAGACAGACTTATAGCCAAACAGAGAGACAGACTGATGGATACGCAAATGGATAGACAGACGTATAGCCAAACAGAGAGAGAGAGAGATTGACAGACACGCAACTAAATAGACAGTCTAATAGCTCAGCAGAGAGACTGATTGACACGCAACTAAATAGACAGTCTAATAGCTCAGCAGAGAGACAGATTGACATGCAACTAAATAGACAGGCTAATAGCTCAGCAGAGAGACAGATTGACATGCAACTAAATAGACAGGCTAATAGCTCAGCAGAGAGACAGATTGACATGCAACTAAATAGACAGGCTAATAACCCAGCAGAGAGACAGATTGTCATGCAACTAAATAGACAGTCTAATAGCTCAGCAGAGAGACAGATTGTCATGCAACTAAATAGACAGTCTAATAGCTCAGCAGAGAGACAGATTGACAGACACGCAAATAAATGGAAAGAGTTATAAACCAGCAGATAGACAGACTAATTAGACCGATTTATATCTAAGCAGAGAGACAGAGAGAGAGACTAAGTTGACAGACTTATGGCCTAGCAGAGAGACAGACTAAATAGACAAACTTATAGCCAAGCTAGAGACAGACTAGATAAAAAAAAAACCAGCATATATATCTATAGGCTTGAAAATAAGACAGACTAATAAACAGAAAGAGATTTATAAAATAGAATAACTAATGTACATACAAACTGAAACATGTCGATTGGTAAACATGTATGGTAATAAATGGACACACACATAAATGCTGAAACAACAATCAAACAAAATATCCCCAGTAACACAGACCTGAGAAGAGCAATGTGGTCCACACTCACCTCCCTGGAAGAGAAACTATATGGGACAACCGAATCGCTTAAACAGACAGCTGACTTCATAAGAGAGTCTGGAATCCTAGTCTGAATGACGTCATGATCGCAGCAGAAGAAGAAACTAAATAGTTTTTTTGTTATAGTTTTCTCGTTAAGATTTTTAGATTAATATATAAATATATATATCTATATATAATTTGAGACATAGACTAATAAATGGACAGAAAAATATAGACTAGCAGATATACATTAAAAACATCCAGACAGAGTGACAACATTATAAAAAGACAACAATATGCAAATTACCACTTTGACTAATAAGCAGACAGGAGCTACTGAGTTAAGTGCTCTGTGCACACCGTGAGCTGTGTGTTTCACGCGTTTTGATCATGTTCCGATATTCCAATTGTTTACGATGAATGATGATATCGTATGACAAGGAACAGTTGGCTGTGTTCACATTCTGTGCGGTTTTGCCTTATATCTTTTGACGTGTACTGAGACTCCTATGATGGGGACTACAGTTACCTTTCTTTGTTTAGGAGATGAGTTAGTAATTCGGATGATTCCACAGGCACGGGCGGTTGAGCAATTGTGGATTTTAATTCGTTTGCAGTGATACCGGGGCCTTCCATAACCACAACCATAAGCAGACAGACATGAACATATAGGATGGTGGTCAGACAAACTAATAAACACACAGAGAAACGGATGCAGAAATAGATACATATGAATCATACAGACCAGCAGACAGACAGACTGACTTATAAACCAGCACATCAAAAAAATAAACAGACTGCCACAGACTTTTAAATTAGTAGACAGACACCCAAAAGTACAGATGAATTACTAATGCGACAAATGATACTCAATATGAATCATAGATCAGCGGTTATCAAACCTTTACCGCGGACCCCCATTTAACACCGTTTTGTAGTCGCGGACCATCATTTAATACGTTGTGTAGTCGCCGACCCCTATTTAACACCGATCTGTAGTCGCGGACCCCCATTTAACACCGTTCTGTAGTCGCGGACCACCATTTAACACCGTTCTGTAGTCGCGGACCCTCATTTAACACCGTTCTGTAGTCGCGGACCCCCATTTAACACAGTTCTGTAGTTGCGGACCCCCATTTAACACCATTCTGTAGTCGCGGACCCCCATTTAACACCGTTTTGTAGTCGCGGACCCCCATTTAACACCGTTCTGTAGTCGCAGACCCCCATTTAACACCGTTTTGTAGTCGCGGACCCCCATTTAACACCGTTCTGTTGTCGCGGACCCCATGATTCAACCTAAATCACAAATTGAAGATTTACTCTGACACGTAACAGATGTCAAAGCTTTCATATCTTCGTTCTGTCTTTCCATTAGCTCTAGAAGACCAAACTATTCTTCAAACCTTCGCTGACCGTTGTGACGACACCGCGGACCGTCTGTGACGACACCGCGGACCGTCTGTGACGACACCGCGGACCGTCTGTGACGACACCGCGGACCGTCTGTGACGACACCGCGGACCGTCTGTAACTACACCGCGGACCGTCTGTGACGACACCGCGGACCGTCTGTAACTACACCGCGGACCGTCTGTGACGACACCGCGGACCGTCTGTAACTACACCGCGGACCGTCTGTGACGGCACCGCGGACCGTTGTGACGACACCGCGGACCGTTGTGACGACACCGCGGACCGTCTGTAACTACACCGCGGACCGTCTGTAACTACACCGCGGACCGTCTGTGACGGCACCGCGGACCGTTGTGACGACACCGCGGACCGTTGTGACGACACCGCGGACCGTTGTGACGACACCGCGGACCGTTGTGACGACACCGCGGATCGTCTGTGACGACACCGTGGACCGTCTGTAACTACACCGCGGACCGTCTGTGACGACACCGCGGACCGTTGTGACGACACCGCGGACCGTTGTGACGACACCGCGGACCGTTGTGACGACACCGCGGACCGTCTGTGACGACACCGCGGACCGTCTGTGACGACACCGCGGACCGTCTGTGACGACACCGCGGACCGTCTGTGACGACACCGCGGACCGTCTGTGACGACACCGCGGACCGTATGTGACGACACCGCGGACCGTCTGTGACGACACCGCGGACCGTCTGTGACGACACCGCGGACCGTCTGTGACGACACCCCGGTCCCCTGAAAGGCCACAGTTTAGTAAACGTTGCTATAGAGCAATTAGATTAATTTATATATCAGTGATGGCCACAAATATAAAATATATCATGCATTAAATATCATGCTGGGTCGCGAGAAGAGCTGTATGAAACGTGTACAATAAACATAAAATGGTAATAAACAGCTATATTTGTAGAGAAACGAGACAATCCACGACGTTTCGACAAAAAACTCTTCATCAGGTACCAAAATTAATATTAATGCAAAAAGAAACCCGAATGATTGGTGATTGAGTAACTGACAAATATGCTCGTTAATTGATATGCAACATGAATTATGTATTCGCTTGAATTCGTAAATTCAACCAAACCGATAAAGCAAATACTGATACTGCCGTAAAGATGTATTTAACCTAATTTACACGATATGTGAGGTGCCACTCTATATACACACACACACACGCACACACACACACACACACGCACACACACACACAAACACACACCCACACACACCCACACACACAAAGCCTTAAAATACACTTTCTGTGAGTGTCCCTCTAAAAATAAAAATTAAAAAAACACAAATAAAAAAAAAAACCTAAATATTTAAAAGAAAAAATAAAAATAGTACATCCCCCCTCCCCCAAACGAAAATCTAAACAAAAAACACTAAAACAAAAATCTAAACAAAAACACTAAAACAAAAATCTAAACAAAAACACTAAAACAAAAATCTAAACAAAAACACTAAAACAAAAATCTAAACAAAAACACTAAAACAAAAATCTAAACAAAAACACTAGAACAAAAATCTAAACAAAAACACTAAAACAAAAATCTAAACAAAAACACTAAAACAAAAATCTAAACAAAAACACTAGAACAAAAATCTAAACAAAAACACTAAAACAAAAATCTAAACAAAAACACTAAAACAAAAATCTAAACAAAAACACTAAAACAAAAATCTAAACAAAAACACTAAAACAAAAATCTAAACAAAAACACTGAAACAAAAATCTAAACAAAAACACTAGAACAAAAATCTAAACTTGCACACTAACACAAAAATCTAAACAAAAACACTAAAACAAAAATCTAAACAAAAACACTGAAACAAAAATCTAAATAAAAACACCCACTAAAATGTGCAACAAAAATACAAACAATACAAATCTAAACAAAAACACGGAAACAAAAATCTAAATAAAAACACCCACTAAAAATGTACAACAAAAATACAAACAATACAAATCTAAACAAAAAAATCTCACATCCGCCCGCGGCAAAAAAAATATTAAATCGAAACAAAAATAACAAAAGACGAACATGCGGACATTTCCAACGTAATCAATCAACGTACACAACAGGTTTCAGCTTCCCAATCGCCTTCCGTCGATTTCCACTAATGACACGTTCCGTTTGACTCCCTCCAACAAGATGGCCTGGCGTCCCGGCGCCTCACAAAAAACTAACAAGCAAATTGTCTTGAACACCGGAAGCGGAACAAGCCGAGATGTGGTAAAGCCAGCGCTGTGATTGGACAAGTCGTTCATCACGTTGGCAATGAGGCAAATATGGCAGCGCCAGGCTGCAGAATTATTAACATTTTGTTTGACAATGATCTCTCTCTCTCTCTCTCTCTCTCTCTCTCTCTCTCTCTCTCTCTATCCTTCTGGCTTGTTTTTTCTTTAATTTAACAATATATACATTTTATATCGATTTTAATTTTTTGATTCTTTTTAACCTTTGTTTTCTGTTTCTTTTTCAAATATTGTTCTATAAATGACAATGTCCTAGTTTAGCGTCTTTCTGCTAAAGGAGTAGTCTCCCCTGAATGACTGCACGTATTTGAATGTATCAACTGCTTTTAGTTTTGTGCATTTCATTTTATTTTTCCGGACTTCCGTTTCTAAGATGGCGGATCTAGTTCACGTTCTCTTGATTGCTGCAGAAAGTGCATTCGATGTCTGATTAGTTTCGGTTCTCCATTGCACTCCTATGCGTTAAAGTCAAGATGATGATCTACTTATTACATCTGCGCCGATAAAACAATGTCGTACGCCGGCAATATTTCATTTTCGACAAATCAAGTGTTGTGAATGCGACCTTCCATCGTCTAGGTTTGTTCCGCGCTTTACGTCACATTGGTGCTGTTCATGACCGTTGATGGATTTGCTTGACACAAGTTATTTATATGTTCTCATTAATGTGAAATGTTTCGTCAGCCGCAGTTTTATCTCTTTTGGGAATTTGCACTGTGTTCTGTTCGTCGTAGGCTACATTCACTAGAGTAATCAAGAATCTAAAGGGCGCGTCATTGCTGTGCGTCCGACATTGTTATGTGTGCCAAGTCATTGTAAATCTATAGACCGACCGTACGCTAATCTTACGGTCTGTTGTTTGATGTGCGACGGGGATAATCTGACGGCTAACTGTGTGTTTATATGTTCGAAATTGGAGTCAACAACGATGGCCTAACATCATCAAGCGCTATACACTTTTAAATAAATATGACGATCATCACTTTCGGGAGGACGTGAACTTCTGGTATATGGTGGATAGGCGGCAGGAACCATTGCTGGCTACGCATGAAAAGTGTTCCTTGCTGCAGTTTCCTCATATTCCAAGTCCATGGGGGACTGGTTAGTCTCGAGGCAAGACGCCGGCCTCGGGCATAGAGGTTGTGGGTTCAAATTTCGGCTACACCGGTTGGGATTTGTTATTTATGATTTCTCTCTGCGGCAACCACCCCTGGTCTCAGCAGCGAGACCCGGCTTGAAACGTCAGTTACTCATCGACAGAAAAAACATGAGTACCTCCGAAGTCGCAGTTAGCTGCCTGTGCGGCGAGGGACCCCTGTGCACGCGGCTGCCTGGGAAAAATGGATTAACACGCAAAACTCAGTTCCTAGTCTCTAAGGACTTCCGTCAGAGTTGAAAGCTGGCGAACGCAACAACAACAACAACAACAACAACAACAACAACAACAACAACAACAATTTTATTTTTTCCAACAAAGTTTAGGGTACCCGGGCGCCTTCTACTGACGTTAGAGAACGATTGAATAAAATGCAAGGGGAAGTTACTTTTAACAGAAAGATGTTAAACTAGGACATTATCCTATAAATGTTGGAGCATAGGCGGTTGAGTGGATAGGCGCTCGCTTCCTGATCAGAAGAGTCAGAGTTCAATCCTCAAGAGTGGGATATGTTTGTGTTCGGACCGACAAGGCTCTGAGAGGACAGCTTCTAAAAATGGGTAGCAGAGGTTTTTCTAGGAAGTTAAAGCGGACTGGTGTAAAACTGACCACGTCACTCAAAAATGAGAAAAATATGGTCACTAAGGCTATATTCCCCATACGCCTAGCAAGGCAGAACATTTAATTTACTTACTGTAAATGTTAGGTTGCAAAACATGGACACTTAAGCAGAGCTACAAATGAAAATATAAGCTGTGGAGATGTAATGTTATCGTAATGTTTTGGACATATCTTACTTAGATCGTATCACAAATGTTATCGTAAGGTTTTGGACATCTCTTACCTAGACCATATCACAAATGTTATCGTAAGGTTTTGGGCATCTCTTAGATCGTATCACAAATGTTATCATAAGGTTTTGGACATCTCTTACTTAGATCGTATCACAAATATTATCTAATGTTTTCGACATCTCTTACTTAAATCGTATTACAAATAATATCGTAAGTTTTCGGACATCTCGTAGATCGTATAACAAATATTATAGTAAGGTTGTGGATATCTCTTACTTAGATCTTATCACAAATGTTATCGTAAGGTTTTGGACATCTCTTACTTAGATCATATCACAAATGTTATCGTAAGGTTTTGGACATCTCTTACTTAGATCATATCACAAATGTTATCGTAAGGTTTTGGACATCTCTTACTTAGATCATATCACAAATGTTATCGTAAGGTTTTGGACATCTCTTACTTAGATCATATCACAAATGTTATCGTAAGGTTTTGGACATCTCTTACTTAGATCATATCACAAATGGGAAATTTCACAAAAAGATACAACAGTAATCGGAGTGCATGATGATCTTTTGACTTTTGTCAAGAAAGAATCAACGAAATGGTTTGGTCACGTGTCTCGATCGTCTGGTCTAGCAAAGACCATTCTGTAAGGAACTGTGAATGGGGGGGGGGGGGAGAACAAGAACAAGCGCTAGATGGAGAAACAGAAATTCAAGGAGAAGAAGAAAGACATAAAGAACAACAAGAACTGGAACAAGAAGAAGAACAAGCGCTAGATGGAGAAACAGAAATGCAAGGAGAAGAAGAAAGACATAAAGAACAACAAGAACTGGAACAAGAAGTAGAACAAGCGCTAGAAGAAGAAGTGAAAGAAGATGAAGACGAATCAGGACGAGGAGAAGATAGAAGAAGAAAAATGAAGAGAAGATAGAAGAAGAAAAATGAAGAGAAGATAGAAGAAGAAAAATGAAGAGAAGATAGAAGAAGAAAAATGAAGAGAAGATAGAAGAAGAAAAATGAAGAGAAGATAGAAGAAGAAAAATGATGAGAAGATAGAAGAAGAAAAATGAAGAGAAGATAGAAGAAGAAAAATGAAGAGAAGATAGAAGAAGAAAAATGAAGAGAAGATAGATGAAGAAAAATGAAGAGAAGATAGAAGAAGAAAAATGAAGAGAAGATAGAAGAAGAAAAATGAAGAGAAGATAGAAGAATAGAAAGGAGAGGAACAATAAGGAGAAGAATATATTGAAGAATATTGTATGTCTAAACATGTACTCTGTTTCCCATCATCTCTAGAACGTTGTATTCTTTGATTGTAAACAGGCAACGATGTAAAGAAGGGACAAAAGTAAGATGAATTACATGTACAATCAAGTAATGTGGGCACTGAAAGTAGTAGTAGAAAGTAGTAGTCCAGAAGGTTCAAGATAAACACAATCATCAAGAAGTAACAAATTAGCGGACATGAACAGCGCTCAAAGAAGGGACAAAAATAAGATGAATTACATGTACAATCAAGTAATGTGGGCACTGAAAGTAGTAGTAGAAAGTAGTAGTAGAAAGTAGTAGTAGTAGTAGTAGTAGTAGTAGAAAGTAGTAGTAGAAAGTAGTAGTAGAAAGTAGTAGTAGAAAGTAGTAGTAGAAAGTAGTAGTAGTAGTAGTAGTAGTAGTAGTAGTAGAAAGTAGTAGTAGAAAGTAGTAGTAGAAAGTAGTAGTAGAAAGTAGTAGTAGTAGTAGTAGTAGAAAGTAGTAGTAGAAAGTAGTAGTAGAAAGTAGTAGTAGAAAGTAGTAGTAGTAGTAGTAATAGTAGTAGAAAGTAGTAGTAGAAAGTAGTAGTAGAAAGTAGTAGTTAAGAAGGAATCAAGATAAACACAATCATCAAGAAGTAACAAATTAGCGGACATGAACAGCGCTCAAAGAAGGGACAAAAATAAGATGAATTACATGTACAATCAAGTAATGTGGGCACTGAAAGTAGTAGTAGAAAGTAGTAGTAGAAAGTAGTAGTAGTAGTAGTAGTAGTAGTAGAAAGTAGTAGTAGAAAGTAGTAGTAGAAAGTAGTAGTAGAAAGTAGTAGTAGAAAGTAGTAGTAGTAGTAGTAGTAGTAGTAGAAAGTAGTAGTAGAAAGTAGTAGTAGAAAGTAGTAGTAGAAAGTAGTAGTAGTAGTAGTAGTAGAAAGTAGTAGTAGAAAGTAGTAGTAGAAAGTAGTAGTAGAAAGTAGTAGTAGAAAGTAGTAGTAGTAGTAGTAGTAGTAGTAGAAAGTAGTAGTAGAAAGTAGTAGTAGAAAGTAGTAGTTAAGAAGGAATCAAGATAAACACAATCATCAAGAAGTAACAAATTAGCGGACATGAACAGCGCTCAAAGAAGTAGACTGAATGTGGATGAATATAAACCAAACATACACACTAGCAATAACACAAGCAAACATACACACTAGCAATAATACAAGCAAACATACACACTAGCAATAACACAAGCAAACATACACACTAGCAATAACACAAGCAAACATACACACTAGCAATAACACAAGCAAACATACACACTAGCAATAACACAAGCCAACATACACACTAGCAATAACACAAGCCAACATACACACTAGCAATAACACAAGCAAACATACACACTAGCAATAACACAAGCCAACATACACACTAGCAATAACAACAAGCAAACATACACACTAGCAATAACACAAGCAAACATACACACTAGCAATAACACAAGCCAACATACACACTAGCAATAACACAAGCAAACATACACACTAGCAATAACACAAGCAAACATACACACTAGCAATAACACAAGCAAACATACACACTAGCAATAACACAAGCAAACATACACACTAGCAATAACACAAGCAAACATACACACTAGCAATAACACAAGCCAACATACACACTAGCAATAACACAAGCAAACATACACACTAGCAATAACACAAGCAAACATACACACTAGCAATAACACAAGCCAACATACACACTAGCAATAACACAAGCAAACATACACACTAGCAATAACACAAGCAAACATACACACTAGCAATAACACAAGCAAACATACACACTAGCAATAACACAAGCAAACATACACACTAGCAATAACACAAGCAAACATACACACTAGCAATAACACAAGCCAACATACACACTAGCAATAACACAAGCAAACATACACACTAGCAATAACACAAGCAAACATACACACTAGCAATAACACAAGCCAACATACACACTAGCAATAACACAAGCAAACATACACACTAGCAATAACACAAGCAAACATACACACTAGCAATAACACAAGCCAACATACACACTAGCAATAACACAAGCCAACATACACACTAGCAATAACACAAGCAAACATACACACTAGCAATAACACAAGCAAACATACACACTAGCAATAACACAAGCCAACATACACACTAGCAATAACACAAGCAAACATACACACTAGCAATAACACAAGCAAACATACACACTAGCAATAACACAAGCAAACATACACACTAGCAATAACACAAGCAAACAAACGTTAAGTATAGCAGACAGAATGTAGATCAAAATTGAAAAAAGAACATTAACATAAGCAACAATCAACATCATTATGTGCCATCTCGACTAGCGTAGACGATCATGTCCTTTAACAACTGTTTATCTACAGTACATCGTATAAATTCTGTTGTTGACTGTTTTCCAAGACACGACACCAAGATATCTAGTATCTTATCTTTCTGTTGTTGACTGTTTTCCAAGATCGACACCAAGATATCTAGTATCTTATCTTTCTGTTGTTGACTGTTTTCCAAGACACGACACCAAGATATCCAGTATCTTATCTTTCTGTTGTTGACTGTTTTCCAAGACACGACACCAAGATATCTAGTATCTTATCTTTCTGTTGTTGACTGTTTTCCAAGACACGACACCAAGATATCTAGTATCTTATCTTTCTGTTGTTGACTGTTTTCCAAGACACGACACCAAGATATCCAGTATCTTATCTTTCTGTTGTTGACTGTTTTCCAAGACACGACACCAAGATATCCAGTATCTTATCTTTCTGTTGTCCACGATTTATCTTTCCCTGTTTTTTGCCAGCTGTAATGGAATATTCCAACTTTCCTCTTCTCATGATGTGCCAGAAAAAATGCGATTATTTCAGTCTGATGTTATTTGTTTTGTTTTAGAAGATCTCCTTTTGTGTTGCCCTCTTGGAGAATGCAATTGTTTGTCTCTTTATCTGTCCAGGGAACTCTCAAAATTCTCGTGAAAAGTCCCATCTCTGAGGCCTGTAATCGTTTATTCATTTGTTTGTTTACTGTCCATGATTTGCTTTCATACGTTCGACCAGCAACCATCATCATCATTATCGGATCGCATGTTTTTCAGAATGTTACATTCACCACAGCCCGTCTGAAAGAATCTCTGTCTCTAGCCAGCTCTCCCACAGAACGTTGAATTCATCACAGCCCGTCTGAAAGAAACACTGTCTCTAGCTAGATCCCCCATCTCTTCTGTTGTCATGTTCAAGGTCTCCTTGACATCCTGAAACCACCTTCTTCTTGGTCTGCCCCTGATGCGTCACCTTCCATTATTGTTCTTTCCAGCCCGCTGTGTCTTTCTGACGCGGACATAGTATTTTAATTTCCTCTGTAGAATGGATATTTATAAGCCAGTTATTTTTAATAAAAGTCTGTGACGGTGGATGGGGTGGAAGAGTCAGCAATAATGACCAACGGCCCAGAAAGAAAAAACAGCAAAGTGTGTGGTACGTGTTCAGGACACGAAAGACGAACATGGCTGACCACCGTGAAAGAGATTGGAGCCTCATCACGTACTAGTCCAGAGGAAGCCATGGAGAGTCGGAGAAATTCGAACTTATGTCGGAGGAAAGATCTTAAAATAAGTACTTGGAATGTTAGGACTCTATATCAACAAGGGAAATTGGAAAATCTGATTCAAGAAGCAGAACGAAAAAAACATATATTTTAGGCATATGTGAAAAAGGCAGAGGCAGACCAAGACTAACTTGGACGAATAACATCAAAAGATGGACAAACCAGCCTATGGCAACCGGCACCATCAAAACAAGAAATAGAGTAGAATGGCGATCCATGGTAGCCAACCTTCGTTGCGGAGATGGCACTAGATGATGATGATGATTATTTTTAATGTTGAAATATTTTAATGTTTTCATTGCTCTTTTTTATTAACCAAAGTATCTTAAGGATTTTTCTGAAACATTTTGTGTCGAATGATTCGATTTTGTTGTTTGCGATATTGTCCATAACTTACAACCATATGTTGATATAGGTAAGTTTACACCCTGAGTAATTTTGTTGTCTTGTTATGGCTGGCAATCTAAGTAATAATTATGAAGACGACAAAACGATAATAATAGAAGCCAGCATATTGATGGCAATAAAGAACACCATTTACACCAGCCTTTAAGAAGTTTGGTGGTCAAAGCTCAATACAGGTCTGTGCTGGTGGATGCAGGAAAGAATACAAGGCTCCCAAATCGATCCCAAGTTGGACGTGTTATCTTGATCCTCGTTGATTTCCGAGATAGGTCTGGACCTTACTTGATAGGGACACATTGAATAGGCAAGGAACTCGTAACTACCTTCATAAGATATTAGAGGCTTGTACAGTCCAGTTCTCCGTGAATGTATTAAATGTTGTATGCGGTATAAACACCTTCTTGTCTGAGCTCTCTGTTCAAAGACTTAGAGAAAAAAAAAAGTGTAACCCTTTACGTACGTTTCGACGCAGTATGTGCCATGCCGATGCCATGTACGTTTAGCCGCTTTATTATTAGCCGTTTATTTAGTACGTTTAGCCGCTTTATTATTAGCCGTTTATTTAGTACGTTTAGCCGCTTTATTATTAGCCGTTTATTTAGTACGTTTAGCCGCTTTATTATTAGCCGTTTATTTAGTACGTTTAGCCGCTTTATTATTAGCCGTTTATTTAGTACGTTTAGCCGCTTTATTATTAGCCGTTTATTTAGTACGTTTAGCCGCTTTATTATTAGCCGTTTATTTAGTACGTTTAGCCGCTTTATTATTAGCCGTTTATTTAGTACGTTTAGCCGCTTTATTATTAGCCGTTTATTTAGTACGTTTAGCCGCTTTATTATTAGCCGTTTATTTAGTACGTTTAGCCGCTTTATTATTAGCCGTTTATTTAGTACGTTTAGCCGCTTTATTATTAGCCGTTTATTTAGTACGTTTAGCCGCTTTATTATTAGCCGTTTATTTAGTACGTTTAGCCGCTTTATTATTAGCCGTTTATTTAGTACGTTTAGCCGCTTTATTATTAGCCGTTTATTTTGTACGTTTAGCCGCTTTATTATTAGCCGTTTATTTAGTACGTTTAGCCGCTTTATTATTAGCCGTTTATTTAGTACGTTTAGCCGCTTTATTATTAGCCGTTTATTTAGTACGTTTAGCCGCTTTATTATTAGCCGTTTATTTTGTACGTTTAGCCGCTTTATTATTAGCCGTTTATTTAGTACGTTTAGCCGCTTTATTATTAGCCGTTTATTTAGTACGTTTAGCCGCTTTATTTCTTAGCCGTTTATTTAGTACGTTTAGCCGCTTTATTATTAGCCGTTTATTTAGTACGTTTAGCCGCTTTATTATTAGCCGTTTATTTAGTACGTTTGGATGGCCTAGACTCAATCGAGTATGCCCTGGCCATTCTTACTGTTAGTACGACTCAAATTGATAGGCTGGAGAAAATACAAAATGAAGCCATGCGCATTATCCTGGGATGTACGAGGGACACTCCCTGTGTGGCAATGAGGTATCTTCTTGACTTTCCAACCATGGATGACAGAATCAAGATCTGGAGAGCACGAGCATACCTGAAGATTAGTACAGATACAGAGCATCCATTGCACCACGTGCTCAACACAGAGAAAGGCACCAGGCTAAAAAGAGGCAAATCATGGGTGGGCCGAGCAGAAGATGTCATCAAACAGGTCTGTGGGCTTACCAATCTCAGCGTTGGTGAGGAGTGGATACCGGTGCCTACGACATTCAAGGGGACTTTCTCATGTATTGTCACACTCGACAGGAAAAGTAGGGAACAGAACCCGGTCGTGGTTAATGCTGAGGTCAACGGTCTCATCTGCGATAACACCGACGAGAAAGATGCAGTCATCTATACAGACGGATCTGTAAGACGACACGAAAGAAGTGCATGGGCATTTACAGCACGTTCGGCAGGCAGAATGGCCAAGGAAGACAGTGGTGCATACGCCATGACCACGAGTAGCATGACAATGGAGGTGATGGCAGTGACCAAGGCATTCAAATGGTTAGAGTCACAAGACTACATCCACGCATGTATACTGAGTGATTCGATGAGCATGATAAAAAAAGTGGAGGCGGGCTTTGTACGCATGCAATGGGTAGAGTCGTTGCAGAAATCCAAAATACGTAAGGTCACCTTTGTCTATGTCCCTGGACATGCGGGAGTGCGGGGAAATGAGAGAGCGGACAGGTTGGCTAGCTGCGCTGTCGTTGAGGACGGGCAACCGATGGATCGGGCGGACATCATCAATGCACTCCGAGATGTGGGAAGAGCACGGGACTTCGACAAACACAGATCAACGTCGCTTCTTCGGATGATGGAAATGGGAGTTAAGATGGGCACAGCCAGAAATGAGAAACTTGGTGGCCGTGTAAGAAGACTTATCAACCAACATAGAACTGGAGTCGTCAGTCGCTGGACACTGAGGGAATTGCTGAGGAGGGGATCTGAGCACCTATGGACATGTTCGGAGTGCAATGATGATGACCCGCATATAACTCAATAACTCAATAACTCAATTAGTACGTTTAAATAAAACAGGGTGTTAGACAAGGTTGTGGGCTGTCACCAGATTTGTTTAATATTTATAGGAAGATTATTTTAAGATCCATAAGGGGCATACCTGAAATAACAATTGGAGGTCATATATAAATAATCTAAGGTATGCTGATGATACAGTCTTAATCGCTAAGAGTGAAAATGAGTTACAAGAAATGTTAGACATTATAGTGAAAGAAAGCAAAAATAAAGGACTCGGCCTTAATAGCAAAAAGACAGGGGTAATGGTTACAACAAAGAAAAAGACATCACCTCAGTGAAAAATAAAGACAAGTAGAACACTATTAAAACAAGTAAATGAATTTAAATATATGTGGGAACTTTGTTAACCTCAGACGGAAGATGTACAAGAGGTGAGATGCAGAATGGTTCAGGCAAAAGCAGCTTTCCAAAAAATGAGGAAGATACTATGCAATCCATTTTTGACAATAGAAAGAAGAAAAAGAGTTCTTAAATGTTATGTAGAGCCAGTCTTAACATATGGATGTGAATCATGGAAAATAGGACAACAGACAAGAAAATCACTGGAGTCTGTAGAAATGTGGTTTTACAGAAGAATGTTGAGAATAACATGGACAGCTAAGAAGAGTAATGAAGATGTTCTGAAAGAGGCCAGAGCAAAATGAGAGCTAATTTCCAACATTAGGAAGAAACAACCATAATGTTTTGGCCATATAATGAGAAGAGAACAACTGGAATATATTGTAACAACTGGGAAAATTAAGGGACGAAGAGATAGAGGGAAGCAAAGAGAAAAATACCAGACAGCTTAAGAGAATGGCTTGGCAGAAGGTCAACAACAGAAATGATAAATAACTGTCGAGATCGAAAGTTGTGGAGAGACATGATCACCTACGCCAGCAGGCCCGGTACTTACTGATGATGATGACGTTTAGCCGCACAGTGCGTCACTCTCAATTTGGTTAGTGTAAAATGTCATCAAACCATATTCTATTTACACGTCTTATTTCATTTTATATTGGTGAAATATAATTCCTTGTTTAATTATTTAAAAATTCACAAATAATATGTTATGTGTTAGATAAATATAAATATGTATATTAATATTTAAAAACATGAACAATTTCGTCTCTACCACTAAAATTGATAAAAACCTTTCGTACTGAAAGAGTTAAGAACAACCCCCGCAATAGAATGTATAAAGAAACAACAGATAAAATGGTTTGGCTCCGTGATAAGACAGAAAGATTAAAACACAAGACAACGAGCCTCCAATAAACGTTGTGAAAACACCAAACTCAAAGACGCGAAAACACCAGACTCAAAGACGCGAAAACACCAGACTCAAAGACGCGAAAACACCAGACTCAAAGACGCGAAAACACCAGACTCAAAGACCGATAACAAAAAAAGATAGATTGATGAAATACTAGAAACACTAGGAAACAACAGCAACAGAGGCGAACAGAAAATTAAAAAAAAAACGCAAATTATATCTCCTCTCGACGCTGAAAGGTAAAAATGAAGAGGAAAAGAAGAAAAAGCAGAAGCAAATACTACCAACCATGTGGACAACCAAAAGACTGAAAATAAAATCGTAATTTTCCTACTCTTTGCAAAAATAAGTAGCTTAGCCATCTCTATAAGACTCAGAGTAGGCTTAAGTATGTCTGTCGCTATTTTGCGTTTATAAATGTCTGCCTTTTAAAAAAAATGTGAATCCCAGGATTTGTTAAGTAAAAAGTGTTGAAAATATATATGTTTATATTATCGTCTACCCTCTACCATAATTATTTGTTTCCCTCCTGTTATATACAATATGCTTCTTTCTATATCTCCCTCGAGTAATCCTTGCTTGGTTACTATTTATGAGGTTTGCAAGTCACATTGTGGTAGCAACCACCCGGACGTTCAAAATATCGCACTTTCATTACTTTTAAGAAAATCTTGAACGAACTGGCACATAATGAGCGTAAGTTCTTTAGTATAAAGTCAGAGCCGAACTCCTCGCTGCGACTGCATTGGACATGCGGCCTGTATTTTCCGGTCCTATAAATCCCCCTGGCAGGCCTCCAGAAACCGCTGCGACTGCATTGGACATGCGGCCTGTATTTTCCGGTCCTATAAATCCCCCTGGCAGGCCTCCAGACACAGGAAAATGCCGTAATGATAGCCTTCCTATCCACCTCTTCAATTGTTCTCAGTATAGTCTCAGTTTCTTTCCTCTGCATTCATCCCACTACCTCTACTACTCTATCACTCCCGCCCTCTCCATGTCTCCATTCATCGCCTCTCGTCAACCACTGTCTCCATACACGCCTCTCTTTATAACCGTAGCTCTATGCCTCCTCTTCTTGTCACACACAAGCGACACATTGTCGACGATAATGACAAGAAGAGAGAACTATGCACGTTATCAAGTACAACATAGAGGAGAGTTGCATGGTTGCATTTATGTGCAATGTATTTGATCAGTTCAATGTAACAAAGAAATACAGAAGGAAAAGTAAATGGGAAACACAATTAAATTAAGAATGGAAGAAAAAAAGAAGGAAGGAAGAAAGGAAGAAAGAATGGATGCATGGAAGGAAGGAAGGAAGGAAGGAAGGAAGGAGGAAGGAGGGAGGGAGGAAGGAATGAAAAACGAATAGGTGGAGTAAGGTTGTAAGAGAAAGAATAAGGAAAGAATGAAAGAAGAAAAAAAAAGAAAGAAAAAGAAAAGAGAAATAAGAAAAGAATTGAAGAAAGAAAGAAAGAAAGAAAAAAAGAAAGAAAGAAAGGAAAAAAGAAAGAAAAAAAAAGAAAGAAAGAAACAATGAAAGAGTTACCTCCAAGACATAAAATGTATGGATGCCTATAGCATTAATCGATTAGCATTACACATATTAGTGATATGGACAGGAACACGACAAGCCGCCCTACTTTATCAGAAAAACATATCTTTTCCCATTTCTACCGGCTGCGTGAAACTCTCTTTCTCTCCCTCTCCGTTTTTCTCCCTCCCCCTAATCTTTCTTTTCTTATGTCCCGGTCCCTCCTGCTTTTCCTTCTCTCTCTCTCTCTCCCTCTCTCTCTCTCTCTCTCTCTCCACCAAAAGAACACACTACAGTAGAGGTATTAAGGAAAAGAAAGAAATGCAATATAATTAAGGCTCGAAAGAAAAGAAAGTAACACATTATAATGGAGGCATAAAGGAAAGGAAAGAAACACAACACAATAGAGACATAAAAGAAAAGAAAAAAAAGCACAATATACTATAGGCTTAAGACAACAGCAAGATACACGATATATTAGAGACATAAATCAAAATACAGAAACACAATACTATAAGGTGGAAGATATAATTATAGAATGTTACAGGCTACACAAATATTTCAGCCACAATCGTTTGCTCTACTTTTCCGTGCAATAAAAAACCAACATAATTTGTTAACATAGTCCACATACAAAAATTGCAGCCTGTTCTATATTCCCCGTTTCCATAGCAACGATACCTCTTGAGCCTATAACAAAAAATTAGACAATTGCAGGGGAGTTTTAATGCCTTATTTTTCACACATCGTTATAATTTATGAGGGATATTTATGCCCATAACAGAAAATGTGCCCACCAGAGACTGACCCGAAGTGCTGAGAGGCATATTAAAAATGTATTTTAGCACTTTAATGATGCCACAGGCTGGATAATTTGCAAGGGAGGTAATGTTACGAACTTGTGTCTGATAACGTTTTCTTTCTGCTTCAGAAGCGAAATAGGATAAAGCGACACGACACACAGCTCGGTTTTTGGTGCTCAAGTTCTCGTGTGACTACCTTCACGAGTGTATTCACTTGTCAATGGTTTATTAAGTTCCGAAGCTGCAGGGTTTAGGGTTCGAGTTATTTGTCTTTGATAATTAGGTGCTCAAGTAGTTAGTGCTCTCGTGTGTGTGGTTCTTTATCTTCTTCTCATTCTGCGTTCCATCCATATTTGCCTTTCAGCGTCGAGGGCAGATATAATTTACGGTCTATTGCTCTTCTACTCACCTCTGCTGCTGTTATGTTTCCTAATGCTTCTAATATTCCATCAATCCATCTTTTTCGTGGTCGACCATTGGGTCTGGTATTCTCACAACGTTTGTTGAAGGCTCGTTGTGTTGTGTTTTGATCTTTCTGTCTTATCACGTGGCCAAACCATTGTATCTGTTGTTTCTTTTCATATTCATGGTGGTTATTTATGTTCTCGGTCAGCACGGGTTTCGAAGGTTCATCCTGCCTTTGAAAATGTGTACCAGAGATTTTGTATTAAAATGTAAGGTGGAAAGTTTTGGGACTTGATCAACATTTGATAAATATATATAATGTTCATCCCAACGTTGTGCTGCCAATGCCAGTCCTGGACCCTAGATGCAAGAACAATAAGAAAAATAACCTCTACTGAGATGAAATGTGTTAGACGAATGACAGGAAACAGTCTGAGAGATAAGATCAGAAAGGAAGAACTGAGGGAAAAACTAGAAATAATTCCCGTCATAGAATACGTAAAGAAACAACAGATAAATATTTGTTTGCTTACGTGATAAGGTTGAAAGATCAAAACAAAACACACCGAGCCTTCAATAAACTTGAGAACATTAGAAAGTACCGATACAAAAAAAAAAAAAAAAACATAGATTGACATAATATTAGAAACACTAGAAAACATAACAGCAGGTGAGGCCAACTGAAGAGCAAAAGACTGCAAATTATATCTCCCGTCGACGCTGAAAGGTAAACGCGGAAAGAAATAAGATCCATAAATATGACAATGATCACGCATATATAATGACACTCAGACTAAAATCGACATTGACCACAAGGTGTGTTGGGGTAACTCGGGGTAACTTTTACAAACACTCGTTATATTTTTTCCCTCGTTCTCCATCTTCGTCTTTTCACCTTGCTTCAAGGCTTATTACACACAAATGATGTTGTCTGTTGATCAATCACGAGTCATGACATGAAAACCAGTCATTTAATCCATTTTTTTAGTCTAGTCTATGCATGCAAGTATAATTGAGGCGTGCCCGGTATAATCAAGTTCAGTATGGATATGTTATAGCAGCTACTGGTAAAATATCAAGAATGTATCTATCTTAGACATACAAAAACTTCCAAATAAAACTAGGAGAAATACCTCTACTAGACGTACAATCTTACATATATCTGGGCAGTAATATAGATAAAGAGGGAGGAACAGAAAATGATACCAAAATAAATACAGGGTGTTTATAAAGTCTCACTACACTTGGTATCTAGGTCAATTTGAAAAAAAAAATGTTTATGACGTCATCACAATATGTGCTCCCACTGTCAATGAAATTTGTTGAATAAGTTTATTGCTACTGGAAATGTGGAAGATGCTCCACGATCTGGTAGGCCTGCTGTGAATGATGAAATATGTTTAGATATCCAAGACAGAATCCTTAAAAGTCCAGACAAGTCATTAAGAAAACTGTCGCAACAAGTGAACTTACCATTGAGCACATATTGTGATGACGTCATAAACATTTTTTTCAAATTGACCTAGATACCAAGTGTAGTGAGACTTTATAAACACCCTATATATCAAAAGCAAGAGGAGCTTTTGTTGCACTGGGAAACATATGGAAGTCCAAAGAAATTAGGTTAAATACAAAAATAAAAATTTTCAACTCCAATGTTACGCCAGTCTTATTATATGGCTGTGAAACATGGAGAACAGCAAAAATGACAATCATGAAAATACAGACTTTCATTAATGGATGCTTACGCGCGCAGAATAAAAGGATGGAAATAGCAAGACAAAATCACTAACATAGAATTATGGAAATGTACCAGTCAAATAAGAGTGGATAAAGAGATACAGCGAAGACGATGGTGCTGGATAGGACACACACTACGGAAGCCAACTGAGAGTATTACACAACAGGCCCTTTTTTGGCATCACCAGGGAAAAGGACAAAGAGGAAGACGAAGGAATCCTTGGAGAAGACAGACAGAAGCAGAGATGAAGATGATGGGGAAGACATAGAATGGTCTTAAAAGAATGACAAGAAACAGAACGGCCTGGAAAGTGTTTGTTGAAGACCTATGCTCCACAGGGAGCTGAAAGGTAGAACAAGAAGAAGAAATATGAAAACATGAGTCAAACGACAGAAACAAACACAAGAATAGTAATGGCAAAACATAATTTTAACAACATAAAGAAAAATAACATCAGAGTTCGAATTGTAAAATACCACATCATCATCATCATCATCATCATCATCACCATCATCGTCATCATCATCATCAAGTACCGGGCATGCTGGCGTAGGTGATCATGTCTCTCCACAACTTTCGATCTCGGCAGCTATTTATCATTTCTGTTGTTGACCTTCTGCCACGCCTCTTTGTCTGCCTTTCTCTTAATTCTCTTAAGCGGTATTTTCTGTCGTTGCTTCCCTCTATCTCTTCGTCCCTCAATTTTCCCAGTTGTTACAATATATTCGAGTTGTTCTCTTCTCATTACATGGCCCAAAAATGATGATTGTTTCTCCCTAATATTGGAAATTAGCTCTCTTTTTGCCTTGGCCTCTTTCAGAACATTTTCATTACTCTTCTTAGCTGTCCATGGTATTCTCAACATTCTTCTGTAAAACCACATTTCCACAGACTCCAGTGATTTTCTTGACTGTTGTCCTATTGTCTATGATTCACATCCATATGTTAAGACTAGCTTTACATAACATTTAAGAACTATTTTTCTTGTTGCTATTGTCAAAAATGGATTGCATAGTATCTTCCTCATTTTCTGGAAAAATACCATATATCTCTCTACATTTCATTTCTTCATACATTGTTTTTATCAGGTTAACAAACTTTATGGGGATTCCGTAATGACTCAGCAACTTCCAAATCATTGCTCTGTCTAAATGGCATATATATTTACACAATATTCATGTATGGTGCAAAACACGGACATGAAATAAGGAAAGTGAGCAGACAACGAAAGCCTTTGAAATGTTGGTCTAAAGGAAACGGGGAGAAGTGAATGGAAGGGAGAGAAGACAAACTAGAAAGTTCTGAATCAGCTGAAAATTATAAAAAAAAAATTACTTAACACAATTGGGAAATAGCCCAGACATGTAAAGGTAAAGGTAAAGTACGAGACTTGAACCGGCGTCTTAGCACGCGAGTTTACACCCATATGTGCTCGGCCGCCTATCTTAGCACGCGAGTTTACACCCATATGTGCTCGGCCGCCTATCTTAGCACGCGAGTTTACACCCATATGTGCTCGGCCGCCTATCTTAGCACGCGAGTTTACACCCATATGTGCTCGGCCGCCTATCTTAGCACGCGAGTTTACACCCATATGTGCTCGGCGCCTATCTTAGCACGCGAGTATATACCCATATGTGCTCGGCCGCCTATCTTAGCACGCGAGTTTACACCCATATGTGCTCGGCCGCCTATCTTAGCACGCGAGTATATACCCATATGTGCTCGGCCGCCTATCTTAGCACGCGAGTTTACACCCATATGTGCTCGGCCGCCTATCTTAGCACGCGAGTATATACCCATATGTGCTCGGCGCCTATCTTAGCACGCGAGTTTACACCCATATGTGCTCGGCCGCCTATCTTAGCACGCGAGTATATACCCATATGTGCTCGGCGCCTATCTTAGCACGCGAGTTTACACCCATATGTGCTCGGCCGCCTATCTTAGCACGCGAGTATATACCCATATGTGCTCGGCGCCTATCTTAGCACGCGAGTTTACACCCATATGTGCTCGGCCGCCTATCCAGAAATGTTCGGATATTTCTGTATAGTGTAGCCTCAAGCATCGAAACTCAGATGCGAAGCGACATTCCTCACCTTCGCAGGATAATATACCCTGGTACCCATTTCTGCCAACGGCTGGGTCGACCGTGGGGGTATTTTTGTGTGATATAGATCAATAGATCAATGTGATATTTGGCGACTGATCAATAGATCAATGTGATATTTGGCGACTGATCAATAGATCTTTGTGATATTTGACATATTGCTCAATAAATCAATGTGATATTTGACGACTGATCAATAGATCAATGTGATATTTGACATATTGCTTAATAAATCAATGTGGTATTTGACATATTGCTCAATAAATCAATGTGATATTTGACATATTTCTCAATAGATCAATGTGATATTTGACATATTGCTCAATAAATCAATGTGATATTTGACGACTGATCAATAGATCAATGTGATATTTGACATATTGCTCAATAAATCAATGTGATATTTGACATATTTCTCAATAGATCAATGTCATATTTGACATATTTCTCAATAGATCAATGTGATATTTGACATATTGCTCAATAAATCAATGTGATATTTGACATATTGCTCAATAAATCAATGTAATATTTGACACATTTCTCAATAGATCAATGTGATATTTGACATATTGCTCAATAAATCAATGTGATAGTTGACACATTTCTCAATAGATCAATGTGATATTTGACATATTGCTCAATAAATCAATGTGATATTTGACGACTGATCTATAGATCAATGTGATATTTGACGACTGATCTATAGATCAGTGTGATATTTGACGAATGATCTATAGATCAATGTGATATTTGACATATTGCTCAATAAATCAATGTGACATTTGAAGACTGATCTATAGATAAATGTGATATTTGACGACTGATTAATACGATTGTTGCTACACAATCAGCATGATTGTTACCGTGCAATCAACGTAATTACTGGCACACAATCTTATTACTACGACACAATTAGTCTTATTACCGCCATGCGATCAATGATGATTGTCACACGATTAACTGATCGTTGTCAAACTCCACGTGGTTATTTCCTCACGATCAAAGCCACTTTTGTCACATAACAACCGAGACTATTGTCACGTGACCAACTTAGAGTTGATCCTCGGCCCTCGCTCAGGCTCGTTCATTTCCGGATCTTATTGACAGCTCCAAGTTTTATCAAAACAGTTCGGGATTTATAAGAGAGAAACGGAAATTATCATTCTCTTTTGGTAACACGTGACAAGAACATGTGTTGAATGGAAGAAATTGTAGATAAATGGCGGTGATGGGAGATGGAGCGGACTGTTCACCTGTTAGAGAGGTGTGTTGGGGAGTGAGAGAAGGAAGAACGAGAGAGGGAGAAGGAGGGAGAGAGAGAGCGAGAGAGAGAGGAAGAAAAGGAGACAGGGGAACGAAAGTCAGAAGAGCTGGAGAGGAAGAAGAAAAAAGAACGAAGGCTGCAGTTTCAGGTTAACTCTTTCTGATTATTTTTTTTCAGTTTGAACCGAATTATCGGACTTTGATTTGTTAAATGTCATTTGTATTTCGCAAGAGCCGGAGAGAGCGTTACTGGGAAGCGAACGCCAGAAGAAATGCCCCGGTGTGAGCGTTGTTGGGAAGGCAAAGAGTTAAGTGAGTTATTGATGAGGAAGGCAAAAATAGGTGTATGAGAGAAAGGAAAAAGGAAAGAGAGAAGACAGAATACATGGAAAAATAAATGAGAAGAAGAAATGGTAGAGCAAGGAGTTTATGAGTGATATGAAATTAAGAGAAAAATGAGAGGAGGAGAATAACAGACAATGATGGAAGAAAAGTAGAGTGAAAGTGAGAGGAGAATAACAGACAATGATGGAAGAAAAGTAGAGTGAAAGTGAGAGGAGAATAACAGACAATCATGGAAGAAAAGTAGAATGAAAGTGGGAGGAGAATAACAGACAATGATAAAAGAAAAGTAGAATGAAAGTGAGAGGAGAATAACAGACCATGATGGAAGAAAAGTAGAATGAAAGTGGGAGGAGAATAACAGTCAATGATGGAAGAAAAGTAGAATGAAAGTGAGAGGAGAATAACAGACAATGATAAAAGAAAAGTAGAATGAAAGTAAGAGGAGAATAACAGACAATGATGGAAGAAAAGTAGAATGAAAGTGAGAGGAGAATAACAGACAATGATGGAAGAAAAGTAGAGTGAAAGTGAGAGGAGAATACCAGACAATGATGGAAGAAAAGTAGAATGAAAGTGAGAGGAGAATACCAGACAATGATGGAAGAAAAGTAGAATGAAAGTGAGAGGAGAATAACAGACAATGATGGAAGAAAAGTAGAGTGAAAGTGAGAGTGAGATAAAGGGTATTGAGAAGAAATAAAGCGTAACATAGAGATGACGAGGCAGTAAGGAAGGTGGGGGGATATGAGAGAAAGAAGGAGATAGAGAGAGAAAGAAGAAAGAGAGAAAGTGGTATCTTCAGCCAAGGCGTTAGTGATGGGGGAGATAAGGAGAAGGACGTACATAAAAAGAAAGAAGAAAGAAAAAAACTATAGGGGGAGGGACAGAAAAGGAAAGAAAAGAGAGAATTAAATGAGGAAGACAAAATGAGTGTGCGGGAGAAAAAATAAGATATGGTTTATGAAAGAACACGTCAAGACATTTTTTGTTTTCGTGTTTGTGTTTTGGCGAGTGTGTGAAAGCTTGAGTGTGTGTATGTGTGCATTTTTCTTACAAACGAAAACAATAATCTTGATTGATATACTTAAGGTTTTGAATATTTTTTAATCCAAAACGAACAAGCGGTAAAATATTCTAATGAATCGTAACAACGAATCAGATTCTTTCCTGTAGTCATCATCATCAGGTCGGATGTCCTTTGCAGACGTATACATTCACCACAGCCCGTCTGAAAGAATCTCTGTATCTAGCCACATCTCCCACAGACCAACAGAAAGAATCTCTGTCTCTAGCCACATCTCCCACAGACCAACAGAAAGAATCTCTGTCTCTAGCCAGATCTCCCACAGCCCGTCTGAAAGAATCTCTGTCTCTAGCCAGATCTCGCACAGACCAACAGAAAGAATCTCTGTCTCTAGCCACATCTTCCACAGACCAACAGAAAGAATCTCTGTCTCTAGCCACATCTCCAAAAGACCAACAGAAAGAATCTCTGTCTCTAGCCAGATCTCCCACAGACCAACAGAAAGAATCTCTGTCTCTAGCCAGATCTCCCACAGACCAACAGAAAGAATCTCTGTCTCTAGCCAGATCTCCCACAGCCAGTCTGAAAGAATCTCTGTCTCTAGCCAGATCTCGCACAGACCAACAGAAAGAATCTCTGTCTCTAGCCAGATCTCCCACAGCCCGTCTGAAAGAATCTCTGTCTCTAGCCAGATCTCGCACAGACCAACAGAAAGAATCTCTGTCTCTAGCCAGATCTCCCTCAGACCAACAGAAAGAAACTCTGTCTCTAGCCAGATCTCCCAAAGACCAACAATAAAAATCTCTGTCTCTAGCCAGATCTCCCACAGACCAACAGAAAGAATCTCTGTCTCTAGCCAGATCTCCCACAGACCAACAGAAAGAATCTCTGTATCTAGCCAGATCTCCCACAGACCAACAGAAAGAATCTCTGTCTCTAGCCAGATCTCCCACAGACCAACAGAAAGAATCTCTGTCTCTAGCCAGATCTCCCAAAGACCAACAGAATGAATCTCTGTCTCTAGCCAGATCTCCCACAGACCAACAGAAAGAATCACTGTCTCTAGCCAGATCTCCCTCAGACCAACAGAAAGAATCTCTGTCTCTAACCAGATCTCCCACAGACCATCAGAAAGAATCTATGTCTCTAGCCAGATCTCCCAAAGACCAACAGAAAGAATCTCTGTCTCTAGCCAGATCTCCCACAGACCAACAGAAAGAATCTCTGTCTCTAGCCAGATCTTACACAGACCAACAGAAAGAATCTCTGTCTCTAGCCACATCTCCCACAGACCAACAGAAAGAATCTCTGTTTCTAGCCAGATCTCACACAGACCAACAGAAAGAATCTCTGTCTCTAGCCAGATCTCCCACAGACCAACAGAAAGAATCTCTGTCTCTAGCCAGATCTTACACAGACCAACAGAAAGAATCTCTGTATCTAGCCAGATCTCACACAGACCAACAGAAAGAATCTCTGTCTCTAGCCAGATCTTCCAAAGACCAACAGAAAGAATCTCTGTCTCTAGCCAGATCTCCCACAGACCAACAGAAAGAATCTCTGTCTCTAGCCAGATCTCACACAGACCAACAGAAAGAATCTCTGTCTCTAGCCAGATCTCCCACAGCCGTCTGAAAGAATCTCTGTATCTAGCCAGATCTCCCACAGACCAACAGAAAGAATCTCTGTCTCTAGCAAGATCTCCCACAGACCAACAGAAAGAATCTCTGTCCCTAGCCAGATCTCCCAAAGACCAACAGAAAGAATCTCTGTCTCTAGCCAGATCTTACACAGACCAACAGAAAGAATCTCTGTATCTAGCCAGATCTCACACAGACCAACAGAAAGAATCTCTGTCTCTAGCCAGATCTTCCAAAGACCAACAGAAAGAATCTCTGTCTCTAGCCAGATCTCACACAGACCAACAGAAAGAATCTCTGTCTCTAGCCAGATCTCACACAGACCAACAGAAAGAATCTCTGTCTCTAGCCAGATCTCCCACAGACCAACAGAAAGAATCTCTGTATCTAGCCAGATCTCAAACAGACCAACAGAAAGAATCTCTGTCTCTAGCCAGATCTCCCACAGACCAACAGAAAGAATCTCTGTCTCTAGCCAGATCTCCCACAGACCAACAGAAAGAATCTCTGTCTCTAGCCAGATCTCCCACAGACCAACAGAAAGAATCTCTGTCTCTAGCCAGATCTCCCACAGACCAACAGAAAGAATCTCTGTCTCTAGCCAGATCTCCCAAAGACCAACAGAAAGAATCTCTGTCTCTAGCCAGATCTCACACAGACCAACAGAAAGAATCTCTGTCTCTAGCCAGATCTCCCACAGACCAACAGAAAGAATCTCTGTCTCTAGCCAGATCTCCCACAGACCAACAGAAAGAATCTCTGTCTCTAGCCAGATCTCACACAGACCAACAGAAAGAATCTCTGTCTCTAGCCAGATCTCCCACTTCTTCTGTTGTCGTGTTCAAGTTCACTTTCATGTCTTAAAACCACCTTCATCTTGGTCTGCCTCTGATGCGTTGCCTAGGAACCATGCCTTCCATTACCGTTTTTTCCCAGCTCAGTGTGTCTTTTGACGTGGCTAAAGTATTTTAATTCCCTCTGAAGAATAGTGTTTAGAAGCCAGCTCCTTGTAATGTTGAAATCTTTTTACTTTATCTTCATTACTCTTTTTCATCATCCCAGGTATCTTAAGGAGTTTTTCTTGATCCATCTTCTACCTTCCTGTTTGCGAGATTGTCCATTATTCACAACTATATGTTGCTATCAGGAAGATACATGCCCTCAGTAATTTTAATTTTACTCGTTACACTTTGAGAAGGCAGAAAGATCAAAACACAACACAACGAGCCTTCAGCAAACGTTGTGGGAACACCAGACCTAAGGGTCGACCACGAAAAAGATGGATCGACGGAATATTGGAAGCACTGGGAAATACAACAGCAGCAGAGGCGAACAGAAGACAAAAGACCACAAATTATATCTCCCCTCGACGCTGAAAGGCAGATGAGGAAGGAAAGGGGAGAAGAAGAAGTAATTATAATTGTACCGCGATACTGGTATTCCGCCACATGTTCTTCATGCCGTTTATTTTTGGCCAGCAGTTAACGGGTGTTTTCACACATTGGCAGCACTTCATTGTGTGTGACAGAATCAACCAAAAAACAGAACTCCATCATCATCATCATGTGCCATACAGGTTGGCGTGGGCGATCATGTCCTTCTACAATCTTCTATTTACAATGCATCGTTGTTGACTCTTTCCATGCCATGACACCAAGCTATCCAGTATTTTCTTTCTTTGTCGTCCGCGATCTCTCTTTCCTTTAATTTTGTCAGTTGTAACCAAGTATTCCAACTTTCCTCTTCTCATGATGTGCCCGAAAAATGTTGATTGTTTCTTTCTAATGTTTTTAAGAGCTCCCTTTTTGTGTTGGTCTCTTTGAGAACTTCCTCATTGGTCGTTTTATCTGTCCAGGGAACTTTTAATATTCTTCTGAGAAATCCCATCTCTGTGGCCTCTAATCGTCTTTTCATTTGTTTATCTACTATCCATGATTCGCTTCCATAGGTCAGAATTGGCTCTATCTAGCACTGATAAACTCTCTTTCTCATTTCTATTGACACAGATGTGTTGTATAAGACGTTTTTCATTTTCTGAAATGCTATTTTAGCCTCAGCTAATCTGCTTTTTATTTCTGTGCTGCATTTTCTATCTAGCGTTGTACTTGTTTCAGGTTTTCCTGTTAATTTTTTTTCTTGCATGATAATGATTGTTTCTTCGATAAGACCATTACTTCTGTTTTCTTATTATTCAGACTTTGACCATTCTTGTTGCTTTTAGATGCGATAAGACAAGGTCACAACCACAACACAAAAGCATTTAATAAAAGTTGCGAGAATACCAACCTCAAGGGCCGACCACGAAAAAATTGGTTTGACGGAATATTAGAAACACTAGGAAACATAACAGCAGGAGAGGCCAACAGAAGAAAAAGAGACCGGAAATTACATTTCCTCTCGACGCTGAAAGATAAATGAGGAAGGAAGGAAGGAAGGAAGGAAGGAAGGAAGGAAGGAAGGGAAGGAAGGAAGGAAGGAAGGAAGGAAGGAAGGAAGGAAGGAACTAAATGTTACATGTTTCAGCTTCCTTCAAAATTGCTAAAAATAACAAATCAAACTTGCCACCAATTGTTTTTAAAACCTCCACTTTCTGCTAAAAATAAACAAATAAATGACGACACCACACAGCTCCACATTTAGCTTTCATACCTCAAACTTTCATCATAAATTTTTTAAAAATTATATTTCCAAGAAAAAAACGATTCCAAGAAAGCCCACTAAGGTATCTGTTTATTGCCCAAATAGAAACAAGTTTAATAATCAATGTCGTATTATCATGTCCGTATCGCTGGGAAATCGATAACTTTCTTGAAAAAGTTCGGCTACTAACTGTTATATGGTATCATAAGGAGAGTTATCGCCCATCTTATAAATACCACACAAATTAAAATCGATTTCTAAACACGCGTAAATGAATCCCCGAGACTTATTTATACCAATTTGGGATGGATTCAACACGAACAGGGAATTTGTTGTTGCATGATTTGTGAATTGAATTAGTAGATATTGTCCGGTGTGCGATGTTCCATGCGGATAGTTGTTTGTTTGTACGATTAGTTGTGAGTTATGTGTAAGAAATCACGGATAATTTTAGCACATGGATTAAGACAACGACAAGAGGACTGTGCGAGGGCTCTATACTTCGTCACTCGTTTTTTTTTTTTTTAACCGGGTCTTTGATCTTAGTTGTCCATCAGGGTTAAGGTCATCCCACAGCATTTAATGTTGTACGAAAGTGAAATATTACTGTTGGTAGGATCATCATCACTGGCCAGCAGACGACTCCATATGTGCTCCGATACCCCGCCTCGACAGTTTCGAGAAAATCCGAAAAAGAACAAAGACTCACGTAATCAAACTCCATAGTACGATGGTGTGGGTGGGTTTTGCTGATAACTTTGCCCGAGCAGCTGCCATATTTATGGCCTACTCTTTACTATTTTACCTGCCAATGGTTCTTTAACGTGTGCAAGTGCACACTGGTAAAAAAAAAAAACGAAGTGCCCCCGTCACGCCAAGTGTCCCTATAGGGAATATGGTGTTAGTGACCATACATTTTACAAACCTGCGGCACATGATTTTTGGGGTAATGTGGTCGGTATTACGCCCTACCGCTTCACTTTCCCAGAAAAAATCCGGTACACTTTAAAGGCTGTGTGAACCCGGAAGCCGTCGGTTGGGATCGAACCCTACCCCTTGCCCTATGTAGTCCAGTGCACTAACCACTGAGCTATCGCGGCTCCCTTGAGTGCACACAGGACCTTCTGTTTATTGCCGATTTGCTAGAGGATTATACATCAGATCTCAGTACCCAGAGGGAGGACTAGACATCAGGTCTCAGTACCCAGAGGGAGGACTAGACATCAGGTCTCAGTACCCAGAGGGAGGACTAGAAATCAGGTCTCAGTAACCAGAGGGAGGACTACACATCAGGTCTCAGTACCCAGAGGGATGACTAGACATCAGGTCTCAGTACCCAGAGGGAGGACTAGACATCAGATCTCACTACCCAGAGAGGACTACACATCAGATCTCACTACTCAGAGGGGGACTACACATCACATCTCAGTACCCAGAGGGAGGACTACACATCAGATCTCACTACTCAGAGGAGGACTACACATCAGATCTCACTACTCAGAGGGGGGACTACACATCACATCTCAGTACCCAGAGGGAGGACTACACATCAGATCTCACTACTCAGAGGGGGACTACACATCAGATCTCACTACTCAGAGGGAGGACTACACATCAGATCTCACTACCCAGAGAGGACTACACATCAGATCTCACTACTCAGAGGGGGGACTACACATCACATCTCAGTACCCAGAGGGAGGACTACACATCAGATCTCACTACACAGAGAGGACTAGACATCAGATCTCACTACTCAGAGGGGGGACTACACATCAGATCTCACTACTCAGAGGGAGGACTACACATCAGATCTCACTACCCAGAGAGGACTACACATCAGATCTCACTACCCAGAGAGGACTACACATCAGATCTCACTACCCAGAGGACTAGACATCAGATCTCACTACCCAGGAGATCAAGGAACACAGCTGTTTGTTTTCATCTAAAATTGGACATTTTAGTTCTAGTCTTAACAATGTTGCATCATTTATGGACTAAGATGTACGGAGCTTAGTACACTTCTTTCATCCCTAAAGCAGAAGTTTTCTAACGGTGATTTCAAAAGTCAAAATACAGTAACCAGTGAATCAAATGTACAACTGAAATAAACGAAAGAATAGGAATGGCAAAAAGTAATTTTAATGTCTTCTCAACATTCCTGTATGGTGGAGAAACATAGACTTTAGACCAAAAAAAAAAAAAAAAAAAAAAAAAAAAACCGAAAATTGAAGGCATTTGAAATGTGGATCTATAGAAGAATAGGAAAAATTGGATGGAAAGAAAAGAAAACAAACGATGAAGTCTTAAAACTGCTAAAAATGAAATGAGAACTACTAAACACAATTCAAACAAGACAAATTAGATTTGTGGCATGTTAAAAAACACAACAGCCTACTAAAAGTAATTTAGGAAGGGAAAATACAAGGTTAAAGAGGCATGTTTCGGCCAAAACGTAAGTATTGTGTTGTGTTCCTCCCTTGTAAAGCTGTCACCATACCTTGGAGTGTTTATCACACCCCACTACTGGCTCCTTGCTACCAGCTTTATCACACCCCACTACTGGCTCCTTGCTACCAGCTTTATCACACCCCACTACTGGCTCCTTGCTACCAGCTTTATCACACCCAACTACTGGCTCCTTGCTACCAGCTTTACCGCAGCATTGCAATTATTTGCCTGCTCCCTAATTTTTATTCGTCTCATCGAATTTGATTTTTCATTACTTTTGTCTTTTCTTGTTTGATCTCAAGGCTAATTTTCCTAGCCATTACTGACAGTGTATTTGTTTTTCCCCCTTGTATCATGCTCACATTGATGTTGTTAAGGGCTATGGCGTCCTCCGACGACTATGACGCTCGCCGTTATTGTCTTCCACAAATTTGTGAGTCAGGCAAAGGTAAATGAAAGTCAAGGGGTAAAGATGTGAAAGCTGCTGCAAAGCTGATGAGGAAGGTAAAAGGGGGAAAAAATAAGAAAAAAGAAAGTATAGTTTACACTTTATGCAAGTGATGGATAATACATTCGAATGACGTTTCGGATCAGTAGGCCTTCTGCGGGACAGCATTGGACAACAAACAAACAGACACACATACAAACAAATATGTTTGCAAGTAAACTAAACACCACATAGAAAAAATGAGATATAACAAAGACAATAATATTAAAAATGAAAGAAAACTTCTCCGCAACGCGTACTTGTGGTTGAGTGCAGCAAGCATCGCAGGAAAGTTTCATTTTTAATAACTTTGTATATGTTTTTCTCTTTTTGACAAAAGAAACAAGAAAAAGAGTTCTTAAATGTTATGTAGGGCCAGTCTTAACATATGGATGTGAATCATGGACAATAGGACAACAGACAAGAAAATCGCTGGAGTCTGACGAAATTTGGTTTTGCAGAAGAATATTGAGAATACCATGGACTTGCTTCGATATCCCGCTTGTTTACGATGAATGATGATATCGTATGACGGGGAACAGTTGGCTGTGTTCACTTTCTGCGCGGTTTCGCCTTATGTCTTTTGGCGTGTGCTGAGACTGCTATGATGGGGACTACAGTTACCTTGCTTTGTTTGGGAGATGAGTTAGTAATTCGGATGATTCCACTGGCACGGGCGGTTGAGCAATTATGGATTTTAATTCGTTTGCTGTGATACCGAGGCCTTCCATAACCAATAACCAATAACCATGGACTGCTATGAAGAGTAATGAAAATGTTCTGAAAGATGTCAAAGCAAAAAGAGAGCTAATTTCCAATAATAGGAAGAAACAATCATCATTTTTTGGCCATGTAATGAGAAGAGAACAACTGGAAAAATTGAGGGACGAAGAGATAGAGGGAAGCAAAGAGAAAAAGATACCATACAGCTTAAGAGAATGGCTTGGCAGAAGGTCAACAACAGAAATAATAAATAACTGTTTAGATCGAAAGTTGTTGAGAGACATGATCAACTACGCCAGCAGGCCCGGTACTTGATGATGATGATGATGATGTGTGTCTCCATTAGATATTAAACAAAAAGCGAAAGTGAAGACCGTCTTACTTTACATAATAACAGCAAACATTCAGTTGAGATCAATATATGTAACCACGAGTCAGGCAAGACTGTCTTCTGTCGCCGCATTTCTTCTAATTTCACAGCAAAATTAATGCGAGATCAATGCCAGACAAAAAAGGAATTGAAGTCACAACATAACCAATTTGTGATATGCGGATGACACAGTCTTAATAGCAGAGACAGAGAATGAACTACAAGAAATGATAGACATAATAGTAAAAGAAAGCAACAAGAAAGGTCTCAGTCTGAATAGTAAGAAAACAGAAGTAATGGTTATATCGAAGAAACAATCATCACCAGCATGCAGCATAAAAATAAACAGGACAAATTTGAAACAATTTCGACATCTCGATTTCCCCGTTTTGTCAAATATAACACGATAACTGGTTGGTCTCAAGATAAGACGCCAGTCTCAAGGCAGAGAGGTTGTGAGCTCAAATCCCGGCTGGACCCGTTTGAGTTTTTCTTTGTGATTTCTCTCTGCGGCAACCACCCCTGGTCTCAGCAGCGAGGCCCGGCTTGAAACGCCAATTACTCACGGACAGAAAAAAATATAAATACTTCGGATGACGGGGTTATCTGCCTCTTCGGCGAGTGACCCTTATGTTGCCAGGAAACAAAGTATTAACACGTAAAATTCAGTTCTGAGTCTCCAGGGACAATGCAGGAGATGAAAGTTGGTGAACGGTAAAATACTATCGCATATTCTAGAATAACATCACATACTCAACATATACTCATCGTTGTTTTTGAGTTATTGAGTTACATATGGGTCATCATCATTGCACTCAGAACATATGTACTCATCTTTGTTTTTGAGTTATTGAGTTACATATGGGTCATCATCATTGCACTCAGAACATATGTACTCATCTTTCTCTTACACCATCATAACGAATAGTCAACATCCTTACCGTCCCCTCCCTCCCCTTCCAAGTGGTCCCTAGGAACAAATAAGCAGCATCATATATTGACATAAAGATGTAACAACGATGGTGTTCAATAACTGGCGCTCAAGCAGCATCTCCAGAGGTTGGTAGCAAGCTAATCTTCACAGACACTGTTCCTGTTTACATCCGGATAACGAGTCAGACGAACGTGTTTGGTCAACTAAATATGGCTGCCCTCCATTATTATAACCTACACACAAACAAAGAGAGGAACAGAGTCTGGGCTGGCTTGTTTAGAGAGTGATGCGACGTCGGCACATTTGTATAGGGTGGACTAAGGTTCAAAGCCAGTCAAAGCCGCGGTGTTTTGTTTTTTGTTTTTTTTTACTAGGAAAAATTAATCTGTTGTTTCATCATGACGTTGTCTTTCACCGATTTTATGGGAAGTGAGATCCGATGGCAAGCCATCTCTGAGTAGTTAGGTCCAATGTCTAGCCCTCTCTGAGTAGTTAGGTCCAATGTCTAGCCCTCTCTGAGTAGTTAGATCCAATGTCTAGCCCTCTCTAAGTAGTTAGGTCCAATGTCTAGCCCTCTCTGAGTAGTTAGGTCCAATGTCTAGCCCTCTCTGAGTAGTTAGGTCCAATGTCTAGCCCTCTCTGAGTAGTTAGGTCCAATGTCTAGCCCTCTCTGAGTAGTTAGGTCCAATGTCTAGCCATCTCTGAGTAGTTAGGTCCAATGTCTAGCCCTCTCTGAGTAGTTAGGTCCAATGTCTAGCCCTCTCTAAGTAGTTAGGTCCAATGTCTAGCCATCTCTGAGTAGTTAGGTCCAATGTCTAGCCCTCTCTGAGTAGTTAGGTCCAATGTCTAGCCCTCTCTGAGTAGTTAGGTCCAATGTCTAGCCCTCTCTAAGTAGTTAGGTCCAATGTCTAGCCATCTCTGAGTAGTTAGGTCCAATGTCTAGCCCTCTCTGAGTAGTTAGATCCAATGTCTAGCCATCTCTGAGTAGTTAGGTCCAATGTCTAGCCATCTCTGAGTAGTTAGATCCAATGTCTAGCCATCTCTGAGTAGTTAGGTCCAATGTCTAGCCATCTCTGAGTAGTTAGGTCCAATGTCTAGCCATCTCTGAGTAGTTAGATCCAATGTCTAGCCCTCTCTGAGTAGTTAGGTCCAATGTCTAGCCCTCTCTGAGTAGTTAGGTCCAATGTCTAGCCATCTCTGAGTAGTTAGGTCCAATGTCTAGCCCTCTCTGAGTAGTTAGGTCCAATGTCTAGCCCTCTCTAAGTAGTTAGGTCCAATGTCTAGCCATCTCTGAGTAGTTAGGTCCAATGTCTAGCCCTCTCTGAGTAGTTAGGTCCAATGTCTAGCCCTCTCTGAGTAGTTAGGTCCAATGTCTAGCCCTCTCTAAGTAGTTAGGTCCAATGTCTAGCCATCTCTGAGTAGTTAGGTCCAATGTCTAGCCCTCTCTGAGTAGTTAGATCCAATGTCTAGCCATCTCTGAGTAGTTAGGTCCAATGTCTAGCCATCTCTTGGGTACTGAACCGATGTCTAGCCCTCTCTGTGTAGTGAGATCTGATGTATAGCCATCTCTGGGTAGTGAGATCTGATGTATAGCCATCTCTGTGTAGTGAGATCTGATGTATAGCCATCTCTGTGTAGTGAGATCTGATGTATAGCCATCTCTGGGTAGTGAGATTTGATGTAAAGTCTTCTCTGGGTAGTGAGATCCGAGGTATAATATCTGGGTAATGAGATCTGATGTATAGTCATCTCTGTGTAGTGAGATTTGATGTCTAGCCATCTCTGTGTAGTGAGATATGATGTATAGTCATCTCTGTGTAGTGAGATCTGATGTATAGTCATCTCTGTGTAGTGAGATCTGATGTATAGCCATCTCTGTGTAGTGAGATCTGATGTATAGTCATCTCTGTGTAGTGAGATCTGATGTTTAGTCATCTCTGGGTAGTGAGATTTGATGTATAGTCATCTCTGTGTAGTGAGATCTGATGTATAGCCATCTCTGTGTAGTGAGATCTGATGTATAGCCATCTCTGGGTAGTGAGATCTGATGTATAGCCATCTCTGTGTAGTGAGATTTGATGTTTAGTCATCTCTGGGTAGTGAGATCCGATGTCTAGTCTTCTCTGGGTAGTGAGATTTGATGTATAGTCATCTCTTGTTAGTGGGATATATGTTTAGTCATCTCTTGGTAGTGGGATTTGATGTATAGTCATCTCTGGGTAGTGAGAATTTTTTCTGGGAAAGTAAAGCGGCACGGGCGTAATACCGACCACATTACATCAAAAATCACGTGCTGAAGGTCTGTAAAATTTATGGTCACTAACACCATATTCCCTATACGCCACTTGACGTGACGGGGGTTCTTTACTTTTTTCTTATCGATGGGGGTCCTCGGTGGTTGGGTGGTTAGTGTTCTCGCTTCCTGACTAGAAATGGTCCAGGTTTGATCCTTAGCAGTGGCGAATTCTTTTTCTGACTGACAAGGCTCCGGGGTTCACCCAGCCTCTACAAATGGATACCAGAGACTTTTAAGGGAAGTAAAGGCGGTCTGGTGTGTTACCGACCACGTCATCCAGAAATGTGCCGCGATTATAGAAATATGGTCACTAACACCACATTCCGCATACGCCTAGCAGAACAGGGGAGGGAACTTTTACTTTACTTTCACTTTGTATGGTAAGTAATCACATGGCATTCTGTCTAGATAGACAAACCAGTTTATTTGTTGTTTCTGTATGTAGCTTAGGATTGGTTCAATGCCTACTCTTTCTAGATGGACAAACCAGTTTATTTGTTGTTTCTGTATGTAGCTTAGGATTGGTTCAATGCCTACTCTTTCTAGATGGACAAACCAGTTTATTTGTTGTTTCTGTATGTAGCTTAGGATTGGTTCAATGCCTACTCTTTCTAGATGGACAAACCAGTTTATTTGTTGTTTCTGTATGTAGCTTAGGATTGGTTCAATGCCTACTCTTTCTCTTATAATATCATTTATGATTCTGTCTTTTCTGGTCACTCCAAGCGCTTTTCTCAGACATCTCATCTCTGTGGTGACAAGCTTTTTATTTTATGATTTGTCGAAAGTGACCATGTTTGGCATTGGTAGCACAGTGTGGGAATGAATATACTCTGTGTAAGATATCTCTTGGTCTTTTTAAAAAAAAAATTAATCAGCAACAATAATGGTAAATATTTAACTTCATTTTTTTATTCGCCTGGTTATACCTCTGACGAAGTCCCTAGAGACTAGGAACTGAATTTTGCGCGTTAATCAGTTTTTCCCTGGCAGCCGTGTGCACAGGGGTCCCTCGCCGCACAGGCAGATGACTCCGTCTTTGGAGGTACTCATAATTTTTTCCGTCCATGAGTAATTGACATTTCAACCCGGACATCGCTGCTGAGACCCGGGGTGGTTACCGCAGAGAGAAATCATAAATAGAAGTCCCAGCCGGTGTAGCCGAGATTTGAACGCAAAAACCTCTCTGTCTCTAGGCCGTTGTCTTGCCTCGAGACCAACCAGTCCCTCGTTCACTTCATATAATCAATAACCAAAGATATACTGATGATACTAAATTCATCATCATGTGCCATACTGGTTGGCATAAGCGATAATGTCCTACCACAATCTTCTATTGTATTAATTATGTTGTTGCACCGCACATCACAGCAGTTCTGTTGTTGACTGTTTTCCATGCCGTGACACCAAGCTAACTATACAGTATCTTTGTCGCCCACGATCTCTCTTTCCTTTTATTTTGCCAGTTGTAACAAAGTATTCCAAATTTCCGCTTCTCATGACGTGCCCAAAAAATGTTGATTGTTTCTTTCTGATGTTTTCTAGGAGCTTCCTTTTTGTGTTGGCCTCTTTGAAAATGTCCTTATTTGTCTTTTTAGCTGTCCTGTGAACTTTCGCATCCGGCAGGAAACAGTTTAAATTGTACTCGTGGTTGGAAAAAAGGCCCCGCGGTCGATCCAGTCGCTGGCAGAAATTGGTACCAGTGTAGTGCTCTGAGAAGGTGAGGAATGCCGCCTCGCATCGTGAGTTAGGATGCTTGAAGTGACACTATCCAGAAGTCTCCGAACACAACTGGATAGGCGGACGAGCACATATGAGTGGAAACTCGCGTGCTAAGGCGCCGGTTCAAGTCTCGTACTTGACCTTTACATCGCTATCTACGCCCATTTAACATCCTCTTAAGGACGAACGATGAAAGTGAGTAGCGGCGGAAACATCGCAGAACAAACGGTGTCATGGAATCGCCGTTTTCTTTCCTTTCCTTCTCTCTCTCTCTCTCTCTCTCTCTCTCTCTTTCTTTCTTTCTTTTTTCTTTCTTTTTTTTACCCTTTTTCTCTTTTTCTTTATTTCTAACTTGCCCTCCTTTCACTTTATTTCTTTCCTTTCTTTCTTTTTCTAACTTTCATTCTCTTGATAATGTGAATTATCTCTCCATCTCCCTGTTTCACTGTCTCAAAATCTATCATTATCCTTCTCCCTCCATTCTTCTCTCTTTCTTACATTCGTCAAACATGTTGAAAACATCTCCCAAGCTACTGTCTTCAAACATGACACTCCGAAGTCGAACATCTATCTATCTATCTATCTATCTATCTATCTATCTATCTATCTATCTATCTATCTATCTATCTATCTATCTATCTATCTATCTATCTATCTATCTATCTATCTATCTATCTATCTATCTATCTATCTATCTATCTATCTATCTATCTATCTATCTATCTATCTATCTATCTATCTATCTATCTATCTATCTATCTATCTATCTATCTATCTATCTATCTATCTATCTATCTATCTATCTATCTGCCTGCCTGCCTGCCTGCCTGCCTGCCTGCCTGCCTGCCTGCCTGCCTGCCTGCCTGCCTGCCTGCCTGCCTGCCTGCCTGCCTGCCTGCCTACCTACCTACCTATCTATCTATCTATCTATCTATCTATCTATCTATCTATCTATCTATCTATCTATCTATCTATCTATCTATCTATCTATCTATCTATCTATCTATCTGTCTGTTTGTCTGTCTATCTATCTATCTATCTATCTACCTACCTACCTACCTACCTACCTACCTACCTACCTATCTATCTATCTTTCTATCTATCTATCTATCTATCGTCCTTTCGAGCCGAAGACGGCACATAGGGCAGAACCACAATAAAAAAAGAAACATAAATTTTGCGTGCCAAAGTGGCACATATTGCAGAGATCACTGCTCTAAAATATAAGTCGAACATAAAAGAACAAAAATCAAATATGAGTACAGTAATGAAAACGTTGTTGGGTGCTATAACAGCATTACCAGCAATGCGATATATCACATCCACTTACTGCTGGTGGCATAAGTTATCACCGCACCCAAGGGAAATATCAAATATTCGGATATGTCTACACAGAAATAAAATCCTGAATGTAGAACTAACACGTTAAAGTACGAGACTTGAATCGGCGTCTTAGCCCGCGAGTTTTCACCCAGATGTGCTCGTCCGCCTATCCAGAAGTGTTCGGAGACTTCTGGATGGTGTCGCTTCAAGCATCGAAACTCACGATGTGAGGCGGCATTCCTCAACTTCCCTAGGTAATACCCTGCTGCCAATTTCTGGCAGAGGCTGGGTCGACCGTGGGGCCTTTTTTTCCAACCACGAGTACAACTCACACTGCTTCGAGCGAGAATCGAACACGGGTTGTCCGAACGTCGGTAACCCAGTCGGGTGGTTTACCCATCTAGGCGAACGAGCCTCCAAATGTAAATTAAAAAGTTAAAGGTAAGCTTCAGAAACGGGGTTTTACTGTAAGATACACGTCATCATGGGGGAAGCCGCGATAGCTCAGTGGTTAGTGAACTGGACTACAAAGGTCGAGGTAGGGTTCGATCCCAAACGACGGATTTCAGTTCACCCAGCCATTAATGGGTACCGGATTTTTTTTGGGGGGAAAGTAAATGTGCATGGGCGTAATACCGACCACATTACCCAAAAAATCATGTGCTGAAGGTCTGTAAAATTTATGGTCACTAACACCATATTCCCTAAGCGCCAGTTGGCGTGACGGGGGTGCTTTACTTTTTTTTTATACATCATCATGTGCCATACCTGCTGTCGTAGGCGATCATGTCCTTCCACACTGCATTGTATCAGTTCTGTTATTGGCTGTTTTACATACCATGATACCATACTATCCAGTATCTTTTCTTTGTGTCGTCCGCGATCTCTTTTTCCCTGATATTTTGCCAATTGTAACAAGTATTCCAACTTTCCTCTTCTCATGATGTGCTCGAAATAAGTCGATTGTTTCTTTCTGATGTTTCTTAAGAGCTCCCTTTTTGTGTTGGCCTCTTTGAGAATGTCCTTGTTGGTCTTTTTAGCTGTCCGGGGAACTCTGAACGTTCTTCTGAGTAATCGCATGTCCCTGGCCTCTAACCGTCCCTTCATTTGTTATTGAGATAGTTGACGCTTTATTATCAGCTGACGTCACACACGATACATTTCACAGAAAAAATAACCCATATTGTTATAGTTCAACAACTGCCACCTATAGATGTATTTAGGCCTGCGAACTGAGGGGAAATTTCCGGGAAACCCTTGCACTAGCGCGACGGTTTCTGCTTTGCAAGCAGGCGCGGTTGTGGAATGACGCAAGTCATCTACAGCTGTTAACGTCACGCTTGTTGGAGTGTTTTCCGGTTCTATTTTCTGCCGGCGAGACTTATCAAACATGTAGTTGGATTTGGTCCGACACGTTCTACTGTAATTTTTAGCCTATTTCCATTGGTTGTTTGCGGTCACGTGTCAACAAGTAAGAATATTTCAGTTTGTACCAGCAGTCTTAAAAGAAGAATCAATGTAATATAATATGAGGGAATATTAGTTGGGGTTAAGGGTATGAGATATATAAGTAGGAGTCATTGCATTGATAACAGTACTATAAATAGTCAGCGTCATTGCATTGATAACAATACTATAAATGGTCAGCGTCATTGCATTGATAACAATACTATAAATGGTCAGCGTCATTGCATTGATAACAATACTATAAATGGTCAGCGTCATTGCATTGATAACAATACTATAAATGGTCAGCGTCATTGCATTGATAACAGTACTATAAATGGTCAGCGTCATTTCATTGATAACAGTACTATAAATGGTCAGCGTCATTGCATTGATAACAGTACTATAAATAGTCAGCGTCATTGCATTGATAACAATACTATAAATGGTCAGCGTCATTGCATTGATAACAATACTATAAATGGTCAGCGTAATTGCATTGATAACAGTACTATAAATGGTCAGCGTCATTGCATTGATAACAGTACTATAAATGGTCAGCGTCATTGCATTGATAACAGTACTATAAATGGTCAGCGTCATTGCATTGATAACAATACTATAAATGGTCAGCGTCATTGCATTGATAACAATACTATAAATGGTCAGCGTCATTGCATTGATAACAATACTATAAATGGTCAGCGTCATTGCATTGATAACAATACTATAAATAGTCAGCGTCATTGCATTGATAACAATACTATAAATGGTCAGCGTCATTGCATTGATAACAATACTATAAATGGTCAGCGTCATTGCATTGATAACAATACTATAAATGGTCAGCGTCATTGCATTGATAACAATACTATAAATGGTCAGCGTCATTGCATTGATAACAATGTCATCTATGACTCAGCGTCGTCAAATCATGATAACAATATCATAAAGTAGTGGATGGCACGTCAGCGGTTCTAAAACCATACCTTAGGGAGCTCCCTAACATCAGAATTCCCTCACAAATCGAAGTTCAAGTTTAGAAGTGTAGTTTTATTTTCGGGACTCAGTGAGGGAAGCGGGCAGAAGCCAGCCAGTTCCAGGGCTGAAAGTTGTTAGCGACTCATAATTGACTGTTTGCTGTATGATCGATAAACCAGATCTATTATATACGCTTGAAGATGCACCACATAAATAAAAAGCAGAATAGCTCAGGCCAAAATAGCATTTCAGAAAATGGAAAATTTCTGATGCAACAAATCTATGCCATTAGAAGTGTGAAAGAGAGGTTATCGGTGCTATATAGAACCAAATCTGACTTATGGAAGCGAATCATGGACAGTAGACAAACAAATGAAAAGACGATTAGAGGCCACAGAGATGGGATTTCTCAGAAGAATGTTGAAACTTCCCTGAACAGCTAAAAAGACCAATGAGGAAGTTCTCAAAGAGGTCAACACAAAAAGGGAGCTCTTAAAAAACATCAGAAAGAGACAATCAACATTTTTTGGGGACATTGTGAGTAGAGGAAAGTTGTAATACTTTGTTTCAACTGGCAAAATACAGGGATAGAGAGATCGTGGACGACAAAGAGAGAAAATACTGGATAGCTTGGTGTCATGGCATGGAAAACAGTCAACAACAGAACTGATACGATGCACTGTAAATAGAAGATTGTGAAAGGACATGATCGCCTACGCCAACCGGTATGGCACACGATGATAACAATTATATACGTCCCTGAACGACGGGAAGGGCGCCTAACCTCGACGCACTCCGGTGAAACAGATTGCAGTAAAGATGTTGACAGCCCTAAACAAGAGGCTTAATGAGTAGTTAAGAAGACATATCAACCAACGCAGTGCTGGAGTCGTCAGTCGCTGAACACTAGGGGCCTTGGTGAGGAGGGGATCTGAGCACCTATGCGCATGCTCAAAGTGCAATGATGATAACTCACTCGATATTCAAACGTGTGTATATGTGTTTGTGTATGTGTATGAATATGTATGCATCTGTGTGTGTGTACGCGTGTGTATATTTGTATATGTAAGTATGTTTATGTACTTATATTTATGTATGTGTGTGTATTTGTGTATCTGTGTGTATGTGTGTGTGTATGAGAGAGAGAGAGAGAGAGAGAGAGAGAGAGAGAGACGACACTAATTTACCTTCTACTAAGCACCATGTAGAAATTACAATAGTCTTGGTCAGCTGTAGTTCTTCTATATCTTGCCCAGTAACTTCAACCATGTTTTATTCACTCATCAGTGTAGCTGTGAATAAACAAACAATTATTTTCAACCAACTTTAATGCTTGAAACATAACGTACAAGGAGATACATGTATATGTATTTCTTTTTGTCCCTTTGTCAGCTTTCACCTCTGGCAAAGTCCCTTGAGACTAGGAATTGAATTTTGCGTGTTATTTCGCTTTTCCCTGGCAGCAGCCGTGTGCACTAGAGTTCCGCCACACAGGCAGAAACACTCAGACTTCAGAGGTGTTGATGATTGTATACGTCGGTGAGTAATTAACATTCCAAGCCAGGTCTCACTGCTGACACCGGGAAGCTGGAGGGAGGGGGGGGGGGGGGTTATTGCTGCAGAGAGAAATCATAAATAAACATCTCAACTCGTGCAACCCGGATTTGAACTCAGGACCTTCTCTGTCTAGAGACCGCGTCTTGCTTCGAGACCAACCAGTCACAACGGTCAAGGAGGTATTGAAGTGGATGGAAAGATAGTAGATAGATGTCTTGGACACATTAAAACAAATTATGGGATATGTCGGACGGAATGAAGTAAAATAATAAAAATAGCGAAACGCAATTTGAACAACATGAAAATATATAGACATCAAAGTAATTAACATCAGAACTAAAACTACAAATTACAAAATCATATATGTACTCACAATTCTTGTATGGTGAAGAAACATGGACATTAAAAAAGAAAATAAAGTAGAAAATTGAATTCTTTGAAATGTGGATCTCTAGGAAAATGGGGAGAATTGGATGGAAGGAAAGAAAGACAAACAAGGAAGTTCTGAATCAGCTAGAGATGAATAAAATGTATTTAACACAAAACGAAAAGGACAACTGAAAGTGTTTGGACATGTGGAGAGACATAGTAGCCTTCTAAACGATATCTTTGAGGGGAAGGTACAATGTAGGCCAGGCAGAGGTAGGAAATGCTAAATTGGACTGATAATATCAAAAGATAAACAGGTGAAACTATGATAACATGCACCATCAAGACTAGACCGAGTAATGTCGCTAGATGGTAGCCAACCTTCGATGTGGAGACGGCACCCAATGAATGAATGGCACTCCATGGTAGCCAACCTTCGATGTGGAGACGGCATCCAATGAATGAATGGCACTCCATGGTAGCCAACCTTCGATGTGGAGACGGCACCCAATGAATGAATGGCGCTCCATGGTAGCCAACCTTCGATGTGGAGACGGCACCCAATGAATGAATGGCGCTCCATGGTAGCCAACCTTCGATGTGGAGACGGCACCCAATGAATGAATGGCACTCCATAGTAGACAACCTTCGATGTGGATTCGGCACCAAGTGAATAAATGACGCTCCATGGTAACCAAACTTCGATGTGGAGACGACACCCAATGAATGAATGGCGCTCCATGGTAGCCAACCTTCGATGTGGAGACGGCATCCAATGAATGAATGGCGCTCCATGGTAGCCAACCTTCGATGTGGATTCGGCACCCAGTGAATGAATGACGCTCCATGGTAACCAACCTTCAATGTGGAGAGGGCACCCAATGAATGAATGGCGCTCCATGGTAGCCAACCTTCGATGTGGAGACGGCATCCAATGAATGAATGGCGCTCCATGGTAGCCAACCTTCGATGTGGAGAGGGCACCCAATGAATGAATGGCGCTCCATGGTAGCCAACCTTCGATGTGGAGACGGCATCCAATGAATGAATGGCGCTCCATGGTAACCAACCTTTGATGTGGAGACGGCACACAATGAATGAATGCCGCTCCACGGTAACCAACCTTCGATGTGGAGAGGGCACCCAATGAATGAATGGCGCTCCATGGTAACCAACCTTCGATGTGGAGAGGGCACCCAATGAATGAATGCCGCTCCACGGTAACCAACCAACCAACAAATGAATGAATGCCGCTCCACGGTAACCAACCAACCAACAAATGAATGCCGCTCCACGGTAACCAACCAACCAACAAATGAATGCCGCTCCACGGTAACCAACCAACCAACAAATGAATGAATGCCGCTCCACGGTAACCAACCAACCAACAAATGAATGCCGCTCCACGGTAACCAACCAACCAACAAATGAATGCCGCTCCACGGTAACCAACCAACAAATGAATGCCGCTCCACGGTAACCAACCAACCAACAAATGAATGAATGCCGCTCCACGGTAACCAACCAACCAACAAAAGAATGAATGCCGCTCCACGGTAACCAGCCAACCAATGAATGCCGCTCCACGGTAACCAGCCAACCAATGAATGCCGCTCCACGGTAACCAGCCAACCAATGAATGCCGCTCCACGGTAACCAACCAACCACAAAGAATGAATGCCGCTCCACGGTAACCAGCCAACCAATGAATGCCGCTCCACGGTAACCAACCAACCAACAAAAGAATGAATGCCGCTCCACGGTAACCAGCCAACCAATGAATGCCGCTCCACGGTAACCAACCAATCAATGAATGCCGCTCCACGGTAACCAACCAATCAATGAATGCCGCTCCACGGTAACCAACCAACCAACAAATGAATGCCGCTCCACGGTAACCAACCAAACAACAAATGAATGCCGCTCCACCGTAACCAACCAACCAATGAATGCCGCTCCACGGTAACCAACCAACAAATGAATGCCGCTCCACGGTAACTAACCAATCAATGAATGCCGCTCCACGGTAACCAACCAACCAACAAATGAATGCCGCTCCACGGTAACCAACCAACCAACAAATGAATGCCGCTCCACGGTAACCAACCAACCAACAAATGAATGCCGCTCCATGGTATCCAACCATCCAACCAACAAATGAATGCCTCTCCACGGTAACCAACCAACCAACAAATGAATGCCGCTCCATGGTATCCAACCAACCAACCAACAAATGAATGCCTCTCCATGGTATCCAACCAACCAACCAATGAATGCCGCTCCACAATAACCAACAACCAACCAACCAATGAATGCCGCTCCACGGTAACCAACCAACCAACCAATGAATGTCTCACAATCTATATCTAAAATCAGGTTTATTCTCAAAAGTCAAAATCTGTAAACAACACATCAATAATGTCTTCATTTCCGGAACGAAGGAACGTGTTCAAACAAGAGGTTCTCAGAATGACACACTCCGGGCACACCAGAGTTAAGAAACATATTTATATGCACACACATATTGTTACCCATTGAAGCAAGGAACTTAACGGCCATCGCGAGCCATTCAGATCGACAGTTAAATGAGACGTCATCAACGGAAGTGGCACAGATCGATTGGAACATTTTTCAGAACAGATTTCTTCATTTCTATGCGCTGCTCATACATTTTACTTTGGATTAAATGTTATATTTCCAAGCATTGAACTGTGATTTTTATGCGAAGATTTCCTATGTCACTGCCCACTAAGTTATTTATTACCGATACTTTAGTTTGCATATGTTTGTTTTTGCAGTTAAAATGAAAAACACAAGCCTGTTCTATCTTACTTTCAAAACGATGAAATGAAATTGAATCCTGCAAGTTAGAAACTTTTGGGGTTAAAAATTGTTTTCCATCCGGTAGCTCTCAGATTTAACGGTCTTTTTTACGAGCATTAATTACTGAATATCATTGATACACAAATAAAGAGGAGCAGAGAATGATACCAAAATAAGGATATCAAAAGAAAGAGGAGCATTTGTTGCACTGGGAAACATATGGAAGTACAAAGAAATTAGGTTAAATACAAAAATAAAAATTGTCAACTCCAATGTTAAGTCAGTCTTATTATATGACTGTGAAACATGGAGAACAATAAAAATGACAATTATGAAGATACAGACTTTCATTAATGGATGCTTACTCAGAATAAAAGGATGGAATGGCAGGACAAATTCACTAACATAGAATTATGAGAATGTACCAGTCAAACACCAGTGGATAAAGAGATACAGCGAAGACGATGGCGCTGGATAGGACACACACTGCGGAAGCCAACTGAGAGTATTATACAAAAGGCTCTATTTTGGAATCCCCAGGGAGAAAGACAAAGAGGAAGACCAAGGAATTCTTGGAGAAGACAGATAGAAGCAGAGATGAAGATGATGGGGAAGAAATGGAATGATCTTAAAAGAATGGCAAGAAACAGAAAGACTTGGAAAGTGTTTGTTGAAGACCTATGCTCCACAGGGAACTGAAAGGTAGAAGTAGAATTGATACATAATTATTCATTTTTAGCTAAATGTAATGTTTTATATTTCATGTTACAAGCTGAAACCACTTCCATAAAAAGATACAGTTTCAAAATGAGGGGAATGTACATGGTTCAGGATATCCTCATCCAAAAATACTGCAGAGCTGTCCCACATTAGAATTAAATTGCCATTTTTAGATGAAAGAAAACAGCCGTGCACAGATCAGATCTCATCAATAATGTTGATATCTGATGTATGACGAAGACGGCATTCAATGGTGTTGATAACGATGATGATAATGATGATGATGACGATGATGGGTTAAGTAAACTAGAGTACATTAGGGAATGGTTGATAAGTGTTCCTTGTTACATCATCATCATCAAGTACCGGGCCTGCTGGAGTAGGTGATCATGTCTCTCCACAGCTTTCGATCTCGGCAGCTATTTATCATTTCTGTTGTTGACCTTCTACCAAGCCATTCTCTTAAGCTGTCTGGTATCTTTTCTCTTTGCTTCCCTCTATCTCATCGTCCCTCAATTTTTCCTGTTGTTCTCTTCTCATTACATGGCCAAATAAGATGATTGTTTCTTTCTAATATTGGAAATTAGCTCTCTTTTTGCTTTGGCCTCTTTCAGAACGTTTTCATTACTCCTCTTCGCTGCCCATGGTATTCTCAACATTCTTATGCAAAACCACATTTCTACAGACTCCATTGATTTTCTTGTTTGTTACCCTATTGTCCATGATTCACTTCCATATGTTAAGACTGGCTCTACATACCATTTAAGAACTCTCTTTTTCTAGTTTCGATTGTCAAAAATGGATTGCATGTTCTAAAATCCTATGGTCACGTCAAAAGACACAGCGGTCTGGAAAAAGCAATAATGGAAGGCATGGTTCCTGGGTGCCGCATCAGGGACAGACCAAGAAGAAGAAAGTGGTTATAAGACATCAAAGAAACCTTGAACATGACAACAGAAGAAGTGGGAGACCTGGTTACAGACAGAAATTGTTTAAGACGGTCTTTTGTGAAAGCAACTTTCTACACAGAACATGCAACCTGTTGATGACCCCAGAACACAACCTGAAAATCTTTGGTTGGACCGCTCCAGAGATATTAACCTTTGAACTCTGACCTGATACACAAGTACTACCAACAGAAGATTCTCATTTAATTTTATAATCAGTGTATCACGTGATGTGCTGCCAGGAAACACCTCGATGAACTAGACATTTGAGCTATAAATAGAAATGAATTGCTTTGCACCAAAACGAGTAATCGAAATTTTCCTCATGAATATTTGGAAGGCAACATAAACACGTATGGGGTAAACGGTATGATACCATACGGATACTACATAGAAATGAACATAATCTTCATTTTAGCCAGGAATTCCCCGTTCATAGCTTATATCAGACTTCTATTGATTGGATCTTTGA